>OZ005742.1:206836960-207317173 GCA_963930735.1 Dioctria linearis
GAAGCTTACTCTAGTTCCAAGTAGTCATTACAATATTAAACTTCTCAATATACCTTTGGACGACATAAATACCCAAAGTAATCAGAAAGAAGGTGATCCACCTTCCTCTCGTACACATAACAAAACAGAATACAATTTCAAAGGTGATAAGACAAATTTCAACTCCAATCCATATTCAATAAACGTAAACCATATTAAAAGCTATAACCCAGACAGACTTGTGGCTTTACGTAAAGAATTACTGTTGGATGAAAATTTAAATCACGAAGAAGAAAAATCAATTCTTGAGTTATGTTATAAATATAATGATCTTTTTTATCTAAAGGGAGATAAACTAACATGCACTAATACCATAAAGCATACCATCCCCATTTTGCACAATCAGCCACCAATAAACCAAAAGATGTATAGACTTCCAGAAACGCACCGGGCTGTAATAAATGAGCAGATCAAGGATATGTTAGAGAATGACATAATCCAAATAAGCAAAAGCCCATGGAATTCTCCATTACTTGTAGTCCCCAAGAAAGCTGGGCCTGACGGCAATAAACGTTGGCGCGTAGTAGTAGATTTCCGTAAAGTCAACGAGAAATCTATAGGGGATGCCTTTCCACTACCCAGGATAGAGGATATACTGGATCAACTTCGGCATTCACGGTATATTACTACTCTTGACCTTGCAAGCGGATACCATCAAGTATTGGTAGACCCAAGGGATAGACCAAAAACTGCATTTAGTACCGCTTACGGGCATTATGAATTTAAGAGAATGCCATTTGGGTTGAAAGGCGCACCTGCGACTTTTCAACGCCTGATGAATTACATTCTAACGGGTCTCCAAGGATTAGAATGCTTTGTCTATCTCGATGATATTGTAATATATGGAAAAAATTTACAGGATCATAACGAGAAACTGGCTAAAGTATTCGACAGACTTCAAGCCCATAATCTTAAATTACAACCCGAAAAGTGTCAGTTCCTTCGCCGAGAAGTAATCTACCTTGGACACAAATGCTCAAACGAAGGAGCACTTCCAGATCCCTGTAAAACAAGTTGCGTTCAAAATTTTCCTCAACCCCGAACTGTGAGACAAACCCAATCGTTTCTGGGATTGGCCAACTACTATCGCAAGTTCATCCCTAATTTCTCAAAGATAGTCAGGCCAATAACAAATCTATTACGGAAAGACGTCAAATTTAATTGGACTCAAAAGTGCCAAGACTCTTTCAATGAAATTAAAAATTCCCTTATAAATCCGCCTCTACTCAAGTACCCAGATTTTACCCAACCTTTTAATCTAACAACAGATGCTAGCAATGAGGCATTGGGAGCTGTTTTATCACAAGGGGCAATAGGTAAAGACAGGCCAATAGCGTACGCAAGTAGAAGTTTAAATAAGGCGGAACAAAGATACTCCACAATAGAAAAAGAGTTGCTCGCTATTGTGTGGGCCGCGAGGAACTTCAGGTGTTATTTACAAGGTAGAGCTTTTACGGTTTACACAGACCACAAGCCCTTGAAAGGCGTATTCAATGTGAAAGACCCGACATCGAGATTAGTCAGGTTTCACCATAAACTCTCAGAGTTTGACTATAAAATTGCATATAAGCCTGGAAAATATAACACTAATGCAGACGCGCTTAGTCGAATACCTGCCGAGCTAAACCAGGCAAACCCCAATTCGTTCATTGTGGAAGCTCAGGTACATCACCGAGCCGATTCCGACATCGACGAAAATGATTCTAGTTCTCCAACACCCTCAAAGCCTAAACAAAAACATTGTCATGCTGTTACGAGAGCTCAAATAAGGGAGGCACAAAATGATATTGAAGAGGGAAAATCAAAACCCAGAAACTCCCAATATAGTTCAAAATTATCCACGGAACCTCCAAAATGAATTAGTCGAAATTGACTCAACTGATAGCAGCAAATCCGAAAGCAGTGCATCTGAACATGGCGAATCACCCTGGAACCAAAATCTAATAAATTCTCAGCATACATTACCAGAAAATATCTCAGACCCTGAAGAAATCGGGACAATTTTAAAAGACTATCATGATTCCGCGTTTGGTGGTCACCAAGGAGTAATGAAAACTTATAAAAAAATAAAGAAAAAATATAAGTGGAGAAATATGCTCAGTTCCATCAGGAAATATATTCGAAAGTGCCCTAAATGCCAAAAAATGAAGGCTAGCCCGAAGTATCGTATGCCAATGGTCTTAACAAATACTGCCCTTATGCCCTTCGATAAAGTATATTTGGATATAGTAGGTCCCCTTGAAGAAACCCATTCAGGAAATAAGTACATTTTGACTTTCCAAGACAATCTAACGAAATTCGTAGATTGTTATGCGTTGCCAAATGGCGAAGCGGAAACGGTAGCAGGAATATTTCTTGATGAAATAATTACTCGCTACCGCATTCCTAAAAAGGTAGTAACCGACCAGGGATCTAACTTTTTAAGCGATCTTTTTAAACGTGTCTGTAAACTTCTAAAAATAAAAAAATTACAGACTTCCGCTTATCATCCGCAATCCAACGGCGCACTGGAACGAACACACAGACCCCTAGTAGAATATTTAAGAGCTATTGTGTCCGAAAATCCAAAGGCTTGGGATCGATTCCTGAGAACCGCGGCTTTTGTATACAATAACAGCCCACATGAAGGCACTAAGCTCACGCCAATGGACTGTCTGTTCGGATTCATAGCAGATGTTCCCTCTAATCTTAAAAGAGAGCCAGAGCCCATTTATAACCACGAGAGTTACTATCACCTTCTTAGATACAAAATACAAAAGGCATATGCTATCGCCCGAAAAAATTTACTGAAAGCCAAGGAAAGGTCGAAAGCGTACAATGATAGGAACTCACGTCCGGTAACATTCAAAGCAGGAGATAAAGTATTATTAAAAAATCCCGCTAAAAAACACAAGCTTTCCCAGATATGGCTAGGACCATATCTCGTGGTACAAGCTTTTACGCCTGTTAACACAGTCATACAAATCGGTAAAAGAAGAGTAACCGTACATAATAATAGACTGAAACCATTTCACGAATAATTACTAACCTTCAAGGAAGGGATTACAATTGCATTTAAGATAAAAAAAAAAGTAAGGGAAAATTTTTTTTAAGAAAAAGAGTGAATAATTAAACAAATCATTTTATTTTTATAATAACACACAAAAAAAAATATTTATTTTTTAGTTTTATTTTTTTTCCTTTTGTTAGAATTTATTTGTCTCGATCTTTGATCCGCTAGGCCCTCAAATTTCGTCTTTTCGGCTATATTCTCAGCTAGACTGGCCCTCATCCTGAAATAGTGCAGCTCTCTGCACAGCCTCGCACGTTTACCGCCTCGGACCAATTTAGGTCGTTCCAAGCTGCTTACGCTACTACCGCTACCGCCAACTCTCTTCTGATACTCCTCCAGTGTCAATTTTCGTGGCCCTGGTGTATATTGCGGAACATCCGGTGCTGGCCCAGAAGACGCCTTGGGCACATATGGCTCTATCGGCCTGTCCACTGGGTACAAGGTCAGACCATTAGTCTGCCTCTCGGGAACATTTAACAATTCGGCCTTAGCGATTAACTTACCAAGCGCTTTACTAATCTCGCGGGCCATTTGAAGAATATAGATAAACTACTTGAACAGAACACTTGATACCAATAAGTGAGACTGAATTATTTTTTCACGATATTTATAACTAAAATTATTGCTTACTTCCAAATAATTAAAAAATTCCGGTCAATTAAATAATCCCGGATACCACTTACAACACTACTAAAAGTGGGTTATAAAAAAAAAAAAAATATATATATATATATAAAACATATGACACTCTTGAATTATTAGCGAATAATGCATTTGCAAGCAAAGCACAATTACACAATGTACAAATCAATACTTTATTCAGTTCATTACAATAATTTCAATTGCAACAGCAATGATCGAAAATATTGAGGTTTCTGCGCAATCTATATTTACTGTGTCAGTTATGATATGATTTTATAAGATTCTTTTTCCTCCAGATATGGAACTAATCTTATTGGGCACCTGTTTTCCGATCTTCATGATAATAACAAATGTTGCTGCGGATCCATACAAGACTCAGACTCTAAACAATACGGGTATAATGTTCGAGGAATTAGGTCAAATTCTACTATTCCACGACACTTGGAACCTATTCACGCAAATAAATATTAGTGATTTGGAAGCGGAAACCACAATAATGGAGCACACAGGTTTTCTTCTCAATAGATTATGCGAAATACATAATACCACCACTAGTGCATGTACGGAACAAAACACGTACATACACAGTCTGATAGAAGCCATTAAAAAACGAACAACGATCATTAGAGAAATGATTACCACTCGACATCGAAGATCCTTGTTCGATGGAGTAGGTAGGGGTTTACATTATTTGTTTGGAACAATGGACGCTACTAACGAGAAACAAATATATAGCAAAATTGCTAATTTAGAAACGGATACTCAGGCACTATTAGAATTAGAGAAACACCAAATAACGCTATTCAAATCATCATTTGAGAAGTTGAGAAAACCAATCAACCAACTAGTATCGAATCAGAGAGAACTCACAAGAACAGTTAATGACCTGCTAGACATGGTTAATGGAGAAGTGAGCACAAGACAGCGCATACAAGAAGTAGTGTCAACAATTAGTTTGCAAGTGTTGGATATAGAGTTGAGACAACAAACTTTTATTCAAATCCTAACAGCATTAAAGAATAATCAGGTACATCCTTTGTTACTGTCCCCTTCCACACTATTAGAAACATACTATAGGGCACATCCTAAGAAATCTAATAAATTGCAAGATCTGGCTATCTTAACACAAGCCCTTGAAATAAAGTCTGGGCTACTAAATGAGCTCCTAGTGATTAGGATTATTTCTCCAATACTGAACATGCCACCTTTCAAACTCCAACAAATACACTTGTTCCCTTTTAAAACCCCAAATAACCATTCCTTGGTGCTGGATATCAAACCCACCTATATTGCAAGCCATATAGCAACACAAGAATTCGTGTTATTTAAACAATCCGAACTCCAGGTGTACAAAAAATTATCAAGTGATCTCAATGAAAGCACTTACATTGGTCCACTACTAAACCCTATACTTCAAGGGCATTACATAAAAGAGTGTCCTATAAACTTTTTATTCAATCCTTACAATGAGACTGGTAACTGCGAATATCTAGTCCAAACGCAGGCACCGCAGCTACTAATCAAATTAACTAGAAAAAATTCATGGCTCTTTTCGTTCCCCACAATGCAGAAAATCACGATTTCATGCAGAAAAAACCTACTTAGTTATAACCTATTCGGCAACGGAGTACTAATGTTAAATAAACCTTGTCACTTTCAAATAGCTGATCAAATTATATATTTCGAAGATGAAGATCATCAGAATATTAGAATATCTCAACCAGAATACCCACACCCGCTAAAATCTAATATAAATGAAACTATTCAAAACTTCATTAAAAGCATGAATCACACTCATCAAAAACATGTAGTGATGCTAAAAGCGGAAGATGCAAATAATATTCTGAATGAAAATTCATACACTTTAGATCAGCTGAAAGAACAAATAAGTACATTGGAAAAACAGAGGAAAGAGCGTAATGAAACTCAAGTCGTTCAGATAAGCTCCCTATCTCTAAGTTCCTTGGTGATATTGTTACTCAGCTTAATAGGAATACTGAAACTCTGTAAGGTCATAAGGAAAAAGAAAAGGAATGTCATAGTAAAAACACCTAAAATAGTAACAATCAATAACCAAAAAACCCAATTAGACACTAAGACACACCCTCAAATTTGTATTGAAGCCACGGAAGTCGCAAGTCAAGTTCCCATTGC
Source organism: Dioctria linearis (assembly GCA_963930735.1). Taxonomy (NCBI): domain Eukaryota; kingdom Metazoa; phylum Arthropoda; class Insecta; order Diptera; family Asilidae; genus Dioctria; species Dioctria linearis. The sequence goes on from OZ005742.1 coordinate 206,842,848, forward strand.
AAATGTAAAGAATCGCAATCTACCAATTTCAACCCCAATACAAGAGACACCTTCGATAAAGAAAGTCAGACAAATCTCACAAACGTTCCAATCGGAAATCGTAAGAGCAAACAAATCCCGAATTTCCTCACTGCCACCTACCCAAGAACTAACAACAACAAACAAAACTACCTCACAAATAAATAGTTCGGAATTAAAAGATGCAATCAAACACCGTGATACCCAGCCTACACAGGCAAGTAACAAAGTAAGTTTAACAACAAGAGAACCGCCTCCACCCCCTCCTCTTCCAAAATCATTAATTCATGTAGAGCAGAATCCAATTACACGTACCCGTCATCTACAGGTAGTTTAACTATTTTGAACGTACGAATAATAGAAATATGTAAACAAGATTGAAGATGTAAAACGTAACCCAATAAAAGAGTATTCATAAACATTATATGCATTAGAAGTAAGATACCTATTTATAGAATGAAAAAATATGTATAAACACATCTAAAGAATTTTTTTTAAATAAATAAAAACATATGTATAAAAACATATAAAAGAAGAAATATGTATAAACACATATGGTATAAAAGAAAAGATATGTATAAACACATATAAAGAATTTTTTTCAATATATAAAAACATATGTATAAACACATATAAAAGAAGAAATATGTATAAACACATATGGTATAAAAGAAAAGATATGTATGAACCCATATAAAGAATTTTTTTCAATAAATAAAAACATATGTATAAACACATAAAAGAAGAAATATGTATAATCACATGTAAATTTTTTTTTTTTTATAAAAAGTAGGTATAAACAAAATTTTTTTTTAAGTAAAAATAAATTATGTATGCTCACATATATAAAACATCAAACAGCCATAATTATAAATGTATATATGTAGGAATTTAAAAATATATATATATATATATATATATATATAATATGCACATGTAATAAAAATTAACATAACATAGCAGTAATACTAATAACCTAGAAAAATAATGGATATAAATTTGTAAATCTATAAGTCAATTATTGTACCGGCACTCGGCATTATGTATATACATACATATAAAACCAATAAATTTCTCGAAAATTATCAAACGATCGAACCATATTCTAATGTGTTATTCCTCTTCTAAGAATAACACATATTTTTTAAAAAGGGGGAGATTTGTTACATACATACCTCCACCCACAATTTTGAGAAAGCATTGTAACATATGTACATACCTATAACAATTATCAAAGAAATGCTAGCAACCGCAAGCCTACATATTTTCATCATTTTTCAATGAACATACATGCCTACATCATTTCCATTAAATTATAATTCCACTCGTTACTGACCTTCCTCAATTACTTAACAAGTAGAGGAAATAACTAAGGTAGAATTGAGTGACGCAATACCCTGCGCGCAAGAATTCGCACGTTGTAATACGATAACCTTGCGCCAGCGGTAGAACCCAGGTGACCAAATGATGGTTCACGAGTTGCATATGAAGAAAGTAATATGTATGTAAGTATGTATGTAAATCATGAATATCACGATGAACAAGCAACAAGCGGTTAGCGTTTATCAAGATTTATGTATGTACGTATGTAACAACAAATGCGAAAATGTACTGACGAAACGCTCAGTACGATTATAGTCAGAAAAATATCTATATGTATGTACGGAAGCGACGAGTGCCGCAATTTATTTGTAAACAGAAATAAATGAAGTGCAAATGACCTAACACTTTGTACTGTTATATACAAAGTGTTGGGTCGGAAGTATTTCATTTATTTCCGTATTAATAAGATTCTTGTGTATAAATAAGCAAAGAATTTGAAGAATAAATGTCAGTCGATTTGAGTCGAGTTAGAATACAGTAAACGGTTCGTTTCACTTAGGAGTTGTGCTTAAAACAAGCTACTCCAAAATAATACCACGAGTTGTGCTTAAAACAAGCTACTCTAAAACAATATCAGGAGTTGTGCTTTAAACAAGCTACTCCACAATAATATCAGGAGTTGTGCTTTAACAAGCTACTCCACGCATCGACAGTCGCTGCCGGGAAGGGCAAAAATAAAATCAACAAATTAAGTCAAAACGGTTTCTTCGCAAAGAAACCACAACAAGTTTAAGTAGGACAGATTCATACTTAACACGTCTTAGTTCCCTTGGTTCAAATTGAGCGAGGCTTATTGCCTTCTTCGAGGTCCCTCTCAATTCAGGATCGCTGGTTTTTGTGATTGAAGTTCTTTTGCTGCCGGGGGGGCCCGTGGCCTTCTTAAATTCCCCTGGATAAAAGCTAAAAGGGGGGCGCGTTGCCTACTTCGAAGTCCCTTTCAGCTCCGGATCGCAGATTGTCGGTTGAGGATTCTTCCTTCAAGTTTCGCTTTGAAATTTTCGGCTGTGGACGTCTTATGTTCCTGGGCTGGGATGAAGCCCGCTATTGTCACACGTTGGCACTTTGTGCTTTGATGAGGGGGTGGCTGCGTGTTTTTCAAACAGAGGCAGTTAAAGCTGTCCGACCTCGAGCGTTGGGAACCGACTAGATCGAAATACTCCTGAAGCCAGACTCAACTTCAGGCGAAGGGTAGGGTGTCTTGCCCAGTATTTGATTTCGTCCTCAACTCCTTTTTGATTCGTAGGATGGAGGGTTTTCGAGCGCTTATACTTTTGTTGGTTTAAAGGAGGCTTCCTCTATCCTACCGGCTGCGCCAATTTTGTTATATTTCAAGGGGTGTTTACTTACAGCTTTAAACTCCTTAGTAATTGCTCAGTTATCCAGTTCTACTGCTTGTGTTGGCCCTTTAATTTAAAACACGGCACTTAACTTTTTATTCTCTTTATTTATTTTCTTTGCTATAATTCAGGATTTGGATTTCACACCCTATTTTTTTTTTTACTTTTGTGTGTACTAAACAAACTGTTATCACAACTTTTTCGTTACTAATCAAACCTTCTTTTTACAAACTTTTTCTTTTTTTAAAAACTTTTTACTGTATACTTTCCTCCGACCGAGACCGAGACCTAATTCCCGAAATATCTACACTTTTTCTTTTACTAATTCGACCGCGAACCGCCGTTATTGAAAATCGAACTCGTTTTTTTAATCCAAATATTGTTTCCGTTTAACCGCCGCGCAGGAAATTTAAAATACAACTCTTGATCCGCCGTAATCGAAATTTTGAATCCAACTCGGCTCTTGATCACTTTAGTCGCGATCAAGAGCCTTCTTTCAGGGTAGAAAATGCATAGTTGCATTTTGACCCTGAGAAAATTTTCATTTATTCTGGACTTGATTAAACAAGTCCAGAATATTTTTCGTTGGACGGAGGCTTGAAATTTTATGCTTTTATAAACATCAGCCACCGTCACGATGCCGCGCGCGTTTACATACAATGTATTTTCGCGGCGCGCTCTTCTTATCACGAAAGCTTTTTTGTGATATGTATGTACGTTCGTACATACATATTGAAATTTTCACGACAAATCGTACTGAAGGTACGATTTGTCTTTTGCCTTATTTTTTTAAAGTAAATATTTCTACTGGCAAATTTTGCTGAAGGCAAAATTTGCCATGGGAATAATTTTATTTTAATTTATTAAATAGATAAGCTAACCATGTTTTAGGCATGGTTAGCTTATGGGAAAATTTTATGGATGAAATATTTTAATATTTTTTAAATTTGATTTATTTATTATTAGGTATTTGTTTTAGGCTTTTTTGGGCAAGTATAATTTACGTATGTAACAAGACGGTAGCCGTGAAAAGTCCATTAGCGACACTTACTCCCTTCATTGACAACAATGACATTCTCAGAGTTGGTGGAAGACTGCAGAATTGAGATTCCAACCTCAATGCTCAACACCCAATCATATTGCCCAAACAAAATACCATTATCAATTTTCTACTTAGAGACACCGTTTTGAGAAGCATCATCAGACAAAAATATTCGATTCCTGGAATGAGAAACCTGGCGAGAAAGTTATGTCGAGAATGCCTTACTTTCTTCAAACTGCGAGCCCCAGCACCTACTCAACTTATGGGAAACTTACCACGTCCCAAAGTTACTCTGTCTCGTCCTTTTTCACAAGTGGGTGTCGATTATGCTGGCCCAATTCCGGGTAATTCCAGCGGGGTAAGGTTTTAAAAGCGAAAAAAAGGGCATATTTTCGTGATTTTTTTGCGGCGACATGAGCAATATTGTTTTATTTAATTTATGTTCATATTGTGGTACAACTACCAAAGTAAGTCTTAAAAATATTTTCCATAAAAAATATTGATAATTACGCCAGCGACGCCGAATCTCCGGAGGCGCCTTGGAAAAAAGTTGTTCTTTGGTGAATATTACTACTCGTTACAGGGTCGTCTGAAACAAAAAAATCGATATGCGTTTTAAAGGTGATATGTTTCACCAGGTAATCAGGAAGAGTTTTTTTTTAATTTCTTTTATTTTTTACAGCATTTGAAAGTGAAAAACGCGATTTTAGGTAAAAAAAAGTGAGGTTAATTTGTTATTAACAAATATAAAAAAAATTTAAAAAAAAAACTCTTCCTGATTACCTGTTGATTTATGCGTAGAATTAGTGTTTAAATTTTCAAAAGGATCGGTTAAGTAAATTTTGAGTTCTAATGTTCACGGACTTCAAAAATGATGTTTTCGGGAAAATCGATTTAAAGTTTTTTTTTCAAAATTAACCATCAATAAAAGTGCATGAATTTTTATACTTACATAGAGTCATCAATGCCAGCTCCGTACAGTGAAGCACTGTCATTTAGCATGTCCAACGCATCTTTTTGCTCTTGTCTACGTTGAATTCTACCCTCTTTTGTTGTACGCGTAGCTTGTTCGTTCGCTCGGGTTATTCGTAGTTCATCAGTTAGGCGCGCCCAGTGGTGAGCACTTGGGCCTGCAGAGATGCCTATTTCATTCAAAAAAGACAACAAAGCAAAACATCCTTCATTGAAAATGCATGCTGCTACATTTGCTGCAATTTGAACAACGATTACAGTACCGCTTACTGATTTTGGAGAGATTTTCCTAATAAGATGATTGAGACTCTCGTTGTTATTTTGCGTGAAACCTCCAAGACACCGCTGCAAAAGTGCGTCTTTTCTCAAATCTTCATACATTGGCTTTATGGCTGTTGTAACATCTGTAGGAGGAGCACTGTAGCTATATTTGAGTGAATCCAGAATGTTTGCAGCTGCCGCTTTTTGCCATTCACACCAAGAGTCCTTACCGCTCGGGCATTTGTCGTGCAGTGGTTTCTCGTCTGTCGAGCAGTAGTGATAGTATGTCGCCCAAATTGTATTTTTCATTTTTGTTACAGAATCGTAGTTGCGTCGGATGGCCAGTCCATAATATACGGTCAATTTGTCGATCATTTATGCAGTGAGTTTACCTTTTCCAAAGAGACTTTTTCTTTTTATTTTTTTTTCCTGTTTAAGTTTCACTATCGACCACAGTTGTTTTTACTAATTCGCGTAACCGTGTACCCATTCTTTTCTGCACATGTCCTATGAACTCTTTCTTATTTATCGTGAAATCTTCACCATACGGTTTGCAATTTACCACACCACTGTAGGTTTTCGAGTCGCCATCTCCTATATAATTTTTAAACATCACTCCAAAATATTCTGTGGACCGTTTGAACATGTGTATAATGGCGTCCACTTCCATGTTACCTGATGGACCAATATGATTTGCTTTACGGTTTCCGCTGTTGACGTGTTCTTCGGACTATTCTTCGAATTCGGCAGTATCTAGCTTATTTTCCCAAGTTTTACATTGGTGGCAGTAAGAACTCTTGACAAACACATCAAAAACCTTTCGCGTGTAGTAACCTATCAAAGAAGCGACACTGAATAGCGAAGTGAACCCACGTTTCTTCTACGTTCCGTCACCTGACACTGTTAATTCGTTAGTATCTTGTACGTTATTCGTTTTGCATGTTTCCTTTTTTTCTACTTTTACAACAGCAGCAAGAAATCTATTCGCAACATCACTTACAGACTAGTGTATCTTCTGTATGTGCGTGTTAAAGGTTAGTTTTGATAAGAAAGATTCCGCTAAATCCATCAAACGGCAAAACTTATTAGACCCAGCTAAGCCTAGACCTAACACACGCATGACGAAAGTAAAACGATGATTCACTTCATAATGCGATCGCCTTGACTCTTCTCCCCTTTTCAATAGATGGAACATACCGAGGCGCTTTGCATTTTTCGCATGACACTTTGATGGTGAAGGCTATACCTTCGGATTTGCATGTGCTAAACTTCATTTTCCCTTCACATTCAACGCACTTCACTAATGTACTTATCGTTGAAAACACTAAAAGGAAGTCTATAATTCTGTAATGTTTCTCTAAATCTTGCTCTACATATTCATTGGTACTAAGTTTAATTTTTTTAGGTGACGCGCTGGACGCTTCCACATTATCATTTCCGCATTTTGGGAAAGATTTTCTTCTCGGTCGACCCACAATATTGGCAATTTCCCGGCGATTTTGCCGTGTTACTTTTTTTGGAAATATTCAAATAAATGAATTAAACAAAACAACACTAACCGAGTGACAATACAACTACAAACGAACGAACACAAATGAAAATTTATGAATAACTTCCAAGAAAATGTTGGACAACCGTTCAGCAGAAAGTGCGCCTGTAAACTGTAAAAATCGATGATGGAGACAGAAGAATTTCAAGAACTTTAATTTTTAACGAATCTAAATCAAATTTATAATAACCAAAAAAAAAATAAAAAAAAATTGAGTATCAAGGCCGGTCGCTTGAAACACTGTAGCTCCGTTAGTTTTGCTCCGATTGGCTTAAATTTGTACACAATACTCTCGCCATATTGTACATTCAGAAAAAAACAACAAAAAAACAAAGTTTTAAAACCTTACCCCGCCCTTACAAAAAAAAGGATGAGGTGCAAAAACTATATACATATCCTTGTTCATCTGGCTTGCCACCAAGGCTATTCATTTAGAGCTCGTCAGCAGCCTCAGTATTAAAGTATTCACATCAGCACTTCGCAGATTTTTCTCTCGCCGTGGAATACCAGAGAATATATATTGTGAGAATGGGACAAACTTTGTGAGCGCGAGAAAACATCTGCATGAACTTCACAAATTAGCACTATCTTCTAATTCAGAGCCATTAATATATTTCTTTCTCTCACAGAATGGCATGACGTGGCATTTCATACCTCCTGGTGCACCTCACTTCGGCAGCCTGTGGGAAGCTGCGCACGATCCGTGAAGTAGCACATGAAAAGAGTAGGTGGAGAGACGGCTCTGACATTCGAAGAGATGACAACACTTCACACTCAGATAGAGGCGATCCTCAATTCTCGTCCACTGTGTGCCTTATCATCCAATGCAGACGACTTCAATGCCCCCACTCCTGCACACGTTTAATCGGCCAGGCCCTTACCACTCTTCAGGAATATGATCTAACTGATGAAAGCTCTTCACACTTACAGCGATGGAAAAGCATCCAGGCAATGTTCCAAGGGTTCTGGAAACGATTGAGTACAGACTATTTCACTGTCTTGCAAGAACGTCAAAAATGGAGAACCAAAAAAAACTATCTGAAAGAGGGCGATCTCGTCGTAATTCGAGAAGGCAATCTACCACCAACGAGATGGATCATGGGTCAAGTTGTGGAAACCCATCATGGAAGGGACAACCTCGTTCGGGCTACCACCGTGCATACTCAGAGGGGCAATTACAAGCGGGCTATCAATAGAGTGGCAAAACTGTCCATTAGTTAAGAACACTGTTCTTAACGGGGTAGGATGTTCCGGTCTCCTGCATTTCTTCTGAATTAATGCATAATAATTATATCTTGTTATAATTACAACCTATTATGTACACAAATGTAATTTATTCCTGTTGCTGTATAATCATTTCTTAAAATCTGCAAATATTTCAATCTCGTAATCCAATGTAATAATCACCTTATGCTTAGTCGAGTCGTTTGATGTATAAAAAATGTATTGTTGAATCATTGCTGTAAATTCATCAAGGAGCAAAAAAAAGCAATTGTTAGCTGTCAAGAACGTGCGCTTGGATTGTAAAGAACCGGATTCAGATTTTAGTCAAATAAAAATTAAATTTCAACTCGGGAATATCCTTTAATAGTATTTTTTCCCTCCCATTGGAAATTGGGTTTGGTGGTGATACTATACCCAATTAGTGAATATCACGAGCGGATATTAACGAATGGGAAAGCAATTTTGTGTTCTTCATGATAAGTTGGATAATATCACGAGCGGATATCATCAGCAGTAGTAGACACAGCAGCAAATGATAGCGGTTTGTTATTAAACATACAAACAGCACCTGTGGTATACTCCAGGTGTAGGTAACATATTCTGTGATTTTTGAATTGTAATAATATGAATTCTTTTATTTGCTTCTCAGGTTCGTCGAACAACAATATTTGCTCATGGCGTTTCTTCTATTATCTTTAATACTTTCCGCTTAATTTCTTGCATGTTGAAACTCAGTGTTGCCGTAAGCTTAGAAATTTAAGTATCAAAAATTATACATAATTTTACGAATTATTGATAAATGAATAAAAACTTGTATTTGGTAATATTTTCATTACTTTTCTGTTTTTTATAATTTAATTTGCAAATAATATCCTAACAAGCTGTCTCTACATCAAATATACTCTTTGCAGTTGCTTTTAATTGAAACAAACCAACCATAGCGGGTTAACTTTTGAACGCATTAAGTTAAAAAAGTAGGTAGCAAACCAATTCCATTTCATTATATACATACATAGTTCATAGCCCATAGATTTCCGCTGTTCTCATTTACTACATTTATTAAAATTGCATCGCACATTTAGAGAACGTATCTTTAGATACTATTGCAATAATATTATTATATTTTCATGGATAAGTAATAAAATGTGATTAACCATCGTGCAACACCGCCAACCGTTTCAAGAAATAAATATAAAAATATATTTACAGCTGGCTTCGCATATGTGTGAAATAATGTTCATATCAATGAGTATATGGAGGTTTTAGTCGTTATTAAAAGAAAATTGCTACGAAAGTTTTGTCAGTAAAAATGCAAAATAAGACTGAAATCCCTATAATCTGCACTCTTAAGTGTTTATTTGACATCCTTCTGTTATTTCTATATTGAAATTAGCTAGTGGCAATGGTAATTTTCTCAAAGAGAAGGCAAACTTTCAATGCATCATAACGAAGTATAAAAAAGTGGTAGTGGCAAACTAAAGTAAATTAATATGTGGGATACAATTATAGTAATCTTCTTTCAATTTATATTTCATATGGGAATGGAATATCTTTAAAAAAAAATCAAATATAATATCATTGGAAAAACTTCGAGTGGAAGTTCATATCACTTAACCCCACGTTTCTTAATAACATTGAAAAATGGAATTACATATATCAATCTATTCCCTTTACTCAATTAATATGAAAACAGTGAAGATGCATAAAATATATTTACGTGCTGAAACAATCGATAGATATAATTAATATAAAATTTTTATCCGCCATAGATAAGGTGGCCAGATTAGATGTTAGAAAGTACCGTTGTCAACACCTTATTTCAATCTAGAAATAATCCGAGTAATCCATATAATTCAATCGACTGTGAAAAACAGGAAGTCCATTATTATTTTCCATTTTCATTAAATGAGATTTAAGGGGACAAATTAAATTTACTTTTATTTAAGAATGTAAAATTGTACTTATTTAACATTTAAATAAATCCAGTAGAATACATTTACAAACAAATTAAAGCTTCATTTTCCTCTTATCGGTATTCGATATGCATGACGTTGTAACGTCGTGTGTGGTTGTGTACGGTAGGTCACGGGTAGTCCATAGTTAGGGTCCACGACGTTTATACTATTGTAACGTTTTTATCTACTGGATAAAAATTTGCTACGATCGAGCGGTAAGCGAGGGAGCAGTTTTGTTCTAATATTTAAAAACTCCTTTAGGAAATTCACTGAAATTTTCGTAATTTAAAAAGGTTACGACAATATATAATTTACGTAATGTTAATAATAAGATTATTTTAAAAGAAAATTTATTTTGCAGTATCTGATTATTTTAAAAGAAAATTTATTTTGCTGTATCTGACTTTGCACTCTCCTTATCAGTGTTTGGCAGCTGATTCACTTGGTTCTCTGTTAAGGTTTAGGATTGTGATATTCTTTATTCCAGTCGAGACTCAGAATAAAGTGAGGTTAGTACTTCTGACTGCAGTCGATACCCACAGAAAGAATCTTTATCACAGTCGAGACCCGCGATAAAGTGTTTTGATATGTAATTTATTCTTACTCCAGCCGCTACCCACAGAAAGAATCTTTATCAAAATCGATACCCGCGATAAAGTGCTTTGAGTTAGTAATTTATTCTGACTACAGTCGATACCCACAGAAAGAATATGTATCACAATAGAGACGCGCGATAAGGTGTTTTGAGTTAGTAATTTATTCTTACTGCAGTCGATACCCACAGAAAGAATCCTTTATCACAGTCGAGACCCGCGATAAAGTGTTTGGTGTTAGTAATTTATTCTTATTGCAGTCGATACCCACAATAAGAATCTTTATTACAGTCGAGACCCGAAATAAAGAGTTTGGTGTTAGGAATTTATTCTTACTGCAGTTGATATCCACAGAAAGAATCTTTATTTTAGCTACTGTCAAACACAAGATCTTTAATCCAGTCGGTACCCAGAATAAAAATCTCTATTTTCCAACCCTTTAACCAAAATAAAGCACTTGTTTGATTAGTATTAAATTCTTATTGCAGTCGCTACCCACAATAAGAATCTTTATTTTAGTCGCTTATCAAAACAATACTCTTAAACCAGTCGAGACCCAGAAGAAGAATATTTATTTTAATCGTCAACTAAACAAAGTATTTGATTTGTTAAAAGAAATTAGAACACTGTGAAATAACACTAGGAATAGATAACCACTTGATCACTGCACTGCCAAACTGAAAAAGAGATCGATTCAAATCAGATTGCTGTTTATATAGCCAGAGTTTGCACACGGCACCAAAGAACGGTAGTCAAAGGCGCAACAACTGGCATAGCAAAAATAACGTAACATAGCAACTGCACCTCATCATTTGTCATGAAGTGTTACCATTTTAGTTATTGCTACTAACAACCTGCTCTCAACTTATTATGTAAAATACAATATTTTGAGTAAATTGAATTTATTTCTAATTCAATATGGTCTAAATGTACAATAAAAAAAAGAAACTTTCGCCTTTTCTTGAATTAGAAATTTTAATTACCAGGAATAATTTGTACATTCTTAAAAACAGTACCTTCAGCTGGATAAGACGTAGCTGGAAGCAACACGCGCGAGTTGCTACACTTGTTCTTAGATGTACCATCACAATATTCCGCTGCGCAGTGATTTCTTGTGTGCTAGCTGCAGTTAATTGTATACGTATTCGTACGCAACGGTTTGAAACAAGGAATTTTCGGATTTTTCTTCATATTCCTAGTCTTTTATCTGTAACCTCTATTGCCTGTTAGTAGCGTGTACGCCTCACGCAATGCTTCTGTGGGAACGGTGCATGGCGGAACGTGGTTCGTAATGAGAAATCCTTGTATCTGTGTACCGCGGTGTATATGCTTGTTGACATCCAGCTGACAGTAGCAATTGTTTTTATCTGCTCGTGGGATGGAGGAGTTGATTAGGTGAGATCAATTTATGACTTTAAGATTAAGAAGGATTCTTTGTGGTGTTTTTCTTTTCTTTTCAGGGTTAATGCCACCCAGGAGCGAAATTGGACGATGCACTGTTGAAAATCGTGCAATAATGTGTAGTTTGATTGTTAGCAATGTCAAACAATAATGAATAGATGTTTCCATTTTTGCTTTTAACTATTTATTGCAAAAGATGTCTAAAAATATTGGAAGAGCCGCGTCTAGTGCACAAAGTGGCCGAAATGCAGTTTCAACGTCTGATAATGGTCGCGTGTTTGCTCAGCTGACCGATATGTTTGGTGATGTAGCATCACAGAATTTAATAACAAATATTTGTATATCGAATGATTGGAGAGTTGATGACTGCATAGAAGAACTTATTCAATACTTGGAATTATATGGTAGTGACATAAATCGAGATCATGACCAGAAGAAAAACGTGAAGCTACAAAGTCACCTGATATTGAAAATATTTTAAAGAACATCAATGCCGGTTATAGTGTAATGATACAAATGCGAGGTGAACCTGGCAGTGGAAAATCATTCCTAGCACGAAATATTGTAGATAGGTCTATTAGAAAAGATTATAGGAATTATATATTTAGCTCAGATGATTATTTTTATGATGCGCATTGACAGATATAATTATAGACTTGATAAACTTCCCGATGCACATGACTTCAATCAGAGAAGAGTAAGAAAACGATGTACACAAGATTGGAATCCTATTATTATAGGCAATAATAATATGTAAATTTGGGAAATGCAAGCGTTAATTATGGTGTTACAAACGGGTACATAATTGAAATCATAGAGCCCGATAATGATTGGTCTCATTCTCCAGGAAAACTGACAGCGAAAATCAATATGTGTCCACAACAATAGATATTGCCACAATTAGTTGTAATTTCGCTGAATTAATAGAGAGCCAAGTGAATCAGCTGCCAAACACTGATCAGCTGAGTATAAAGTCAGATACAGAAAAATAAATTTTCATTTAAAATAATCAGATACAACAAAATAAATTTTCTTTTAAAATAATCTAATTACTAACATTACGTAAATTATATATTGTCGTAACCTTTTTAAATTGCGAAGATTTCAGTAAATTTCTTAAAGGAGTTTTTAAATATTAGAACAAAACTGCTCCCTCGCTTACCGCTCGGCCGGAGCAAATTTTTATCCAGTTACGTTACACCATTAACAAAAACTTTGGGTATTTTTATATTTCTATTATTCACTGTCTCTTATTTCTAACAATTCTAGCTTTTAACACCAATTTGTTTTTTGCTATATCTATACAGTTCATATTATCATTCAATATATTTTCTTCATTAGATCTAGTTTGATATTCACTAATATAATTCACTTTATTATTTCCGAAACTAGTTCACTATCTGCTAACGTAATTTATATAGTTCATCTAGTAAACTCTTGGAAGACTATTTAATATTGCTCTTCAATACTTTAACCACAAGTGGTATATCCTGGTTTGTATGTGAGGATGTCGGGTACCTTAGGGTAAATACGTTTGCGAATATTCTAGGCTAGACTAGTACGAGAACGTACGCATGTCTTTAAGCAGAAACTGCAGCAATTAGTTTCGCAATCGTCGTGTGCGAATATTCTAGCCTAGATCATTACGGAAGTCGTACGCACGCGTTAGGCTGAAACAGCGAGGGGAGGGACAAGCAGTGATATATTGTGTGCGGATATTCTGACTCAGACCAATACGAAAATCGTACGCACGTCTCTGGGCAGAAACAGCACGGGGACGGATTATGGGGTAAAGCATTGTGCGGATATTCTGACCTAGACCAATACGAAAATCGTACGCACGTCTTCAGGCAGAAATAGCACGGATTGTCGGGAGTTGTTGACAGTCTGAGTGCTGGGATGCAACTCACTGATCAGTGGTGCACTTGGTCTATTTTATACTTCCTCCGGTCTGGTCTAGTTTACTCGGACGGACTGAGCTAGTTGTTTCGTAGTTTGCTATACTGGACTGGACTGGACTTCGATCTCCACTAGTTTCCAGTAGTAGCTGGTACTAGAGCTCTGCTCTGCTGGAGCTCTCGATGAAGACTGATTTCTGGTAGCGGCGGGCCGCTTTATATAAGCGCGGTGACCAGTGGTGCCGTGTGCAATAGACCTGGCGGCGCTAGCTTCACCTATTCTCCCACTACTGGTCGACTGGCTTCCTCGATCGGCATGTCGGGTGCTCGGGCGCAGTATGTAGGTAGGAAAAATGGAAGGGTAATGTACTCGTATTTCATTGCAACGTCATACAGAAAATACCGAATGTAGGGCTCCTGACAGTCATAATTAGTTTCTTTGTTTACCATGCTCGGCGCAGCACTGTAAGCATACAAACGCATGAGGGTTTGGGACCTTATAAATTAGTCAAAATGAAGTTTCTCGCAAATTTGTATTCTCTTTACACACTCGATACATCGTACTAAACACAATTTTTTTATGCGCTCGTTTAGAACATTTTCGAGTATAGCCGTAACCCCCGGAATATAATGCAAGCCATAAAGCCGCCGAAGGCACCGACACATTAAAAGAGCTTTACGTGCCGGGTACAGCATGCAGTAGGAGCTCACTCTCACTGCTTTTTGTATAGTCGTCATGGAGGTAAAACTAAAATTTCATCTCAAACAGTTCCCAAAGCCCGAAACTGTCGCTCCCACAGCAAAATGGAGTTAAAACAAATTGCAGCCAATTCTTTCTAATAGTTAAAAGAAAAATAACATATAGAACAAATTTATGGAAATTATAGGTTTGAACAAAATACAAGCAACTTTTAAATACAGTAAGACAAAGCAAGAAGACTGTGGATGTCGCCTGCTGACCGACCCGATGCTCTCTTTTTTCGACTTTGTTCATGGCTTATACCTTGCGGGGGCTACGGTATAGCCCAATTTGGAGCTGAGGGTTAGACACATGATACATGAGTGTTTTATTACATATGTATGCATGTACTCAGTTTGTGTGAGTATAAATAATATGGAAATCAAGAACGTGTATCAACCATTTATAAACTACGTGTACCATGGGCTGATACACATTCGATACAAAAGCTGTTTTTTACGTCGTGTCTAGTCTCGAGTATGTATCATCGTGTGTCAGGGGACTTAGTGTTCAAATTGATTTGTGCACTCCCGCAAAACCCTCGAGAATACTTCCCAAGCCCTGCAACAGAACTCTAAATGTGAGCGTTGTGAGTCCGTTTTCTAAAATATTCTATATAGAAATTTATGGAAAAATACCATACATTGACTTTATATATGCTATAGAACCTAAACTACTAGGTATCCATACAATAAAATAGTCTTCTAGTAATTTACAGCTTGGTTCCTTACCTTCGCAAGGGTTGCTATGGTACGCTGAAAGCAGCGTAGCGTTTGGCAATTGATTTACACCCCCTGATAGTAACTTTCATTTTTAAATTCTGAATTGCGGGTGGGTGTCGGTCTCGCTCACGATTTATTTAAATGCTGCCAGATGTTAATAAATTCGTATCTTTTTTTAAATAACTTTTATCCGACCTTCGTGACGAATATTGTGAAATTTTAGGAATAGTTTTAGAATAGTAAACGTGGATGGATTTACGTGGGATTTTTTTGTTTTGGAATCAATCAGTGGGCTTAATATTTTTACGTTTTTTGGGATTTTGGCGGGAGGGTGGTAACTACACCAATGGCGCTGTCCAATTTTGGCCGTGTGTAATACTAAGTTGAAGCTTTTGTTGAGATTTATTAAATGGCGTACTTTCTTTTGTTCTGTAAGAAACTTTATAACCGACTTTTTTACACCCGAATATCTTTAAAATGCGTGATTATCGTATTTGTTTGCAAAGGGGGTTTAAGTTCTTGCGGGGGGCTGACTTTTCTTTTAAACGCATCAGCATCCTGTTTTACATATTTAATGTGAACATTTAAATAATATATTGTTACCTTTTTCTACTACTGCCCGAGCGTGTACCAGATTTGCGAAACAAGTTAGGTAACCCAGCTTAAGGTTCGCAGGAAGGTTGGCTGCCGCCGCTGCAAATACGGCCGTTGTAATTGTAGAGTACGAATGTCTACTTGACAGCTGCCCTTATTGATTTCTTTTTGTAAATTGAATACGAGCTGGCGTATTAAATTCGATTATTTAATTCACCTAGTGCAAAAGTGGATAATGGGCGAATTTGTCGCGCTTTGGATATACTCGGTGCAGTGTATCCAATTTCGTTATTATGTTGTGTTGTTGTGCCTGTTTTCCTCCGCGGCTCTATGGGCAGAAATTTATGTGGTATTGTTTATGTTTGTGCGGGTTTTGTGTTGATTGTAACGTTTCGGAAGGACGACAACGTTGATTATTTACTTAGTGTAATATAAAATTGTTACCTGTGGTGGAAGGTTAGGTTGTGCTGCTTATTATATGTGCTTAGTTTGTGTGGTTCTATTGAACTGGCAATATTGTAGGCGCAGTAAACTTTCCCCAGGAATGTGTCTTTGAAACAGGTGAAGTGGCTCCTCTGGTCAGGGCTTCTCCGTGGGCAGGAATTATGTTTAGTTCTGGATAATTTCTTCTCAGCGGGGCCGAAATCAACAAATCTGCAATTGTGGTGACGTTAAAGCAAAATTACACTAACTTTGTGGTGTTTTCTTAGATTTTTATTTGCGTTTAATCTTTGACAAAATTTCTGATATTCGTAACTAACTCTTCAAATGCTTAGTGCTTTTTCTAACAGCGTGAGCCTAGTTCTGACAGTCTTTCCTTTATCCGAAAAAAAACTAGTTCTAGAAGATTCCTTTCCAATATTCCAATTTTTTGACATTTCTCTTTTCGATTCTTCCTCCTAATCTAACGGAACAATATCTAGTATAATAATTTATTTATTTATCTTTTTTAATAATAATTGCTAATTCTTTTTAAATTTGGAAGTCAAGCTTATGTATAACTACAAAAATTTTGCTGACTAGTGCTGGATGTTGCTTTCTATTAAAAATCTTACAAATTATATTTCTAGGTTACGTGCAAAGATTGTTTACAATTTTTATCTATAATTTCATTTTTCTTAATTATTGCTTATTGCAGCGTCACGGGATGCATTCTTAGTGTACTTAGCTCGGCTTCTTCAAGTGATGGTTAGCCTATCAACTGGACCGGCGTTGAGACTTCATCTCCAGGAACAGGTAAGACCGAGGTTGGTGGTGGAAGGAGTGTTTGTAGAGTGATGTCGTGTGTTGTGATGCTTTTTGGATTGTTTTCATTCAAAGTTCTAAGGCTTCTTTCCGATTTTAGCGGAGGAAATGGGAAAAGCCTCCCATGTATTGATATTCCGGCTTATGGACTGGGATACGCATGAAGCCGGCACCGTGGGAATGTGTCCTGGTGTTGACGGAACAACGGGGAATTTCCAAATGCCTTGCAGGTATGTTAATTTGTTACAATATGTTTACAACCGCTGGGTTTTGATGTAAAGTAAATTTTTTCAGTTTTTTCATGTAAAACGTTTTTACATGGAAATACTTACATTAAAGTGCGATAATCTTCTAAACTATACTTACCGCAGAGGGAAAAAATTACATCACATAATTCGCAATAGAACGTAGATGCCAGTTAGTATGCATACATTAGATGGATTTTTTACTGTTTTATTTGAGTTTTTTAGTGGAAATGTAATGATGAGAAAATAAAATATATTAAAAAAACTTTTGAAATAAATAACTTTCATAATTAAATTATAGGTAGATACTAAGTAAAAAATATTTTTTTCTTTCACCCAAGAAAAGTATCATTGCAAAACTGAATCTACCCAATAACAATATTTTAAAATTATATTATCTTGTTTGACTTTAAATGTTTGAATGTTTTTTTATGTTAAAGGTTTTTTAAACATATTTTATTCATATTGTGCGAAAATAAGATATTGACTATCTATAATATTACGTACGTTTCTGTTTAATTGCGAGAGAATGTAGAATTCTTGCTTTTATTTGAGGATTCCGACGGACGAGTATACCTATGTACAATAATAATGGTATTTAATTGAAAAGAATGAATTAGATGATTAGTTTTTTTGCGTACGTTGTCAAAGGGATATTGATTGAAATTTTCGTATTTGCTTAATTATGGAGCAGGCAGTATTTGCTGTGAATGGATTAAATGTAAAATATGATTGCATCGCTGATTTATTTAACCCTGGAATACTAACCCGTTTCAATATTCGCTTATTGGTAACCCTGAGTAAATATTACTCACACACCAATAAATTATAAACAAAAGAGTTGAAATTTTAGCGGAATACAATAACAGAAAAATGAAAGACTAGCATTTCCGCAATAATAATTTAAAATTTATATAAAGAAATTTAGAAATGAAAGAATCATATTTTGTTCACCTTGTAATTTTTTTTTGTTTTTAATAGATTTTATACTACAATTTTGGGTTACCGGCCAATGAGGTGCATGAGGAATGAGAGGACTGACCTGCTGGGAAGGCTCTCCCTCCCTTAAACTAACAATCACGCTTCAGGCAAAGCACTTAAGAAGTGGGGACGCTGCGGTCATATGTCGTAAAGAGCAGTGCAGCCTTCAAGCAGAAAGTGAGTAAAATTTACTCACGGGTAGCATTCCAGGGTTAACGATGATAATGGCTTCCTTCTCTTTCAAAAACAAGAATAATTAATATGAATATTTATATATGGTATTATTGACATTATTGACTTTGATACATGTATAATTACATATAGTTGCAAAGAAATAGTCTGAAGAGTGGAGCTATATTTTACGCAAAATGTATTGCTTCCCATCTTCTGAATCCCACGAACCGCCACTGGTGTATGTGCAGCCGGAGTCCGAAACTGTACGCAGCTACATTCGATATCCGGTAACCCAAAATTGTAGTATAAAATCTATTAAAAACAAAAAAACTTTACAAGGTGTACAAAATATGATTCTTTCATTTCTAATTATCCTTAATTTATTAATTAAAATTTCTTTATATAAATTTCAAATTATTTTTTCGGAAATGCTCTTCTTTCATTTTTCTGTTATTGTATTCCGCTAAAATATTTCAGCTCTTTTGTTTATAATTTATTGGTGTGTGAGTAATATTTACTCAGGGTTAAAGAAAGACCCATTGTATGCAGAGCTGTGGACCAAATGGAAACTTTTCTGGTGCCTTTTGAATCGATAACACTAATGTAGATGACAGCTGCGAATGCCACCAGAGACGCATCGCAGAAGCCGTAGATTTCGATGCCACGATTCGTTTCCAAATATTGTATCCAACGAGGTAAATTCTAACTGCAGTGATGTCATTTCGAAATTCTAACCATTGTTTCTCTATATTTGAAGGTACAGCTTCGTCCCAATCGTATTGCGCTAACCACAATTTTTGGGTAAATATCTTAGCGATGCTCGGTGGGGCCCATCCCAAAGGGTCGAATAATTTAAATACATTTGATAAGATGGTGCGTTTCGTACATACTTCTTGGATCTTATCTAATTTAATAAAATAACAAAGAGCATCATTTGAAGGATCCCAATACAAACCAAGTGCCTTGACTTGTTCTCCTCCGTCAACGTTAAGAGCCACTTTAACTTCTATGTGTTCTTCTGGTATATGTTCGAGTAAACGAGAGCTATTTGATGGCCACTTGCATAGATGGAATCCGCCTGGTTTCAAAAGGTTGATTAATTGTGTTTTCTCGCTTGCGCATGCCGCCGTAAACCTAATTCGATATTAAATATGGCAACTCCTTGGTGTTGCCATATAAAAATTTTGTTTTTATGTATACTGTGAAAACGATCAGTCCAAGACATTTTTATTGTACTAAAAATTTCTTCAGAGTACGAAATCCTATAAAATTGGTTATAATAATTTTTTCTGTCCGCCAAACCGTTCTAGAAATATATGCGAAAAACCACTTCAAAAATCAAAATTGTTCAAATGGGTGACCATACAAAATTTCATACGGGCATGCATCTAGCGTGTCATAAGAATTGGTCTTAGATAAATTTTAGCTTTTTTACTTGTTTTATTAGAATTTGTATGCACTTTTTCCGGCTGACAACGGCACACATGAAAGTTATGTATCTGAAAATAACTAACATGAAAAATTCTGCCGAAACATTTTCTGTAAATTTCTAAGAAGAAATTAATGCTTATTTCTTAACTAGCGTCTACTCTCCTAAAAATTATTATCCGCCCCCCAAGCACCCGTTGTCGTACAAATTAATACAAATTCTTAAGAACACATATCCGATAAGTTTCTAGGCACAAATTGAGGCCTTCCCTACATCAGGTCGAGACATCATAGATTTTATGTTGGAGCGTGGGACTCACATCCATTGCATAGCCTATCCAATCACAGAAGATTTGTTGGGTGTGAAACACTGCGAAATTTCAGATACTCAATTCTATTTTAGAAAATTGAGATCTATAGACAAGCTATACCATATGCCTGCAATATTTATGTATTATAGAATCTTCGATTATACGTTTTGTTAATATTGTTGAGAGTAATTGCAAGGAGCTTGCTATCAAAAATAGGTGTGTTAGGTATACTTTTTTAAAAATGTAAAATTATTTAAATATTTGTTAATTTTTTTTTCCAATTTTAGTCCATAAAATCATGTCGAATACTGGTGGTGGTAGAGATCGAGATAGAGGAAGAAAATATATTCCCGGTATTCGGTAATATAAAATTATAATATAATATTGCGTGTAGAAATTGTTAAACATAAATTGAATAGTGACACAATGAAAACTTCTCCAGCAGATAAAGGTAAAAAATATTTTAATAGATTGCTGCCTAATGGAGAAATTGTTCAAAGAAAATGGTTAGTTCATTCTGAAATAGCAAATCAATTATATTGTTTCGTTTGCAAGTTATTCTATAATAGGCTGCTGTATGAATACGGAATATATTCACGCATGCCTAGACTTAGTATGTTACTGAGTTCTAATGTGCATTCATCAGCTTCCCTCGAAGCAAAACAGACCGACCAATCTATATCTCTAAGATACTGATTGAGACTTTCCCAATCAGCGTTCTTATAGTGCCAGAGAAGCCTACTTGTAGGTGGAGAAGTAGGGCGGCGCAGAGTTGAGGTGATAAATTGAGCCGTGATTAGACAGTGGTCTGAATTACCAAGAGGGGAGCCGACTGAGATGCAATATTTGTCAGGGTGAGATGACAGAAACAAATCTAATAAATTGGCCCTATCTCCAGCTGCATCAGGGATTCTCGTCGGTGCATCCACTAGCTGATGTAAATTGAAAGATTCACAAAATAGTTCAACGAATCGGCCCGCAGGACTTGTGGTAGAAGAATGTCTGAGCCACGGTATGTTATGGACATTAAAATCGCCTGCCAGGACGATTTCGGAAGAGGGGGAGACAGAAAGCAAATGATCAATATTGTTGGAGATATTGTCAAATGCGGATACCGTGTCGACATCAGACATATTTGGGCTGCGATATAGGAAGCAAAAGTAGATGATGTGCCTGTGAAGTTTGAACCTAATCCAGATGTAATTAAACTCAGGATTGGCAGAAGGTAGAAAATCTTTTAGAATGGTAAAGGCCACATCATTCCGAATATATATTGCGATCCCCCTATGTGGAGAAAAAAGAGGCACTAAGCTATAACCAGGGACGTGATATTGATTAGAATCAGCATCAGAAACGACCTTGGTTTCACTTAGCGCAAGAATTGCCGGATTTTTTGATTGAAGGTGGCAGTACACCGAAAAACGATTTGCCCCCAATCCGCGAATGTTGCAAAATTCTAAAATAAAATTCTGCATGTTCCAAAGCAAACAAAAAAAAAGCAGAAGAAAGAGCGACACACAACAACACAAATATTTATTTAGGGGCAACCAGCTGCAGTCAACGACACAGCGAGGTAAAAAAAAACAGCAATAGTGTTATGCCTATTTGCTGCTTTCAGTACCTCAGACCGTGCAGTTCAATGACCACAGCTGGGGTCACCCGTATTGATGATCAGTGACAAGGGCTGATGACCTTGCACTGATCACTGATGTACATGGGAGATTATAAACACTACCGTACTGTGCTGCTGGCTTGTGGAATGCCAGCAGGGCATAGAAAAGCCCTGGACTTGCGCCATGTCCGCAGAAATCACCTCAGGTAAGCTTTGACCTGCTCTATTAATGTAAGCATTTATTTGTTTAATTGCTTCAAAACCCGGATTTTTGGCAAGAACAGTGTCTAACTTATTTTGGAGTTTTAATGAAAATGTGTTCGGAAGTGCATGGATTAGATCCACCATTTTTTCTATTATTCCAATTGAATTACAAAGAGGAAGATTTTTGGTCTCTAGCTTTTCAATTACTTCGGGTATTTCACTGAAGTGCGTTTTAATGACTGCTATATTTTTCCTTATTAAAGGGTCTTCAAATGCTTGCTGACATGATGCAATGGCCAGTGCATCGGAACCGTTAAATTGACCGACTACTCCTCTTATGGCCTCAAAATGCTCAGCATAGAACAGTGCTGCGTTCAACCAGGTACCCCATCGCGTTATTACAGATTCCGGAGGTAGTGGCAAATTCGGAAGTTGTTCTTTGTAAGTCTGTATACGCGACAGTGCTTTTAAAAACACTTTTTTTGTTGACGAAATCAAGTCATTGACATTTACGAAGTCTTTCCTGATTTCTTCTGCAAATCGATGGAGTCCATGTGCCAAACAGGTTATGTGCAGTAAGTTCGGGTAAAATACTTGAAGAGCTTTACCAGCTTTTAGCATATATGGTGCAGCATCAGAAAGAAACACACATATTTTTTCGTCCATACAGGAATCGGGAAACAATGATTTTATGGAATCATTTACGAATCGAGCAATAGTTGAATGGTTTGTTTTCTCTAGGATCTTACAGGCAATCAAGTGTGGAGTAGGTGGTTTATTTGTTAATTTTCCAATTATCAAATTGGCTATATATCGTCCACATGAATCTGTAGTTTCATCAGTTGATATCCACAAAAAATTGTTTAAAATGTCAGCCCGAATTTCTGCTAAAACGTCTTCATAAATAGCTGGCAGGTGATTTTTTACGGATCGTTGATTCTTCTGGGATTACTTGATTGAGACAATACTTCTTCAAGAATTTTCTGAATACATCGTTATTGAGTTGATGAAATGGAATATTGCAACCGACAAATAACTCACACAAATCTTTACAAAATTCAGTTTTCTGTGACGACGGCGAAGTAGAAGAAGTGATTTGCGTCAGGAGTTTTTGACGACTGGTCGAGAACTTATTTCTTGCTCCTATATGAGAAAAATTGAATTGATAAAAATTCTTCTCACTTTAATTGATAAAAATTCTTACTTATATGAGAAGCCGTATTTACGTGTTGGTCTATCTGATACTTCTTCGAAGACGTTTTACTCTTGCTACAAACTTTACAGTATATTACTGCACCATCAGTTGTAAATTGGCCTGGGTAACCTTTAATCCAACTTTCCATTAATGTCTGACAATTCTTTTTAATGGGTGGCATTTTCGTGAACGAGTACGGGATAGTAAGCGCACAGAACACACAACAGTTAATACAACAAAAACAAGATAGGGAACTTTTTAATTCACGCGATAATGAACACACAGAACACACTAGTAAATGCAACAATAAACACGACTAGGTAGCCTTAACCTTATAGACGATGTCGACAAAGCACGGTCGATTACACGTTACGCTGATGGAGCTCCCGCTGCAACTACACCACCGAACAAAACAAACAAACTTAATCTAACATCTTTCTCGCCTACTATCTAACGCATTTGAAATTGATAAACGCAACTTTTTATGCCGAATTATGCACTATAAACGAGAAAGTACAATAATATGCAATAACGTTGCAAAAATGCAATTATATACAATGAGCAATGAGACAAGCAATAAACATTCATTTCTTCTTAAGAATTTACAGAAAGTATTTCGGCAGATTTTTCAGTAACTTTGGTGGTCGACTGAAGTTATTTTCAGTCAAATTTTGCAAAATTTGATTATTAATTTTTTTTTTGCAAAATTTTATTGATTTTTTGCAAAAATTTGATAGTTTCTGTGAAGATGTTAAGCTCTGTATAAAAACTCGTTGGAACACAAGAGCATATGCGGTAACTGTTGTAAAAAAACATTTGTTGAAACCAATATTAAATAGCCACCTGAAAATAAAATCGTTTAGAAGATTCTAATTCCAAGTATTTCTAATTATTAAAAATAGGTTGGGAACGAAACGAAGTATACCTACTTACAAGCACATCGATAAGGCAGTTTTTAGTGGAGATAACAATAGACACATCAGGGCTACATTCCACATAAACAAATCCGGGACACAATCCAATGAGAGGAAAGTAACTTGTCTTCGATAACATTACGCAAATCAAATGGAACTAGATTAAGTCATCTGTACATTTAAATGTATCTTTAAAGTAGCAAATTGCCAATATTGTAATAGGTATCTTATTGTTTAATTACAATCCTAATAACTTTAGATAGGCAAAATCAAGAACGGCAACAAAAATACTCAAAATTTCAGTTGCTTTGCACAGCTACTAGTGTCAATGTACTCTTCTGACCTATGCGCAGCTGCTATGTTCAACGGATTTTTCTGTTGCTACCTACGCACACCTACTAATATCAATGTACTTTGGTTGCTATGCGCAAGGTAAAATAATTTGTTGGTGCCGTGCGCAATTCAGAGGCAATATGAGTCGGAGGCCAACTTGAATCTTTCCCTTTTCGCATCCAGCTTTCATAGATTGCCCATCATTTGGAAATCGACTTGTCTAGTGGTAATAATATAGATCTTACCAATTCAATAACTTTAACTTGGGTAACGACTGAGACAAAGATACATGTTCTGGGTCTCGACCGAAATACATCATACTAACAAACTCACTTTATCTTGAGCATCGACTGAGATAAAGATATTTGTTCTGGGTCTCGACTGGCATAACATTTACAAACATAACAACTTTATCTTGGGTACCGACTGAGATAAAGATGTTGTTCCTGATGTTGTTTCTATCGCTTGTGGGAGCAGGAGATAAATAATGAAGAAGGTTTGCCTACGTTTGATTTCCTAAAAACTTTCCTACAGACCAGATTCCGAACTCTGGGAGCAATTTTAAATTCAAAGTCAGTTCATCTAGAGAAAATAAATCACTTCATAAACAGGTATCAACACATTTTTCAGCACCTACAGAGAAATGCGCAATATGCAAAGAGCCACATAGATTGTTTAAATGTCCACAATTTATCAAATGTGACATTGACAAAAGGTTTAAGATCGTTACATCTAACCGTATATGTGTAAACTGCCTATCAAGGCACATAACACGAAATCTTTCCCACGCAAATTTACGTGTCGGCAATGCTGTAGAAAACACCATTCTTTGCTTCACAAGAACAGTAGTACATCCAGTCAAAGTATTCGCTTTTCAACTAAGCAAAGCAATAATTCTAGTAAACAAGCACAGCCACAAAATTCTCCCTCTACATCTGAGGTCATAACAGATAGTTGTTTACGAACAATAACAGATAGTTGTTTACGAACATTTTATACAAGCACTGCTTGCCACAGCATTGCTAAATATTACATCCTCAAAGGACACCATATTGACTTTACGGGCCTTAATAGATTCTGGGTCTCAAGTGTCAATCATTACCCAAGCAGCACGCAAACTGTAATTACCAACAACTTGCGTAGAAATTCACATAACAGGCTTGGGGAACTCACCAGCTACAAATGTAAAAGGAAAAACATCCTTTGAAATACGCTCGTTATGAGATTCACATAAGGCAACTTCAACGACAGCACTAATCGGGAACAAGATCACTGACTTCCTACCTCCTTCCACCATTCAAATGCAAGAAAGGGAACATATTAAGTATCTAGAGGTAGCCGATCAAACTTTCTATAAGCCCCGAAAAATTGATATTCTCCTAGGAGAAGATATATACTGGGAATTTCTATTGGAAGGAATAAGAACAGGTCCTCCCCGAACCCCTACTGCCCAAAATAGCACCCTACGATGGATCCTCTTCGGAAATCTATCGCGAGCAGGCTCTATTTCTAAAGTCTCATCTTTAACAATTAATGCGCAAGCTGACCAAGAAGCGTCAATAGATAAAATCCTGAGAAAGCTTTGGGAACCTGAGGAAATAACTTCTCAAGTACGTAAACTCTCAAAACCCGATCAAAAGAGTAAACGATCTTATAAAAACACTCACCGTCGTAATGCAGCTGGCCAATATGTACGATTACCAGAGCCGGATTTACTCTTGCGGGGGCCCAAGGCTAAAAATATTATGGGGCCCTATTATAATTTTTTTTGAAAAAAGAAGTTTAAATAGCTTTCTGCTATTATAATAGTTAAATTTCGAAAATAATATTACATTTATTCATATATAAAAAATAAAACAAAGTAGAATTCATAAATAAAACAAAATTAATTTAGAAGCATTTTCTCCTAGATTTTTTCTCTGCAAAATCTTCAACAATGGTATCAAAATCCATTTCGCGGAGAAGTTCGGATTCTATAGCCATTAATGATAAGGCATTTAGTCGGTCTTGTCCAGTGCAGCTTCTTAAATGATTTTTAACACGAGATAATGTTGAAAATGATCTTTCACCCTCGCAGTTGGTCGCTGGGATAGTAAAATATATTCTTAAAACGATTCTAACATTCGGATATGTTCCCAACATAACGTACTTATCCAGGTGGGTCATTAAATCTACAACTTTAATATCATCTTCGGTATTTATCGTAGAAGAAAACTGCAAAAATTCGTCCACGAATTCCATTTCTAAATCACCAGGATACGCCTCAACTAAACGTATACATTGGTGTCTCAATTCTATTAAACTTAATTTCTTGAAATCTGTTAAAAATCCGAACAGTTCTTTTAATTTCAAATAGGCAAGTTGTCGTTTACGTAGTTCAGCAGCCAAAGAATCAATAATTACATAAAATATTTGAATTCTAAATTTATCACGAGCCCTCAGGTCAATATTCATTGTGTTTTCTTCATCAAACATTCGTTTTCGTACCCTATCTCGTGTTTTTTCACTAACATAGTCATGTATTGATACAAGTTTCTTCGCTTGCTCTTCCATTTCATCAAAATTATCACGCGTTGCAAGAACAAAATTTAAAAGAGATTCATACAGTTTCACAACACTGAGAATATCAATATTAACGTGTTGAAGGGACTGATTTGTTGCGTTGAGTCTGCTTATTAATGTGTACCATATAACTGTTAGTATCGCTGTATCGAACTCGTTCATTTTGTTATCCAAATTTTGGGCGTCCTGTCGCGTAGTTCTATTCTCAATATTATCATTACAAAGTTCACTTGGAGCAGCTCTAATTTCTGCATAACCCTTAAAAATAGCTTTAATTGCATCTGCTCTAGCGCACCATCGAGTTTGAGAAAGCGATTTAACAACGAGGCCACCTTTCGGCAAACATTTTTTTAATTTTTTCCATCTATATGTCGAAGCAGAAAAGAAATTGTATAATGTTTGAATAAAGCCAAAAAAGTTGACAGCGCCTAAGCAACAGTCAGCAGCACAAGCACCTACGAGATTTGCTGAATGTGCCGCACACGGTACGAAATGGGCAAGTGGATTTACATCTTTTATTCGTGCTTGTACGCCTGTGTAAATGCCAGCCATGTTTGCAGCATTATCATAGCTTTGAGCTCTACAATTATTAATATCAAGACCAACATTTTCTATAAATTTTAAAATTTGGTTAGAAATATCTTCAGCACCGTGGCTGTGGAGCTCAAGAAATCTGACAAATCTCTCGACTGGTTTTCCATTCGATAGTACATATCGTATAGTAAATGTAAGTTGGTCGACATGGGATATGTCCGGAGTAGAATCTACACTGATGGCAAAGTATTTAGCACTTTCAACTTCTGCGATAATTTTTGACTGTAACTTTTGACCCATAACTTGAATTAGCTCCTCACAAACTATTTTGGATAGATATGTTGTATTTCCGGAGCCGTTTCCGCCATATCTTTCAATATGGCTAGCCAGAAATGGATCAAACTTGGCAATGGTTTCAAGAATGCCTAAGAAATTGCCATTAGATGGAGATCCACGTGTTTCATCGTCGCCACGAAAGGCAAGCCCTCGTTCTGAGAGAAATTTTATGGTCTCAATGACGCGCTTAAGAACGTTACGCCAATAACTTTTTTCCATTTGTCGTTGTTTGACAATTTCACAGTCAATTCTGCCAGAATGACTAGACATTGTACACCAATCATTAACGTTTTCTTTATGATTTTTGCTGTTTTCATGCGATGTAATTAGATTCTGGCAGTTTTTCCAATCTCCAAACCCACTTCTAAACGCAGACTCTTGTTTACCAAATAGTTTACAAGGTACACAAAATACGTTTCCGGTAGAAGGGGAATATACCAACCATTTTCTCGTAACCTGTTCGCCATTGCACATTTTTCTTTCAAATATACTCAATGGCAAAAATCTAGATTGAGTGTTTTCTTTTCTTAGGGATTTTGAATACTTACCGTTCAAATTTTGATTTATGGGCCTTCTGATGACTTGTTCACGTAATTCTTTAGTTATATTTAACCATGTGGCCGGATCATCTGTTGTCACCAACGTATTTTCGAATCTTTCCATCGAAATTGAAGGTAAATTGATTTGTGCGGTACCAATGCTGACATCTTCAGTTAAGGATGATGATGATATATCAATGCTAAGACATTCAGATCGCACCACGGTATCTGCAGATTCTTGATCAGGAAGCAATGTTGCTGATATTTCTTTTTCACCACAATTTTTGTTTCTCTTGGTTGTTTCAATAGTGCTAAAATACTCACTTAATTTCGGAAGCGAAGCTTCATATTTTTCCAGTTCAGCTTTTCGTTTTCTTTTTTCCGCACCACTAGCATATATTCTTTTGGAAGACATTATAAAAGCTAGGGATGTTCAATATTATGTCTCTGTTATAGAAAAACCAAAGTCTAAATTTAAAAAAGAAACACAGGAGAAAGTGAAGTACTTACGCTTATGTATATAAAATTCTCACTTCACTATTAAATTATTCAATAAACTTCAACTAATAACTTTTTGTAGTTAACTAAAAAACCTATATTTCGTCTGAAGCACAATCAATAATCTGAAGCAATGATTTCAATTTATTGTTGTGTTTGTAAACGCTTGAAGGAAATTCCAAAGCCAACCTTGTTTTGAAAAAAAAAACTGCAAAAACTTTTTTTATAAATTTTGACTATAAAAAAAAATTTTAAAGTAAAAATTTCAATTTTAATATTAAAATGTTAAACCTTTTGATATAAAAATTGAAATTTGGGGCCCCAGCCGGACGGCGGGGCCCTAGGCTTCAGCCTTGTCAGCCTAAGGGTAAATCCAGGTCTGACGATTACCATTCATCGAAGAAGAGCAGTGCTAGGGGATTCTCGAAATAAGGACTTACGCAGGTTTTATAACCTCGAAAAGAAACCACCTAATAATGTCGATCTTTACAAATATTATAAAGGTTGCATAAATGTATATCATGACTTAGGACACGTGAAACTACCTTCAAGAAAGTAAGCAGCAATCCTAGCTCCAATGCAGCAGGCAGCAACACCTCCTTTAGCTGAGCAAGCAGCAAGCCCAGCTTCAGGGCATCATACATTGCCAAAATCAGCTACCCATTCGCATCCATATATATCTGTATCTACAGCAGGGCAGAAAAAATCCACGTCGTCTGATGCTCAACGAGTACCGCTGACGACATCAACCCTTCAGAAGTTGCAACCTGCATTGAAGTCAAGGAAGTCTATTTTAGAAGATTCAGTTATCTTCCAAGCAGACCGTTCGGATAACGACTTCCAGCTGCGTATTGCAGACAGTGAGAAACCGGACACATTTGGGGAAATCACCGTCTCATATGAAGCATTAAAGCAGTCCAGAAAAAAGCAACAACGTTTTACTGCTCGGGACGGGACACGCATAAAAGTAAAGCTACTTGTAGATGGACGTATACGAATCATAACGTAAATTAATTAATCTTAATCTAGAACTTATTTTTTATTATCTTCCTAACATTCAACTGGGATCAAACCTTTGTAGAAATTTCGGAAGTTCGATCTATGCGCTTACTCAATGTATTGTTTTCTATATTCTTTTCGCTTGCATGACCATCATGTGGAAAATACATAATATTCGCTCAAGTATTCCCATAACACCATACAAGATTGAAATGTTTTCTCTACCCTAATCTCAAAGACCTCTTCGCCTTATAAAAAAAAAGAAAAAACCCAAAACAAAAACATATGAAAATAACAAAAATTTATAATATCTATCTAAACTCTAGAATAATTTAATAAGTCATACACACATACGTACAAGGGTAGGCTCATTTCAAAACAATAACTAATACAAAAACTGTTTCAAGCCGCAGAACTTTTCCCGTGCAAAATTTCATAATGCTGCAATTTCTGCAATACAAATTTCAAATACAATTTCAAATTTGCATCTAGTTGAAGGGGGCATAATCATAATTATTAAAGTCCAGGTCTTTGCTATCGTTTCTTCTTAACAAAAATTCTATTTTCAGAAAAAAAGGGGGTTCCGCTAGTCTCGAACCTTGGACCTGAGACGTGACACCGGATCGGTGCTCAGCTCAGCTCGCCTATGCTGCCAACGAGAACCACATTCATTACATGAGAATTAAAAGCTATCCAACAAAAAGCCATCACCAATGAGAAAGACGTCAACCAAAGGAATGCGCTGCTCTGACTCAGCTAATCAATTCTTAGCACAGACACCACAATTTATTTTTCCGATTCGGATCGCTGGAACCTTTAGGAAAGTAAGGTATAGTTCATATATATACCTGCTGATCATTTGAATACGGACAGCCCACTCAGAAATTATTTTACCTGATTTCTTTTGTTTTTACCTTCGGAGCATAAAACTTAATATCCGAAATGAAAGAGTATATGATTACGCATACATTCATATAAAATAGGTGAGCGCTGGTGTTGTACCGTTTTCCTTTGTCAGCTTTGTTTGGATGCCCTGTCAGTGCATTTTTACCTGTTAAATTAGTTCAATAGAATAGGGACACTTGCGAAATTCTTGATTAAAAACTCGAAATTTATCAAAAACAGTAATTTTTTTATTTTCTAATAATGTGTAACAGTATTTAGCTTATACTAATAATGAGTAGTTCCCCCTTTGCTTAAAATTACTTCGTACATTCTGTCAGACATTGAATCATACAATGATTTTAGATAATTTAGGGAAATTTCCTCCTAAGCAGTCTTGATAGCATCAATCAATTGTTTTTTGTCTTCAAATTGTCTGCCGTCTTCGTAGACTTTCCGGGTTAACCAACCCCACACGTTCTCCATGACGTTTAAATCCGGTGAGTAGGGGGGCCATGCCATTAAGTCAACATTTTGGCCGCTAATCCAGGTTTTAATGACTCGTGCTGTATGTATTGGGGCGTTGTCCTGTTGGCACGTCTATCTCAGGGGACCAAAAATTCCTTGGCATTACGGAAAAGCTGTCTCTAATATTGTTTAGTATTATCTGGCTGTCATTTTAGTATTTTGAAAACTTAACGATATCGCACCATAATAAGAAATAGCTCCCCAGACCATGACGCCGCCTTCCCTGCTGTGATGTCGTTTTAAAAATCTTTCTTCTTTGCGCAGATCATGAAAATAGTAATTGTAGCCGTCAGGATTATCCATGTTAATTTTTTTTTCATCGGAGAAAACGACGTGATGCCACTCCTTTTTCCATGCCATGTGCTCATGTGCGAATTGCAAGCGTTTCAGTTTGCGCTCCGCGTTTAATGGTGGTTTTTTCTTCATCTTTCGTAATGTTAGATGGGTCGAACTTTTAATAACACGTTTCACCGTCGATAGACTAGCATTAACTCCAACCTTGTCCTTGATTTTAGCCGGTGACAGCGCGGAATTAGAGGCAGCTCGAAGAATTGCTCGCTTATCCTGTGGTGATATTACTCCTGGAATTCGTCCTCTCATATTTTTTCCATAAGTATCCACATCTTTAAAATAATTATGGACAACTGACTTACTTTTGCCAATTTTGTGGGCTATTTTTCGAATACTGTGCCCATCTTCTTTAAAAGCATCGATTTTTGCTTTCTCGCTAAGATTTAGCGCTTTTCCTCTACCCATTTTATCACAAAGTTAAAAAAAAAGGATTAACCACACAAAAAAACTTCAAATAAACTGTACGGTGAATTTTATTCTGACTTGCTTCTCGAAGCATTCAGAATCGCAGCTAAATTGCAACTGTCCCTATTCTATTGAACTAATTTAACAGGTAAAAATTGTCAGTGCATCCAAACAAAGCTGACAAAGGAAAACGGTACAACACCAGCGCTCACCTATTTTATATGAATGTATGCGTAATCATATACTCTTTCATTTCGGATATTAAGTTTTATGCTCCGAAGGTAAAAACAAAAGAAATCAGATAAAATAATATCTGAGTGGGCTGTCCCTATTCAAATGATCAGCAGTGTATATATATATATAAAAGACAACAAAGGTATGCTTTACGTCGTCATTTTACAATTAATTCATAATTAGTTGAAAGACGAAATTTTCGAATAAAATTCAACCTTTCAACAGGAGCAGTATGTTGAAACCAACATTAAATAGCCACCTGAAAGTAAAATCGTTTAAAAGATTCTAATTCCAAATATTTCTAATTATTAAAAATAGATTGGGAATGAAACAAAGTATACCTACCTACAAGCGCAGCGATAAGGCAGTTTTTAGTGGAGATAACAATCGATACATCATGGCTACATTCCGCATAAACAAATCCGGGACACAATCCATTGAGAGAAAAGTAACTTGTCTTCGATAACATTACGCAAATCAAATGGAATTAGATTAAGTCATCTGTACATTTAAATGTATTTTTAAAGTTGCAAATTAGCAATATTGTAATAGGTATCTAACTGTATAATTATAATCCTAATAACTTAAGCTAGGCAAAATCAGGAACGGCAACAAAAATACTAAAAATTCCAGTTGGTTTGCACAGCTGCTAGGGTCAATGTATTCTTATGACCTATGCACAACTGCTAAGGTCAACGGAATTTTCTATTGCTACCTACGCAGAGCTGCTAAGGTCAATGTACTTTGCGCAAGGTAAAATAATTTGTTGGTGCCGTGCGCTATTCAGAGGCAATATAAGTCGCAGGCAAACTTAAATCTTTCTCTTTTCGCATCCAGCTTTCATAGATTGCGCATTATTTGGAAATCGACTTAGATTGTGGTAACAATATAGATCTTACTAATTCAATAACTTTATCCTGGGTAACGACTGAGATAAAGATATTTACTCTGGTTCTCGACTGGATTAAATTGTACTCACTCAATAACTTTATCTTGGGTAACGACTGAGATAAAGATACATATTCTGGGTCGCGATTGGAATAAAACTTACAAACATAACAACTTTATCTTGGGTACCGACTGAGATAAAGATAGTTATTCCATGTAGCGACTAGAATAACACTTACTAATCTCAAACCTTTACTTGGGTCTCGAATGACATAAAGACATTTATTCTGGGTACCGAATAGAATAAATACTACTAATAAAACTTTGATTTGGGTCTCGACTGAAGTGAAGTAGCTTGTTCCGGGGAACGACTACACCAAGAATTCTACTAATCAAATTAGAACTTTGCTTTGGGTCTCGACTGTTCCGGGCAATGACTAGAACAAGATCATTACTAACACACAAGCTGTGTTTAGGGTCTCGACTGAAACAAAGTATCTACACAGTCGATTCCACATTTTAGATTTGTGTGTACATTTTTGAATAATCATTTAGTATATAGCTAATCTTATTTAGTAATTATATTTATACATATATATATATATACATTTTGGTCCCATTAAAAAGTGAACTCCCTGTGAATTTATCATAAGTTTTTGTATTTAAGTTAATACATAAGTGAGGTTTTTAGTTATCAAGTGACAAAGTCGACATTATAAGTATCTTAAGTTTATGTTCGTCAATGTATAATCTCGGAACTATATTTCCCTTTGAATTTGGAATAGTGTATTAACTGTGACATATTGTGAAATAAA
Source organism: Dioctria linearis (assembly GCA_963930735.1). Lineage (NCBI taxonomy): Eukaryota > Metazoa > Arthropoda > Insecta > Diptera > Asilidae > Dioctria > Dioctria linearis. The sequence goes on from OZ005742.1 coordinate 206,876,749, forward strand.
CCACTAGTTTTAAGTATTCATTGGCGTTATTAATTACAATCCCCATCCATACTTATATATTTCTTGAGTGTTCTCATTGGGCAGAACAACATTTATTAAACATTTGTAGTGCTTTGGAAAAATTTACATAGAAAGAAGAAGATATTAAAACGAGATCAGACGCTGTGAAATATTACTCAACTCAATGCAATCCTTTTTTCTGTGCTACCTCCATTTATGGGAATCCGTCCTTTTCAAAATTAATGACGCGCAACAATACCGGCAAAAAATGGATGAAATACCTATCAATAGCTGCGTCTTTTTATATTGATCCAGTTCATTGGAAATTTCAAATTGGTTTGCTTCTAAAAAATGTCTGTAGGTATAGATATGTTTTTACATATGGGGAAAATTATCAAATTTCCAAGATTTCAATCTTCACATAAAACATCAAAATAGAAACTGAATATAATTTCGTTCAAATTTTGAAGTTTTTACCCTACGTAACCTTGGCAATGTGATGATTTCTTATGAATTTAGAAAATCATGTAAATTTGTAACCGATTTTGACACAGACGTCAATCGATAATCTCCTTTGTTCCGGATCACTAAAAAAGAACGCGGCTAATATGTGATTTAAAACTAAATTCTTTACAATTGTATATCATTGGACAAAGGAACCCTAGTGCAAAAAGCAGTTACAACAGACTGAAAAATATGTGCGGAGTTGTTGATATCCACTGCGCGTCGAATTAGAGGAAAAAAATTAAGAGTAGTGAAGATTCGCGAGACGTGAGGCTATCTTTAGATGAAGAAATAGAAGAAATACAAAGAGAAAGTTTTTTGCCATTGGATAGAGTTATCCAGGAAATAAAAGTATGGTTTGAGGAACTATACATGTCCTTGCAGCGTAGAATTCGTGCCTAATACCATCTAATCTTTTAAGTAAAAATTTTGAACGTCAAGTAAATAACTTTATTCACATTGACGAGGAACAGTTTCATATTGAAAGGAAAAGGATCCAGAATTTTATGTCTCTACCTGATGTACAATAGCAAACAAAAGGTTGGAAAACCGGGGCAGGGACTCTTGAACTGTTAATATTTATAAAAAAATATATGTTGGAAAGCTCTGTTCCCAACATATTAATATTATTAAGAATTTTTTTGACAATAGCATCAGTGTCGCTAGTTATGAACGGAAATTTTCCAAACTAAAATTAATTAAAAATTATCTTCGTTCCACAATGAGTGATTTAAGAACACAAAATTTAGCGATTCTGTCCAAAGAAAGAGAACTAATAGATAAATATAAATTTTGACAATCAGGTCTACCAGGAAATTCGATTCCATCTAGATTCGATCGAATCAAGGTTTTTTTATATAGCATTTTTTACTAGTAAAATTAATTACATCCAATATTCTTCAGCACCAATCAAAAATAAACGGCAATTGCCTTTTATCGAGTTTAAAAATCGTCGATTCAATTGTATTAAACAGTAGAAAATACTCCTTGAAAAAATTCCATTTTATGTAGATTTGATCGAATCGAATTCCCCGGTAGGCCTGAATGTCATTCAAGACTTTTGTAATAAAAATGCAAGAAAAATAAATATATAAATCAACATACTTTTATCATTATGTTTACAATCTGTTTAAATAAAGTAAATAAATGGTTTTACCCATCTATTTATTAATTTATGTTCAATAATTGTTAATAACCACTCTTGATTTTGTTTAAGTTAGAAAGGGCGCCAAATTCAGGACCACTCCAGGGGCCGGATTCTGTAGCACGGAGAATTTGGGAAATTGGGAGATGAGAAATTCGTTTTCTTAGAATTCCTAATTCCCTAATTCTCCATTCCCAATTCACTAACATGGTTGGAGAATTAGGGAAAACATAGGAAATGTGAAAATTCTAAAAATAAATATATAACAATATTACAAATAGTTAACACCACAGCAGGTTCACACACGTACTGTGATAAGTACTCCCAGAGCGCAACCCATCTATAACAATTTTATTCAATTGTTGTATGTAAAGATAAAACTAAATTAAAACAACATTTTCTAATTCTCCCGCCACGAGGATTTAGTTATGATTATGATATTTACCGTCCCCACTGCGGTACAACTACAAAGGAGACATACTCCAACACATATAGGCTCGGCTTCACTAGATCGAATTTATCAGCATTCCTGTTTAATATATGTTCTAACTGGCAACCACTAATGGTATTGCGTACATTTTTTTCGTTCGTTCGATTTGTTATTTTTAATTCGGTTTCGTTATCTGTGCTTAATTGTAAAATTTTATGTTTAAAGTTCATTTGTTTAAGAAATTATTTTTTATTACATAATTTGGAATCTTAGAACATTTTGGAACTGCCACTTACCCAATTGTCTATCTTTTTCGGAATTCTTGTATCGGTTTTTAGTGCCTTTTGAGAATTTGGAGTAATATCTTTTACATTTTTGTTGTCTATTGGGTTGTTTTAATTGTTTTTAATTATCCCTATTGACTGCTTATATTTTAGAATAGCTTGTGTCTTTTTTACGATTTTGAGCCTTTTATTATTTATTCATTTTAAGTTATGTTTATATGAGTCAATTAATAAAAGAGCCTACAAACATAAAAAATTATTATTATTACACCTAAGTTCCAAGCCCCTACAGATGTTATTTCTATATATTGAGCCGAGAGAAATAGCTATTAGACGAAGAGATTTAAAAAGTCTCTTGTACAAAATACTTTTATGTATGTTCCCATTATTAAATCCCTTAAAGCAATGCTTTATAATTCTGAAATGTGCAAACTTATGCGTGCTTATACTATCAGATATAAATCACTGTTGGTCTGAATATAAATTTTCTGAATTTTGTTTAAAGCTAACAATATTTACGAGAAAGAGTGTTGTGTGTTAAAATTACAGATATTTTATAACGACTTTGAATGCACAACCCTTTAGGAAGCAGAAAATTCTACATAAAACTGGTGCAATTTACTTCACAGTACAAAATAATCCAAAAAATTATCTCTCTAAGCTAAATTTCATCAACTTAGTTTCGTTATTTAATGGAAATGAATTAAAATATGGTGCATCATATGACGACATCTTAGCTCCGCTTGTAGAAGATTTAAAGTTTTTAGAAGATCACGGTATCGAATTTAATGATTCAACAATATTCGCCACGCTGGCTGGCTTCCCTTTCGGCAGACAATTTAGGAGTAAATAGTATTCTAGGCTTTTCTCATAGTTTTTCAGCAAATTATTTTTTCAGGTTTTGCGATATGCGAAAAAGTTAAATACAGAATCATTTCAATGGTGACAATAGTAGGTTGCATTCAATGAATTTTAACAGCTTAAAAATACAATTTCAGCTGAGTTATTTGCCCAAAGTGGAATTAGATTTTTCACAATCTTGAATGACCTTAAATATTTCAATATATTAGATAACGGGACCGTAGACCCTATGCACGACTTAATAGAAGGGGTTGCTAAATATATTATGTCAGCCTTTCTGAATTATCTGGTCCTTGAAAAGAAAATCAATTTAAAAGGAATTAATAATCGAATTCGTTTATATAATTATGAATACTTTTCTGCTTCTCAAACCTGGTGCTTAGTAATTCATTTTCTTCTTATCTTCGGAGATCTTGTAGAAAAAAATATGCAAACAAAATCGGAGAGAATTACAACATTTCTTCAAATATTAGAAATATCCTTTGCCCATATAAACTGAGACTGTTACCAAAACATCATATTCTGACCCACTACCCAGGAGTTTTGTTGAAATTATTGTACAATAAGTCAATATTCTACAATGCTGTATGAGGCTAAGCATCAACTCTGCAAAATTTTGTCTAATAATTTGAGAAACTATATTATTCTAAGTAAAAGTCTTGCAATAAGATATCGCTATATTTTACCAAAAATATCACCATCAGGAGCACCTGAACATGGAAAACTATCTATAGTTCAGGAATCTCTTTTTTTCAGAAATTAGAAAAGTATTAGAAGACCAGCCTATAAATTTCGATAGAAGTGAACCTTTTCTAACTTCTTATTTTGAATATTTCGGAAATTATAGGAAAGGGATATACCATATACCTATTTCTTTCTACTGAAAGTGTCTTTTTTATTGAGTACACAATATTATACAAAGATAGGTCCATCATTTTGTGCAAGAAATTTGTCGTTATTTTTAACAAACTTAACTTATTTGAAATATTTAAAAAAAACTGGCCCGCTAAAGGCTTTTCCAATATTTGAGTACGAAAACAGCTTAATATGTGATTCGGCAGTATCTAGAAGAGACAATTAATTAAGAAACATATTTTGAATGCGCACTTCAATTAAAATTAATAAAACGACGAACGTTCACTTTATGTAGTATAAGTTTCTAGAAAATATCTATAGTGGTAAAAAATCTCTGCCTAATTATTCCATCATTTTCATGAATAACAATAGCAAGTATCTGAAGAATTTCTGAAATGAATAAAAAGTTAGTATAAATGTTATATAATATATTTGACACTTATTATTATTAAACCAATACTAATAAAGTTTCTGATTCAAACCAAATTTATATTATTTTGTTTTATTCTGAGACCGAATGAATTGCATATGATTTTTTTTATAAATTTCGCTTATACAGGAGAGTATGAAATCCATATTTACGTGGTATTTATTTTCATATCATGTTGGTATAAGGTTTACACTATCGAAATATACAAATTTGTATGTACTTTATAAAAGTATGCAGTCGATACTGTATTTACATATATAGATACCATTAAAATATAAAATTTACTCCAAGATTTTCAACTGTGTAGATACGCCACTGAAAGGTGTAGAGCTGTTTCAAAGGAATACGACATATTAAATAATGCAAAAATGTTTCGGACGCAATTTATTGCATAAATTCAATATGTAAACACCACAGACATCAGTAATATAGACTGACGACAGCCCGCAAAAAGTGAAGCCAATATAAAATATGCGTTTTATGTTGCGAGCGATTGGTGCTGCGACGAAGTAAGAAAATATTTACAGCAAGGAAACTGTCGTTTATATTTATATATATATATATACCTATTTATTTACATATATTATGTTATTAGCTTGATAATTTATAGTAATATGTCAGCTAATAACAAAATTTGCGTGCATTCACATTTATTTTTAATACGAAAATGGTTTTTATTCATTTAAAAAACAAATATTAAAGAAGATTAAATGCATTACAACCAAGAAAAATAAAATAAAAAAATTAAAATACAGAAAGTTTTCACAATATTCCATAAAATACAAATATTTGTTGTTGGCTAACAGAATAACCTCTACGCACACAGTTTTAATGTGCAGCTATTGAAATAGTACTAGCTGAGCCGACAAACGTTATCCTGTCCAAATTTCAATAAATGTGAAAAGCTATTAAAAATTTGTAAATAAGGTAAAAATGAGAGGAAAAAAGCATTTCTGAGTGATCATTGCATCTATCAACGATTGTGGCAATGGATATTCAATATGAGGAGGATATTCATTGCAATGCTTTATGATATAAGACTTTTTTTTTTGTTATCTGGCGCGTAAGCAAACAAATCTGGGTTTTCCGACACGCGAACAGAAAGCGACATACCATACCGGCGAGAATCATGTATTTTTGAAGCTAATGCCGCCAGCACTAAATGACTGCCCTTGTGATTTGTTTATTATCATTGCGAACGCAAGCCGCACCGGAAACTGCAAGCGTTTAAATTTGAATGGCATATGTCGGTTGGAATCATTGGGATGCGTGGTATCAAACGTCATCTGCTTTGAAATTTTCTTTAAGAATTGTTATTTCGATGAAGCCAGTTTCTACACCGCAAGCCCGGTGCCATTATATAGACGTGATTGGTTGATATTTCGCAACATTTTGATTACCAATTCCGACTTTCAATTGGAGATTGTGAGGCGGCCATCCGCGCAATTCCAGCGAGTTTAAAATTCGGTTGAATAGTTGACGGCATCATCTTGGGTGGTAACGGAATCCACCGATTTTTGCGGCATCAATTCGCCAGCAATTTCACGTCGAGTCTTGTAATTCAATTCGGTGATATCAATGTATTACGCAGCCGGAAGACGTGATATACTGAGTCAACCAAACGTGATTTTTGTAATTTTGAGCAAGGTTTGGGACTCCTGTAATTATTTTGAAAATACTTCTCCATATTGGTTATTCTGCAACTCGACACGCAAGTTGATAATTAATTTCAGTGTCTTGGAGTGTTTTTATAAAGCGGACGACTTCAAACATACGTTAAGTTCATCCGCATGCTGTTGATTGCGGAGGCATTTTTATTTCCGGCAAACTTTTTGAGGATCATAACGAACAAAACATGAAAGTAATTGCGCATATAGTGAAAAATCAAAGTTCTGCTAGGCAACACTAAGAAAGGTTAGCCCGATTTAGTCTATTTTTGAACATGTATTTGCAATTTTTACGAAAACGCCGTGTACAAAATATGAGCTCGCCACGTCGACGCGCTCTCAGGCAGCTTCCAAATATATAGTGAAACACCAAAGTTTTGTATGGCAACACCAAAAAGGGATTCCCGATTCCAATTCCTCTTTCCCTAAAATCCTTATTTGAACTTTACGATCATTAAAAAACAATGACCAATCGGTCCAGCCGTTATCAAGTAATGCGATTACCAACGAACTTCATTTTATTTTATATACCCTCGATGAAATTCATGGGGTATACTAAATTTATCATTCCGTTTGTAACGCACAGAAACAATGATAAGTAGATCAAAATGGATTGTACACCAGCGCATAATATTTAAAGTTATTTTGATTTTTGAATATCCCTCCGTCCATCTATCCATCCTCCTGTCCGTCTGTTTGTCCGTCCTCACGATAACTCGAGAAGGCGCTCACTTATAGAGCTGAAATTCTGCATAAATAAAAAAAGCTGTGAATTTAAGTTCGAAAATGAGACAAATCGGGTAACTCCTTCGTATGGTTGCCATACAAAAATTTAGTTTTTTGCTGTATATTTGGACACTACCTGAGAGAGCGTGGACGTAGAGAGCTGAAATTTCGTACATGGTGTTTTCATAGCAATTATTCTATGAAGAAGATGCTACAATAAAGCAGGCTAAAAAATAAATATGAAAGCACACATAGTATCAGGTTCTATATTGATTCATTTTGAACTTATCTAAAAAAATGTTCATAGTGTTACGAGCATGGCCTTAGTTCGTTATTTAAAACACAATATTTCAGATGTAATTCAAAAGTTCTTTCTTTATTTAACTTTAATGTTTGCTCTCACAAATTCACAAACAATTATCAAATCAACTCTTTATTTATCGCTAGTACTGTACTTCTAGTTATCGCAATCCAAATAGTTTACTTCGTTCACTTCGCTGTCTGAAATAATACTCCGCCTACTAATGTGAGAAGCGCCGTATTTATACTCTACGAATTATCCCAGAACTTTCCTGAACATTCCGTTCTCCGACCCCATAGTTTACTAGGATGTCACTAACCAAATTTGTTTCCATTTCCAACAGATGTCGCTTGTGTCACTTTGTGGCACGTAGCACTGCCCCCTTCTTAAACTTTGTTCGTCCCGAACAACAGATGGTCCCCGGTCTTGATGCTCTCCGTATTGACCCAAGCGATCTAGATGAACGATTTTTCTTTTGCATCTTGTACCGCGCTGATTCTTGTATGGCATGTTATTAATTTTAATTTTAACTGCATACGGTCCCTCCCAGTGTTGTGATAACTTTGGAGAACGTTTCGTGGCCTCGTGCACATCAGCTAGTCGTTGTCTGAGCTTTGTTACGTAGTCTTCTGGTAACTTTTGTTCGCCTTTGGGTATACCAAACTTGAGGTCGCTAGGTAAGCGCATTTCCTTTCCGAATATGAATAATGAATGTTCTGTTGAAACACTCTTCCGTGCTTTGACTTTTCTTTCGTCTCTTATCTTTGATTCCTTTGTCCTCAAATTTCTTGCCATTTTGATTGCCGTTGTCATCCTTTTCATTACCGCCTTTACGCTTCTTATTATCATCATCGTCAGAACCTTTTTTTTTACCTTTTCCGACCTTCATTATACCCTTATAATCGTCATTATCAGCATCTTTAGACCCTTTACTTTTCGTCTTTTTCTTTCTTTCATTGTCCTCGCTCTTGGATTTCTTTCCTTTCCTCTTTTTAATTTTATCACCGTAATCATCATCGTCTTTGGATTTCTTTCCTTTCTTCTTTCGACTTTCGTTATCATCATCGTAATCATCGTCATCTTTTTCTTCCATCCGTCCGCAATGTTTCCATTCAGGATTGCATGGACGTTGTGAAAAAGCTTCTGCATTTCCGTGGATACGTCCTTTGCGGTATGGGATTTCAAAGTCATGAGTTTGCAGTCTAGTCTCTCCACGGATAACTGGCTCTCTAGCTCGCCATCTTCTCCTTTCTTCTTCTGTTGTTTGCATTCATGTCCCGGTCTACTACATTTCCAGCATCGAATGACACCACGCGAATGAGTGGTCTCTGATGACGGTATTCTGCTGTGAATCTGCTGCCCAGCTCGATATATTTGCCCAGCTCGATATCTCTGCCCTTCTTCTAGCGCTTCCATTCGTCGGCGTTTTCTGCAGTCCCTTTGGAGGTATCCCAGTCTATTAAAATTCTAGCAACGAAGAATACCGCGTGAAGGAGTGCTCTATGATGACTGCATTCTGTTACAAGTACATTCCTCCACAGAAATTTCTCTCACTCGTAGCGCACTTCGAGAAGCTTGCCTGGCAGATTCATATGCTAGTGCAAAGGCTAGTGCTTTTGCTGTTGATTTCTTTCCTATTAGCCTTAACGCTTGTTGTAAATTTTGATCTGCAATAGCGTTCACAAATGCTTCTGTTACCACTTCATTAAGGAAATCCGCATTTACGCTAGAGTACGAAAGATAAGCTAATCTTTCCACATCAGCCTGCAGTTGTTGTAGTGACTCGCCATGCTTTTGAGTCCTGTTGCGTAACTGCAGGCGATATACTTGCTGCATGTGTTCATCTCCATAACGTATTTCTATCGCCTGTACTAGTGAAATGTAATCACGTTGCTTTTCAATCTGTATAGTTTGTAATAACTCTAACGCAGGACCTCGAAGTGCTAATGCCAGAGCTGTAGCTTTGTCTGCATCACTCCATCCATTTACTTCGGAAGCTGCCTCGAATTGTCTCTTGAAAATTTGCTACGAACTTTGTCCATCAAATATTGGAGGTTGCATTCTGCCTGTACCGGATATTTCAATTCCTTCGTGTCGAGGTTGTCGATGCTTTATCCTCTCCAAATCTGCTTTCAAGTTATCAAGCTGCTCTGTGACATTTTGTTGCACTTCCGACACTTGTTGTTTAACTTCCGACACTTGTTGCTGAACTTCCAACACTTCCTGCTGGATTTCTTCAATTTTCACATTTTGTGTGTCTAATGAATTTTTCAGAAAAATTTTTCTGCTCCTCCAAACAAGTTTCTAGACAGTTCTTTTGTTCCTCAAGAGCATTCTTCACTTGCAGGGTTGAAAGCACCATTTTGGTCATTAATGTACCCAAAAGCTGTTCTATGTTAATCGCAGGCTCTTCTTCAGTTTCTGGTTCTTCCTCGAAAACGTATGTCTCAGCATTCTTTTCTTCCTCTATCAAAGCTTGTCTAAGTTGCTCGACTAGAACATTCTTTAGACCTGTCGTTTGCAACGACCGCTTCCCCAACTCCACTTTCAATTCCTGTATGCGAAGCTCTTCTAGTTTGCGTCCCATTCTTGCGTGATTTCGCAAAATTAATCACTCTTTCAATTTCAAAGTCAAATGCCACCACTTTATTTCGCGATTTTATTTTACTTCTGACACCAGTTGTTACGAGCGTGGCCTTAGTTCGTTATTTAAAACACAATATTTCAGATATAATTCAAAAGTTCTTTCTTTATTTAACTTTAATGTTTACTCTCACAAATTCACAAACAATTATCAAATCAACTCTTCATTTATCGCTAGTACTGTACTTCTAATTATCGCAATCCAAATAGTTTACTTCGTTCACTTTACTCTCTGAAATAATACTCCGCCTTCTGATGTGAGAAGCGCCGTATTTATACTCTACGAATTATCCTAGAACTTTCCTGAACATTCCGTTCTCCGAACCCATAGTTTACTAGGATGTCACTAACCTAAAGTTGTTTCTATTTCCAACAGATGTCGCTTGTGTCACTTTGTGACACGTAACAATACTTTTAGTTTCAACCTTTTGTTTTTCTTTACAATTTGATGATTTGTCCCTAATGCATTTAATGATTTTTTTTTCAAAGTTTTTGAACTCTGAAAAATAATTCATCAATTAGAATCATTTCCGTTTTTATTTTGGAATTTTAATTATCTTAATTCTTAGTATACTCACTCAGATTTATATATGCCACCACCATACAACACAACACTGTTTAATTATAATTTCACTTGACATTTGTCATCACTTGTCTCATCTCCCTTTCCCTTTCTTTTCTCCGCAAGTTATTATTGCATTATCATCGAATGATTCTATAAAATATCAATGGTCAGATCCCATAAACTTGAGAAAAGTAATGGCTAATACGAAAAAATGAAATAGATATGTTAAAAGAGACAGACACATTTTTTGTCTTAAACATTTATTGGATTGTTACCATATGCATATTGGAATTTAATCAATTGATGAATTTACCGAAAATTAGTAGGGGAAAATTCTAGAAAATTTCGAAGTTGGAAAATTTGAAAAGGAAAGGAAATAAGACAGTCGAAGTAAAGCAATAGATCGCGATGGGTAGCGGAATTTATCGTAACCTTTTAAAATTTGAAGTTTTATTTTATTATCTTGAAATCTTTAAACTGATTGAACAGCGATCGTAGTTTTGTATGGTGGTGCAATCTTTAAATCAAATCATCTAGAATTTGGGTTTGCAAATTCAAATCGGATTAGTTAGCATTTGTTGTTCTTTGAAATTGAATTAAAGAAAATATGTTTATACGTACATATAGGCATACGTACATATAGGCATAGATATTCGGATTATTACCAGACTAACAACATTTTAAAAGTTATATCGAGTGATTTCCAAATTGACACAGAAAATTTCAGATATGTAATGCATTCGTCGTCGACAATTTTAGAAATTTAGTCCAGTACTCATTTATTAATTTTTGACGATTCCAAAACTGGCGCTCCTCAACAAAAATTAAGAATCTTACAGCACTTCTGCTTACCTTCATTTTTCTGACTACCTTATTATATAATTATACATATTATATAATAATACATCACTCAGAAGAATATTTTTTCGCTTATTCGAAAAGTTTAAAAAGTGGTATTAATAACTTTAAAACTGTATACCCACCTCATAAATTGCTGAAGCTCTTAATTTCACTCAAAAAAAGTACACAATATTTATTTCTCAAGTTTAAAGGGAATTACATGAAATAAAAATTCGTGAAAAAACGGTCTATATTATTGAGGCCTGTGGTAAACAATTAGTGAGAGTTACGTGAACATTTATCAAGAGCTCCTTCGAAACTTTTGGCCTTCTTCTAAATTATCCTTAATTCGTCTATAGAGAAACAAAATTATTTATTGCTGTCCTAGATCTACTAAAATAAACGAAAAAAATCCTACTCGCAGCTGACAGTAATAAAAAAACGTTCTCATTTAAAGAGAAGTAATTCCACGTAACCTCCATAAATTTCTTTCAAATCTTCTACTAATGAAATACTATGCCAACTTATAAGTACCTGACTAGCAAATGTAATGGATTATTTTAGTAGATACCTGAAACAAGATATTTTCTCAGCACTCGGATGCACAGTTTAAAGCATCTACGTAAAATTTATAGACGTTCCACATCCAACGAAGTAATGATTTTTGGAAGCACACATTACCCTCAAGATACACTATAATTCAGAAATATTGACAGTAATATACAGTGGTCGATTTATTACGGCTACAAATTCAATTTAATAATCATCAAAATAATTTATTGGTCGAAATTACTTTAAGAAGAGCGCAATAATGCAGAGGGAAAGATGATGAATCTTGAAAGTTTCATCGCACTTTATTACACGATTACTGGAATAATAATTGAATGGTCTTTCTTCAGAAAAGCGTCAATTTGGAATTGTTTACTTGCGGAAGGATTACAAGAAAAAAACATACCTTCCAGTGAATCGATTATTTTTTTATTTATTTCATAGAAATCAAAGTCGAGAGTGACTATTGATGCGAACCATAAGGAAGCGTACCAGCATTGCAATACAGCTGAGTTCAATATCTTTAATTTACATCGACTTCCGAATTCCTCAATGTTGAAAATGATCCAAATCGTAAGGACCCTAATCCGTCTAGAAGTAATGACGCTAATATTTATTGATCATATTGACCAATTGACCAATATTGATGCGAATCGGTAAGTAGCGTCTTGGATTTCACCCAGATACATCATTTCTTGGAAATTATTTGTTCCTCCGTTTTGTTCTACTCCTATGTAACCGCTGTTCACCATATAGTAGGAATAATCGCAAAGCGAGCTGGAGCAAGGGTTACTTTATGACTCTAGCTACGTCATCTTCGATTCTGAATGTCATACTCAATTCCAGACATATCCTCACTAGATCGACCTAGTGATAGAATCTTCAGTTATCTTTACTGCCGAACCGAAGATAACCCCAAAGGAAGTAACCTTTTCTCCATTATATTATACTCCTCCATCACACGTAATCTTCTGTAAAGGCTTCGCATGGCATGCTCGGTGCTCACGGAGACTAAATTCGCCGCATAGTAGACCAGTTAAAATGCAGACAATGTCCAGATGAAAGGAAGAACACAGACGTGAAACGATAAGTCTGACATGACTTCATATTAAATATCACAGATCATAAGTGACACCAACAGTACATATAGCAAACTGGTTCAACTGAGGAGACTGATGTCTTCATAAGAGAAAAAAATTTGCAAATACCACTGCACTCCGAAATCCACTGCACTCTAAAAAAGCTAATGGCCAGCAGATTGGGAAATTTTTTTGTTAGAATTGTTATGCATTATTGGTATATGAGCAATATGCATTCATTTCCTCGTAGAAATTTACAGCAAATGTTTCGGCAGAATTTTTATTCAGTCTGGTGCCGACTGGAGTTATTTTCAGATACTATGTGTGCCGCCGTCGGCCTTCAAAAATGCGTATATACCTATTCTAAAGAAAAGATGTCCAGTAAATTTCTAAAAAAAAATTTAGGACTTCCCTTCATCGGGTCGAGGCGTCGTTGATTTTATATTGGAGCGAGGCATTGCTCGTTTATCCTCTGATTACGTCTGCAGCAGTAGTAGAGCCTCTACAATACAACAATTACATATCTAAAGGCTTAACTACAATAGAAGTAATAACTTAACGAAATTAAACGAGACTGAGGTTTACTTACGAAAAATTGATATTTTTAGCCTAAATATAAATCAGATTCCGTAAGAGTTATTATCTTGATATTTAATGTTTTCAGTTTTAAAAAGTGGTCAAAGTGAAAAAATTGACAAATGGAAGTTGATGTAATTGAAGATTTGTGCTTTCTGTTAATTCGCAATGCCCTAATGACATTTTATGTGTTAAATTTTAAAAAGTGGTAAACGTTAAAAAATTAACAAATGGAAGTTGATTTAATTAAAGATATGTGGCTTTCTATTAATTCGCAGTACCATTTTTATTCCATTTTAATTTTTACATTGCACATTTAATAATTAAGTAATAATTTAATTGTTTGGGCACATCGCTTTCTTACGGAATGAGCGATTCTTAGCGCACTATACTTACGGAAAATTGGATATTTAAACTTAACGAAAGTTTCCCTCACACGAGTTAAAGTTAATATGTGTACGCCTGTTAAATCAAAGGGCGCGTTCGCTTTACGTAAGTAAATGTACTTACATACACTTCTATTGTAGTTCAGCCTTAAGTCATACTTTGTTTCGCAATCACTATATACTTCTATACACAAGCACGTTACAGAAAGCTGTCATGGTTTAACGTGAGCACCTGCCATTATGGCTTAATCTCACGGCACTCTTAATGCACGGATTGAAGACAAGCGACAATCAGCGCCCTTGAGAGGCAGAATATAATTTATATTCTGTCTCATCAAGTACCAGTTTATGTCAGTGCATGCTTGACACTGGACTTACTGGTCGAGGCGAGACCTACCTAAAATCTCTTCCGATCTGTGGGTCACGGCACTCGATTGATTTAGCGCAACTCCACGCCGAGAGCCAATCCGCTAAGCATACATTAATAAGCGACCATTTCTCAAATTCACGGACGCTGTATGCAATTTTGTCAAAAGAACAAACTACTCTGTTTAGAGAAGAAAGTTCGCCCAAGTCATGCAGGCTCAGATAATCTCACTCTGCCCGCGAGATGGGCTACCACAACCAATGCGATGCTCCCACAAGGGGGCCTCCCGATGTTGAAGCGAATATTGCTCAAAGAGCTCTATTCGGGGCTCCTCAACCTGTAGTAAATGAGCATGCCTGCGGGCAGTGCTACCTATACACACTTAAACCTCAGTATAGGCAGGTACTGCGGCCAGCATCTCCTGCCACAAAATCATCGCCGGGATTGACGTGGGTTGCGACACAGCGTTTTCCCGCTAGTGTACAGCCGGATTGGGAGAAGGTTTTGCCACCCACATCCCTTTGATGCTTGTAATCTGTGTCGAATTGTGTAGTTCAGATTACGAACAGACGGACGGACAGATGAAATTAACCTTGGACGGACGGACGGACTAGTGGACATGGAAGTTAAAAGAAAAGAGAAGTAAGACGAACGAAGGTGTTACGAACTCGGACTGGGAAAAGGACGTTGTCCTCCGCGGACCTAAAGATGGGAACAAAACGTTATCCCATTACTAGTAGGCCAAGTGAAGCAAGCTGCAACGCCGTACATCGGAAGTGTCACCCGGAAAATCATCGACGCCGTGAGGAGCAGGGAAGAGAGAGAGTAGACTGAAGGTGTTGGTGCAGTCTAGGCTTGGACTTAAGGCCCAGCGCCCCCATCCTCCCTGGCTAAGACGTCACAACCTAAAAAACATATTAGCCCCATTGTACGTGGGTTTGTGTGTGTGTGTGTGGGTTCTACTCCGCTGCCATCACGCCAACAGGATTAGGATTTAGGTCGACATAGACCCCATGGTAGAGATCGTTAGCGAATTTGCCAGCCTACTAGAGTTAAATACCGCTCACCCAAGTCACTCTGCCTTTGGAATTACATCGATTGCTTAATCTGAAACAAAAGAAATAACATAAAAAAACAAGGAAAAATAATAATAATAAGAAAAAAAAGGTTGTTTAGGAAAATTTAAAAGGAAAGTAATGACAATCCGGTCACCATTCAAGTGTGATCATATAACTTAAAATTTATTCACTTTTATCCTCTCTGTCATAACATACATAATACCCTTTTCTTTCTTTTTTCTTTTCTTGTTTTACAACTGTTAACGAATCTAGTTATTAGGCCCTACTATCCTAGCGCAGAGACATAAAAAAAATAATAATCATAAAAAAAAAGAATGATAAAGAAAATATATAAACAAAGTAACACATGTATTTAACTAAGACAGAGGCTCAACCCTATCTGATACAAGCAAGATGCACAAAAGATAAATATTTAAGCGAGCACTTACATATTCCCAGGACTATACCTGTGGCTGCTTCTTCAAACTTCTGCCAAACGCCAACAGTGAGATGGGGAGGTTTGCGGGTCCCATGGATCCTTGATAGGCTTCTTCTAGATTCATCAAATCATGAGATAGACGATTCTTTCTTTCTTTCAGCTTTTCCAAATGAGAAGAAAACTATGCACATCTGCACTATAACGCAGGTAAGTTAGAATTATAGAGTTATTAAATTCGCTATTCTTTCTTTCTTTCAGTTTTTCCAAATGAGAATAAAAAAATATATAGCTAAGCTACATCGCCGGTGAGTTATCAAGGTCACTCACGAAACCAGCTGACGTCACTGGTAATTCACAAAAAAAAACAACCTAACTTTTATATTCCAGCACTAACTAAATAATGTCATTATTTACAGCTGATCAAGGTCACTTAAGTATCCTACTAACGTCGCAGGTAATATTCACACACTAATTTTCTTGAGTTTTCAGCACCAACTAATAATATTGTAATTTCCGGTGATCAAAGTCACTAAAGAATTCTACTGACGTCGCAGGCAATTTTCAAGAACTAATTTTCTAGATTTTTCATCACCAACTAATAATTTAATAATTCCAGGTGATCAAAGTCACTAAAGAAAGAAAAACTAATTTCTCTTATTTTCCGCACTAATTAAATACTATGGTATTTCTTTCAGGTGGTCGAAGTCACTAAAGAATCCTACTGACGGCGCAGGAAATTTTCACACACTAATTTTCTTGAGTTTTCAGCACCAACTAATAATATAGTAATTTCCGGTGATCAAAGTCACTAAAGAATTCTACTGACGTCGCAGGTAATTTTCAAGAACTAGTTTTCTAGATTTTTCATCGCAAACTAACAATTTAATAATTCCAGGTGATCAAAGTCACTAAAGAATTCTACTGACGCCGCAGGTAATTTCCAAAAACTAATTTCTTTTATATTGCAGCACTGAGTCGCAGGTAATTTTCACACACTAATTTTCTAGATTTATCAGCACCAACTCGTTCGCGTTGAACCAAGTCCAAAAATAAAAAAAACGAAAACTCTCAAGAGCGCCGACACTAACTAACTCGCGCAAGCAGCTGCCTAACACGTCACTTGTTCAAAATCGACTGCCGTGTCTGCCTGCGCTTACCAGCATCGCAGCCGCTTTGCCTCCAGCCACCGACAGACGAACATTTTTCGTTTTCTCGGAAATATGGACGAACGTTAGCGTTTGTGCTACTGCCTGTGTACGGGTGTGTGTGTATCACACGCCTGTACTTTGGTAGCAGCTAACGTGTATGCTGTGCCCACAATATATTTTTCGGAATTTCGAAGGGCTTGCTGTAATGCCTTTGTATGGTGGTATCGTACGATGCATTACAGCTAGGCGCATTACAGTTTCCGTCGTCTCGATGTTGGTGACTAGCCGTAAGTTTTTACATGAAAAATTGTGAATTGTGCTCATTTTGCACAATTTAGACTTTTGTCACGTTGAATATTTTTCCTTTTCTGTGCAGGATTTGTTTTTTCTACCCTGGAGAAGTAGCATAGGTCTACTTATCGAGAATATCTAAATTTTGTCTCTTTCAAGAATTTTGTAATATGGAGAAGTAGCATAGAAGTAGAGAAGCCAAACAAAAAGAAAAAAGAAAAAAACAAATTAGTGTAAGAGGGTATACGCTACAGCGTGGGGACGACCCACCGAGAATAGAGTTTGATGCCGGGCAAAACGAGGAATTGAGAGAAAAGAGAGAAAGAAGAAAAAAAACAAAAAGGTTTGCTTGGGAGGTGAACTATGAATGATATCTTTGCAGCCGCGCCCAACGTGGGACGACCAACAAGAGTCTCAAGCCGGGCATACGCTAGACCCTGGGTTGTTGAGACCTAAGATCCCATCTGCGGCCGTGATCCCAATTCGTCTTGGACGAGGGAGGACTGATCTACCGATAGACGTCGTCTACCAACTCGCCTCGCCCAATGAACTGACCAGGAAGAGGTGCAGCGATTGACTTATTGGGTACGGGAATGTTCGGCTCGAGACTACGACTTCGTCGGTGAAATGCCGCTACTTATCGTTCTGTGTTCTGCTGAATCCGGTCGCAACACCCCGGAGATCCTCCAATCCCAAGAGAGGAGATTGCTTCGTAACAGATAGAATTCATCTATCAACTCACTCAGGAGGACGGAAATTCCGCGGGATGCAGCAAGCGGGTTCAAGCTCGAAGGAAATTGAAGAAAGGACAGGAAACTAAAATCTTTCAGATGAAGGCTAACCCAGAAGGGGTTAGTGACAAAGACTGAGACCATCTAAACTTGATAGTTTAGCGATAATACATTATAAAAAAAAACATATTCGCTGAGACTCCATCCGCACTCGCTGATGCTGTGACATTCTTTTATTGGAGGAAAAGAGGAGAAGGGACAGGAAAGTAAAATCCTTCAGATGAAGGGTAACCCAGAAGGGGTTAGTAACAAAGGCTGAGACCATCTAAGCTTGATAGTTTAGAGATAATATACTATGAAGTATCGGTTGTAGGCTTCGCCGAGATGAACCTTTACCTCCTCACGCACTACCTGCAGCCTTTGATTGAGGGGAACGTGTTCTGTGGCCCCGTCTGATGTTGGTGTCAACTCTTGGAGCAGCTGGTATGAGTTTCCGTGCACTACAGGGTGTTTACCAAACATCAAGAAGTTCTGCGAGCACTTGGTCGAATAGTGCACGACATTTCGGATGGCGAAGGCGATTTCGCTCAGGTGCTCTTCCCACCTCCGATGTTCGTTCCTGACGTAGGCGCGAGTTGCTGCGAGGACAGATTGGTTCACCCGCTCTGATGTGTTCGATTGTGGAGAATAAGCCGGGGAGAAGATGTGTCTGACACCATATTTATCTAGCAACTGCGCGAGCATTCGAGATGTGAATTGACATCCATTGTCAGAGTGCAGGTATACCGGGACCCCAAATTCATGGAAGACTCCCTTTTCTAAAAAGGTGACTACTTTAGCGGCCGTGGCCTCGGTTATTGCCTGGAGTAATAAAAATTTGGTAAGGTGGTCTAGGATTATAAATATGTATTTATTACCACCCCGGCTACGTGGGTAGGGACCTAAAAATCACAGTAGACGCGTTGCCAGGGCAGATCAGCCAAACGAATCTCTCCTAAACGTGGCCTAGGAGACGAATTCATGGATTTGACCTGCTTACATATCACACACGCAGCAATGAACGCGCGAACCTCTGTTGTCATGTTAGGCCAGTAATACTTCCGCCGTAATTTTTCGGTGGTTTTGGCGACGCCAAAGTGAGCAACCGTAGGTGGGCAATGTTCTTGTTCGATCAGGCTGGTGGTAAGACCATCAGGAACCCACAACTTCCAGGTTGCTTGGTTGTTAAGGACACAATTTTTGGGAGGTGCAAATGAAATGTAGACTTTACCATCTGATATGCGCAGGTTGGGAAAGGCATCTGGATTGGTGTTTATCCGACGAACTCGTTCAAGGTATGAATTTTCCTGAAAGGCCCCGTCTTGCAGATTTATATACTCCACGACCTGGCCGACCGGCGATCCATGGAGATGGTGCTCCCCAGACACGTCTACGAATGCTCGGGAGAGAGCATCTGCAACTACATTTTCTTTACCCCGTGGGTACTCGATGTTGAAATTGAACACCTGAAGTTTAAGACTCCACTGTGACAGTCTGCCACACAGATCTCTCTGGTCCATGAGCCATTTAAGACTAGCATGGTCGGTGATAATCGTGAACTGCAGGCCTTCGACGTAAGGTCTGAACCGCTTCACACTCAGCACTGCCGCCAGACACTCCAGCTCTGTGATGCTATAGTTGCGCTGTGCCGGGTTCAGTTTCTACGACATATACATATATTGGGTGTACTTCATTATCGTTAGAGCATTGGAAAAGCACGCTTCCAACTCCTGTATTGCTAGCGTCGCACTGAATGTAAAACGGGCGTGAAAAATTCGGGTTCGCCAGTACTGGGGCAGTCACTAAACACTCTTTCAGTTGATTAAGGGACCGTTCAGCCGGTTCCGTCCACTCGAAATTTGAAGATTTCTTAAGCAAATCCGACAAAAGACATGCGATGTAGTCGAAGTGCGGAATAAAATGCCTGTACCAACCACAGACTCCCAGGAAGCTCCGTACCTTCTTTAAATTATTTGGTCTCGGGAAGTTCTAGATGGCAACTACTTTTTCGGGATCCGTTCTCATCCGACCAGCACCCACTACAAACCCCAGGTATTTAACTTCCCGCATACGAAACTTACTCTTCTATACGTTGATCGTTAAGCCCGCGTCACGTAATAGAGCGGCAATTTTGGATAGTAGCTCAAGATGTTCTTCGAACGTAGAGGAGGTAATAAGTAGGTCACCTAGGTAGACAAATACCCGGTTATGCAGTTGGACTGAATGGAAGTACTGTGAATTGGTACAAAGGTCTGCCAGGCACTGCAAATGCAGCTTTATCCCTTGAGGATTTGGCTAATGGGATTTGCCAGAAGGCATCCTTGAAATCAATGGCGAAGATATTCTCGGTCTCTTGGAGCCGGCCAAGCAGCCCGTTTATGAGTGGTAGGGGAAAAGCGTCCGGGACTGTAACTGAATTAAGTTTCCGTGCGTCTAGACATAACCGAACTTTTCCGTTTGATTTTTTTACGAGAGTAACTGGAGAACACCAGGCGCTCTGGCTATCCTCTATGACTCCCAACCCTAGCATTCGATCCAGCTCCTCATACATTGACTTTTGCACAGCTGTAGATACAGCGTAATAGCGTTGCTTGATAGGTTTAGCAGAGCCGACTTCGATCTCGTGTTCGAGGAGTTTTGTCCGGCCTAGGCCTTGGGGACTGAATGAAGGAAACGAATTGATCACGGCGTGTAATTGTGCGTTAGTAGCTGAAGATAACTGGTGCTGTTGAGTGCACACTGGAGGAGGTTTTAAAGGCGAATACAGCTCGCTAATCATTACGGGAGCTAGACCAAATGCTTTCCAAAAGTCAATGCCCAAATATAGAGGCTGCTGTAAAGTCGGGACAACGTGAAAACTTATCCGACGAGTCTTCTCACCGTACCTTACAAGGACTCGAATAGGACCTAGCACTCGTTGTTCTTGTCCGTCAGCGGTTGCAATAGTTGAAGACATAGAATGGAAACGAATCCCTAGCTTTCCCAAGAAACTCTCCGCTCCAGAGCCGAGAACACTAACACTGGCTCCACTATCCAATAGAATTCGTATCCTTCGCCCCGAAATGAAGACGTCAACGAAGGGCCGTGGGTCGTCGTCACCTGAGAGAACGGTGTCTGCAACTGCAGCCTTTATGTTTCTTCGCAGGCTATGATAGTGATGCGTGCATTGCTCTGCTATAGAACGGAAAGCGACTTAAGATCGCGAGCAAGTGAGGCAGAAGGATGACCCAGAATCGGAGGAAAAAGTGTCGATGGAGTTGGTATCTTCGGAAGTAGTACAGCTGCAGTCATCTGTTTCTGAGAGTTCCCAGTAAATAACGGTACTTTGTATTGTTTCCACTCCGACGACTCGAGGTATTGTTTGACCCTTTCTACAGTGGTCGTGGGACATGCCCGTAGCTGCAGGCATGACCTGCTCGAACAAAATTTGTGGGGCACTAGTTTGATTTTCGACAGACAGGCGTGGTTGAGCATCGTCCCATTGGCCTAACGATGTCGCTCGGGGTCGGTATTCGTCGCTGCATTTTCTGTAGTTCGTCTGAGGACACGGCTCGGAGTCCAGATACGTGAGGTCCCCGTAAAATTCTGACTCCGTCTGTGGTTTTCCGACGTGCAAGCTCTACATTGAGTTTTAATAATTATAATAAAGCTCGTGCACGACACGGCGTTGAGGTACTCCGTGGGGAGCTCCTATGTCAGAGCACAGTTTCTAAAGTCCCTCAGATCTAGTACGTTACTGGTTGGATATAGCAGCAAAAATAACTCTCTCTCGGGAATAGGCTTGGACATTTTGGACACGAGTGCGTGGATGGCTAGTCTGTAATCGCTAAAGGACTCACGCGCTTCTTGCTTTCGCTCTTCAATTAGCTACCGGATCCCGTAGTCAGTGTGCTGTCTACGGAATTCCCTCAAGAATGCCGCTCGCAGCTCTTACCAGGTATGTGTACGGTTGCTCCGCAAGAAGAGCCAATACCAGCTGGCGGCTTTACCGCTAACAAGTGAGTGGAAGCCTGCGCAGAGATCACCAGTGGAGATCTGCTCTAGTTGTGCTAATGACTCGATACGAAAGAGGAATTCCGTCGCGTCCAGCCCTGATGTGCCATCGAACACCATCCTCCATCTGAAGACGGGATTACGCGATTGGCTATGGCGGGCGCCCGAAAGAGGCTGCCAGGTGTGAGCATCATCCACTCGTGGTGGAAAGGCTGACGGTGCTTTTTGATGTGGCACTGACTGTGGCTGACCTACATGGCCATGCCTATGAGAGAGGTTCCCTAGTGTCAATCCTGGGCTTTTACGTCCTAATCTTTAATTGATTGAATGAACCCGACGTGTTCCTTGGAGCTGAGTGGTCAACGGTCGCGAAGTGGTATGAGCGTCGACGACTAGGGCTACGCCGCTCGTCTTATCTGGGACCCGACTATCGATGTAGGACAAATCCGGATTGAATTGTGGACTCCTGGTGGTCGCTTTTGGAGTACTTAAAAAAGGATTAATGTTTGAGATTGTGAGAACCGATTGTTTGGGAATAGTCCCAGTCAACGCAGGGGCCCCTTGATCGCCTCCTGTAATAATAGTAGGAGGCGGAGTTCGCAGACTGTATGCACCGTCGTCGTTGGATAGCCTATCGAGCGTCTCGACTTGTGAAACAGTGTCGACTTTCATTAACAATTCCTATAAAGTTTAACGTAAGACTGCGATTGTGCCCTGACTGTCGGCGACGTATGGTCTAACCTTCGGGCCCTGCCGAGTGCGTGGAGAACCTGGGTACGGTACCTCAGGCGATCTTCGTCGTATTGTAAAGGGACCGAAGCAAAGCGGTATTGTAGCACATCCACACCGCCAGCAAGGTGGGTTAACTCGCCTCTCGGGTTTTTGTGCGCGTGAGACCTTTCTGGCGCCTTGCTAGGGTCGATGCGTTCGGCGCGATACAACTCGACCAACTGCTGTCGAGCGTCTGGTGCAGCGGGCGGAATCCCACGAACGGAAAAATCGATTTCCAGCTCCTCTGGTGATAAATAAGAAAATCCATAGTGGTGTATAAATTACGGGTATTTAGTAGTATTGAACTGCTTCCTTAGTATAAAATACGAGGTCCAGCAATAGTGATAGAATTATCCTCGTATATGTTTGTCGATATACGGAACGAATTCCTAGAAGCTCCTTTACTAGTAGCAAAATTGAAATATTATATAAAAAAAAATCTTAATGGAAGTATTGCGATCCGACGAGCCTAAATGTCCGGTTATTAATTCAGAAACGCTAGATTGTTAGTAGCAAAAGTACAAAGATGATCCCATAAAAAATATTACGACTATATGTTGAGATACTATTCGATAATACTGAATTATTAGCGTACAAAAATTATTACTAATGCAGAATGTTACTTCATAGTTATCATTCGGCGGAAGACCTACCAATTTATGCGTACTGTGTGCGAATAAAACAAAACTCAGATCGATATGTCACACCCTTACAAAGTTTTTCGCATCGATAAATGCTGTTTATTGACAATTTAGATCAATTAGCTAATCTGGCGGGTATGCTATGTTAATAACGCGAAACGATCTATATATGTACAAATTTTATCTCAAGAAAAAAATAATAGAGCAGCGTGACGCAGCCCTGCAGATCCCCAGACACACACCCAAAAAAAAATTTTTTTCTTACGAGCATAGTAGCTGGAACAGCCACTGATATCATCAGCCTGAAAACCGATGCATAGAGCTCCTCACTCTCTCACTACCTCTCCACTACGATCTTAAAGAATGGAGTTCTGCCTGTACTAGAGAATTTAAATTGAGAAATGTCTGTCCATATTGAAACACTCGGTGACCCTGGTCCCTCCCACAAAGAAACAATCAACCGGGGTAGCTAATATTGCTCACCAACTTGCGAGTGGAATCCAGGCATGCGTGCAGTTCTCTTGGACCTGCGGTCGGGTGGACGGCTGTTCAGTGACTGCGAGCCGAGGCTTCGCCTCAAAGTGATGCGTCTCGTGCACAAAGTTCCTTAGCCACCGAACAGGCGGGCACTGCAACAGGGTGGAAATTTAGCAGCTACGAATGTGACAATACAAGAGTATTAATTAGCAAATGAGATGCAGCAAAAAGATGATTAAAAAAAATGCTATGTTGTCTCGACTCGAACTCAGACCCTGTCCACATCCCTCCAACAAGAACATAATCGAAAGAGTGGCTGTCATCGCTCACCAAACTTGTGGGTGGGAAAATGGCAGTTGAGTGAGTTCTCGATGAGATCCATAATCAAGTGGTCAGCTGATCAGTGACTGCGAGCCGAAGCTTGGCCTCAAAATGATGCGTCTCACGCACAAAGCCCGCTTGTCACCAAACAGGTGAGCACCTGACCAGAGAGAAGAATTTATTGGACAGAAAGTGGAGAAAATAATTAATCAAAATTTATCATTAGTGGAAGAGAAGAGAAGAGAAACAAAATGAATTTTTCCATTTAAAATAGCTGGGTACAGCACTCCCGATGAACGTACAGGAATATTAATTGAAATTGAAAGGAGTCAATTGAAAGCCGAAAAAGAAATAAATATTGTCTCGGATGTCAATGATCTTGAATAATAAGAGAAAGGAAAACCGAAAACTTTGGGGCGCCATTTGTAGCACAAATGAGCGACCAGAAATAATTACCGAAATTAGAATCACAGATTACTTAAGAGAGGCTTGACAAAAAAAACCCTGGTTGGGTGCCATTTTTAGCAAATGAGTATGCCTGCGGGCAGTGCCACCTATACACACTTAAACCTAAGTATAGGCAGGCACTGCGGCCAGCACCTCCTGCCACAAAATCATCGCCGGGATTGACGTGGGTGACGACACACCGTTTTCCCGCTAGTGTACAGCCGGATTGGGAGTGGTTCTTGCCACCCACATCCCTTTGATGCTTTTAAGCTATGTAGAATTGTGTAGTTCAGATTACGGACAGACAGACGGACTGATGAAATTAACCTTGGACGGACTAGTGGACATGGAAGTTAAAACAAAAAGAAGTAAGACAAAGAAAGATGTTACGAACTCGGACTTGGAAAAGGACGTTGTCCTCCGCGGACCTAAAGCTGGAAACAAAACTTTAGCCAAGTGAATCAAGCTGCAACGCCGTACATCGGAAGGGTCACCCGGAAAATCATCGACGCCGGGAGGAGCAGGGGAGGGAGAGAGTGGACTGCAGGTGTTGGTGCAGTCTAGGCTTGACGTTAGGGCCTAGCGCCCCCATCCTCCCTGGCTAAGACGTCACAACCTGAAAATAAATCTTAGCCCCATTGTTCGTGGGTTTGGGTGTGTGTGTGTGGGTTCAACTCCGCTGCCATCACGCCAACAGGACTAGGATTTAGGTCGACATTGACCCCATGGTAAAGATCGTTAGCGAACTTGCCAGCTTACTAGAGTTAAATACCGCTCACCCAAGTCACTCTGCCCTTGGCATTACATCGATTGCTTAATCTGAAACAAAAGAAATAACAAAAACAAAAAAGGAAAAATAATAATAATAAGAAAAAAAACCAAAAAAAAGGGTTGTTTAGAAAAATTTAAAAGGAAAGTGATGACAATAAGGTCACCATTCAAGTGTGATCATATAACTTAAAATTTATTCAGTTTTATCCTCTCCCTCATAACATACATAATACCATTTTATTTTATTTTTTCTGTTCTTGTTTTTCAACTGTTAGCTAATCTAGTCATTAGGCCCTACTATCCTAGCGCAGAGACATAAAAAAAAATTATAATAAAAAATAGAATGATAAAGAAAAAATATAAACAAAGTAACATATGTATTTAACTAAGTACATATACAGAGGCTCAACCCTATCTGATACAAAAGATAAATATTTAAGCGAGCACTTACATAATCCCAGGACTATACCTGTGGCTGCTTCTCCACGCTTCTCCCAAACGCCAACAGTGAGATGGGGAGGTTTGCGGGTCCCATGGATCCTTGATAGGCTTCTTCTAAACTCATCAAATCATGAGATAGACGATTCTTTCTTTCCAAATGAGAAGAAAACTATGCACATCTGCGCTGTAACGCAGGTAAGTTAGAATTATAGAGTAATTAAATTCACTTATTCTTTCTTTCTTTCAGTTTTTCCAAATGAGAATAAAAAACCTATGCTCATCTGCACTATAACGCAGGTAAGTTAGAATTATAGAGTTATTAAATTCTCTTATTCTTTCTTTCTTTCAGTTTTTCCAAATGAGAAGAAAACTATGCACATCTGCACTATAACGCAGGTAAGTTAGAATTATAGAGTTATTAAATTCACTTATTTTTTCTTTCTTTCAGTTTTCCAAATGAGAATAAAAAAATATATATAGCTAAGCTACATCGCCGGTAAGTTATCAAGGTCACTCACGAATCCACCTGACGTCGCTGGTAATTCACAAAAAAAAACAACCTAACTTTTATATTCCAGCACTAACTAAATAATGTCATTATTCACAGGTGATCAAAGTCACTTAAGTATCCTACTAACGTCGCAGGTAATTTTCAAAAAAAAAACTAATTTCTCTTATTTTCCGCACTAATTTAATACTATGGTATTTCTTTCAGGTGATCGAAGTCACTAAAGAATTCTACTGACGTCGCAGGTAATTTTCACACACTAATTCTCTTGAGTTTTCAGCACCAACTAATAATATAGTAATTTCCGGTGATCAAAGCCACTAAAGAATTCTACTGACGTCGCAGGTAATTTTCAAGAACTAATTTTCTAGGTTTTTCATCACCAACTAATAATTTAATAATTTCAGGTGATCAAAGTCTCTAAAGAATTCTACTAACGCTGCAGGTAATTTCCAAAAACTAATTTCTTTTATATTCCACCACTGAGTCGCAGGTAATTTTCACATATTATTTTTTTAGATTTTTCAGCACCAACTAATTATATACTAATTTCAGGTGATTCAAGTCACTAAAGAATTGTACTGACGTCGCAGGTAATTTTCAAAAAAACTAATTTTCTAGATTTTTCATCACCAACTAATAATTTAATAATTTCAGCTGATCAAAGTCACTTAAGTATCCTACTAACGTCGCAGGTAATTTGAAAAAAAAAATTTCTCATATTTTCCGCACTAATTAAATACTATGGTATTTCTTTCAGGTGATCGAAGTCATTAAAGAATCCTACTGACGTCGCAGGTAATTTTGAAGAACTAATATTTTTGATTTTTCAGCACCAGCTAATAATACATATAATAATTTCAGGTGATCAAAGTCACTAAAGAATTCTACTGACGTCGCAGGTAATTTTCAAGAACTAATTGTCTTTCATATTCCAGCACTAAGTCGCAGGTAATTTTCACACACTAATTTTCTAGATTTTTCAGCACCAACTAATAATATAGTAATTTCAGGTGATCAAAGTCGCTAAAGAATCCTACTCACGTCGCAGGTAATTTTCACACACTAATTTTCTTGATTTTTCATCACCAACTAATAATTTCTGGTGATCAAAGTCACTAAAGAATCCTACTGACGCCGCAGGTAATTTCCAAAAACTAATTTCTTTTATATTCCAGCACTGAGTCGCAGGTAATTTTCACACACTAATTTTCTAGATTTTTCAGCACCAACTCGTTCGCATTGAACCAAGTCCAAAAATAAAAAAAATAAAATCTCTCAAGAGCGCCGACACTAACTAAATAGCGCAAGCAGCTGCCTAACACGTCGCTTTTTCAAAATCGACTGCCCTGTCTGCCTACGCTTACAAGCATCGCAGCCGCTTTGCCTCCAGCCACTGACAGACGAACATTTTTCGTTTTCTCGGAAATGTGGACGAACGTTAGCATTTGAGCTACTGCCTGAGTACGGGTGTGTGTGTATCACACGCCTGTACTTTGGTAGCAGCTGTTATAGTTCGTGAGCCGTGCTCTGGGATAGAGAGCCCACAACTCGCCTTTAGTAAAGGAATAAAAATTTTGGATGATAGAAATTATAACTGCATTTCAGTTATTTTTGAGATTATAATATATTTAGCTCGTAATAGGAATTGATACACTAGGAATTAAATTCACTGTATAGGAATTAGTAAAAGAAATTTTAATTCACTGCGTTTTTGATGAGGAAATAGCAATTTTTTTTATATTAGAACTTATAATTCACTGCTTTTTTTATATAGTACTATCAATTTTGTTAAATTAGAAATTATAATTCACTGCTTTTTTTATATAGAACTATCAATTTTGTTAAATTAGAAATTATAATTCACTGCTTTTTTGATATAGAACTATCAATTTTGTTAAATTAAAAATTATAGTTCAGACTCTGCGGTTAAAAAGAAAACTCCCCGATCTTGTCTTTACTTGACGGATTTTAAAAAACACTCCTCGAGGTTTGTACAAATTGCACCCAGGTACCCACGATATCTTGCAAAAGCTTTTTTTATCTTTTTATCGCTTTCTCACGACGTAAAAAATCGCAGGTGAGAAAATGTACAAAAGTTTTGATGCAAGCTATATGCATCTATGCAAAACTGCAATACGATATGCACTTGTGCGCCCGCCTTGAAATATTAATTTTAAGAGGGCGCGAATAATTCTGATAATTGTATGTATGTACGTACATACAATTAGATTGGAGGAAGTTATAATGTACGTATGTACACTGTACATACGGCAAAAAGTAAGAAGACACTGTATGTAGGTAAGTGTGAGTGGAATATGTGTCTGATAACAAAATGCAATTTATGCTAAATTGCATTTTGTTATAATGTGGGAATGCATTTCTAAATGCATTTTGAATTTATATTAAAATTTTAAAATCAAATAGTTTTTTTTTTCCTCTGAGGAGAAAACTTTCTTTTATAAAATAAATGATTTCTAATTTAACTTAAGTTTATAGTAGGAATATGTTAAAGTATGTACATAACTAGAATAATAAGACTTGCTTATATAAAAAAAAAATTTCTAGCATTTACAATTTTAGAGAGTATGTAATTTACTATATGCGTTTATAGCTAATAACGAGGATGAGATGGTGTAAATAATACTAAGCACTAGGTATTTTTGATAAGTTTATAACTAACTACGTCTATTTTATTATTTTTTGTTTTATTTTTTTGTATATTTATATATATAATTACTATTAATTACTTATTTCTTACCACACAGATTTTATTTATCTTCTCTCTTATTTTTTTTTTGTTACTTTATTAAATTTTTTGTCAAGAAAATAATGGCTACTATAATAAGTATAATACTATCTACAAATAATTCTTTTCATACTTTATTTTTCTGATTCTTATAATGAATCCTTTTATTTGTTATATTTAAAGCTTCCAAGGTAATATAGAAGAAAGCGAATAATATTAAGATCTAAATGTTTGGTAGTCTTACAGCTACTCATATTTATCCTATTTATGTATTTATTTTATTTCCACTTATAGAACTTTTTTAATTTTTTTCCATTAATAGTTATTTATTTTTCTTTATAAAAAAACAAAAAACTACATATGTATTTATAAAAAAAAACGTGAGATAATATTTCCCTTTTTAATTGCTTAGTAGTGTTTTGTTTGGATGGGGATGGATATAGGAGGATAAGAATTGGGAAGCGAGAGGTTACCGTTTCCTTTTGTCATTGTCTGTTAGTTAAACGTTTTCTGTGGTTTTTCTTTGTGGTGCAGGAGTTATTTTGAAATTTCATTCTCTCGGTGCCGGAGTAGGCACATTCTCCTTTTTATGTTCAGCAAGTATTTCTTTCGATTCGCGTACTTTCGGTTTGTATTTAATATACAGATGAGCACAGACTATAAAGATGATAGTGTGGTGAACCCATAACCGATTTCAATAAATAATAAACAAAACATATTGCTTATGAGGCAATCACGCATTGCCCCACATAAATATAATTACACCATTGAGAAAGAATATTGGGTCAACCAAGCACTGCCACAAAAATGCAAGCAAGCACATAGTTTATGAAATTACTCGCACAATTTACACGGTTTGCATTTTTGTGCCGATTTGTTGACCCCGGAACTATAGGTAAGGTAAACGTAAGTTAATTTTAAGATATAAATAGCATGTAGTAAAACCATGAAAGGGATTATAATTAAAGTCAGCGATCAGTGATCACCAATTGATTTTTGTGTTTTAATTTATTCGGTGGAGTCGTGCTATTATAGCTACTCCCGCTTTTACAAAATCTTGGGCCATATAAACGTTTTATTTAATACATGGCGATCGTGCCAATTATCACCTACTACCTGGCTATATAATACCACATGGCGACCGTGACTTTGAAGAATCTACAATCTTCGAATAAACTGTGACTTTGTAACAACCGCTACAGAAGAACAGAATAATGAACAGCGACATCAGCAGGGCATTCGATAAACTATTGGCAAATGCTGAAAAATACCTAAAACCGGAACAAAATAGCACAAGTCTAGCGCTGTACCCTGCAGGAAAACTGGTTGAACCATACATCCCCAGAGCAACACCTGGAACGAATGAGGAGGAACCAGAATATACACCAGGACCAAAAAAGTTATCCATAAAGGCATACAGGAGAAGACAAGAAAAGAAACAAACAGAAGGAAAATCAGCAAAATAGCACCACAAATAGGAGGCAGGCGAATGAAGCTAATTCATGAACGTGACTACTTCACACTGAGGGCTAACACAGCAACAACAGAAGACGAAAAAAGAAGATATGCAGAATTAGCACGGGAAAAACATAAAGAAATTAACAAAAACAAAAAAACAAATTTTTTTAACACAATGTGCTTCATAGAACTTAATCGATACATGCAATAACTAATAATAATTTATCTAGTTAAAAAAAAAATTATACATATAAAGATAGGCTAGAATAAATACTATTAATTACATATTTAAGTTCTAAAATTATGGAATTATTCTTTTAAATAAATAAACACATTATTCAAGAAAATTTTCTTTGGACGAAACTTGGGCAATTAGTTCACGAAACTTGGGCAATGTTCACGAATTGCACAATAAAAAAAAACAAAAAAACATTTTATGAAAAACACGACGCGCACAAACAACCATACAATAGGCATGTCATCAGAGGAATTCAATAAAAATTCAGAGAGTTGTAAAAGATTAAAACAACCTGGAAATAATAAATCGAAGAAGTCAAATCTAAATGAAAATATGTTTCATTGTTTAAATTGCACGTTCATAGCTGATTCAGTAGAATCTGTAACCAACACGCACAAATAAATCACCGTAAAGATGACCGGCCCAATTTGGCCTTAACCTGTGCTGAAAGACCAAATAATATGTCAGCGCTTATAGCGAGACTAGTTAACAAATGCAATGAATGCATGTACGTCTCGGACAATATCAATGATCTTGTGGAACACATCGAAATCAATCATTTTACAGATGACAAGCACACGTTCCAAACAAAATGAAAAAACAAATAATAAGAAAAGCTGCCCAGGACAGCATTTAAATGTAATAAATTAAAAAGAAATAAAGAAATAATAATAACAAATAATTTTAAATATATCCCAAAAAAAAAGTAATAATAATTAAAAAAAACTTGTGACAATTTTGAAGAGTAAAATAATGAGTAAATAAATATTACTATAATTTTATTATAATGACGTAAAAACAAATATTTGTATAGTAAGCGTTATATAATGGAAGCAAACTATCTAGAAATACCAAGAGCAATAAAACAAAAAGGGTTAATAATAAAAACTTAGCATCATTTAGAAGACAAATAACATCGAAAAATATGCAAAAGTAATTCTCCAACCAAAAATGTGTTCTTCAAAGATTATTGGGTACGTCTTGGAAAACAAGTTACAACATCTGTAAGAAGATTACTGCTAAATTTCGATGGAAATAAAAGCTCAATAACGGAAATGCCAACATCTGCTCAGTCTGATCAACTGTGCGCTAAAGAGGTAATACCCCGAAAAAAAGAGCTACTAACTTGCCAGAACAAAATAGCTGCAACCATAAAACAAATAAACACAAAGAATGTGCACAAAATAAAGAGTAAAAATATAAAATTATAAACCAATGAGTAGAACCTACACTAGAGTAGGAAAATCGAAATATTGAAGCGGTACATAATAAGACCAATGAGTAGAGCTTGCATTAGAGCAAGCAAATCGAAATATTGGAAGTCAACCAATCAGTACAATCTGCACTAGAGCAGGTATTCGAAATATTGGAAAATAGTAAACAATTTCAGACCAAGACTCTGAAACTTTGTGCAGAAAGCGAAATATTCAAATTAACTCCAGTAACCGCATTTAAAAAATTAACGCTAAGAAATATACAAATTATAATATATAAACCACCGATATACATCAAAAACAAAACGTAAATTAATAATCTACTGCATGACTTTCACTCAACACCTACTGGAGGGCATCTGGGACAAACTCGAATGCACAAAAATCTAAAAGCGATATACAGATGGAAAAGAATGAAGAAGACTATCGCAAGATATGTAAACAATTGTGAGCTCTGAGCGAAAAACAAACACCAGACGCACAATAGCGAACGTTTGGAAATCACAACAACACCAGCAAAAGTATTCGACGTAGTATCCATAGACACTGTGGGTCCATTCACCAAAACACCTAGAGACAATAGATATGCGGTAACCATCCAATGCGACCTAAGCAAATATGTCGTAATAATTCCGACAAGAGATAAGGAAGCAAACACTATCGCACAAGCAATAGTCAACGGATTTATACTAACTTATGGACCAATGAGTAAACTAAAATCAGACCTTGGAACTGAGTATAAAAGCCAAATCCTCTCGGAAGTATGCAATATATTGAAAATAAAGCAACTTTTCGCAACCGCTGCACATCCCGAAACTATAGGGTTTCTGGAAAGGAACCACAAATGTCTTAACGAATACTTGAGATTTTTTGTAAATGATAACAGAGACGATTGGGATACATGGATACCATACTATGCATTTTGCTAAAACACTACTCCAAACAGCGTTCACAACTACACGCCATTCGAACTAGTTTTCGCAAAAAGAGTGAAACTCCCTTCTGAACTCACAATTGCTAATCCTGAACCGATCTATAACTAAGACCTATACCGCAAAAAAGTTAAAGCTAGGTTACTAAAAACACTAAGTAAAGCAAAACAATACCTAAAATATTCGAAAGAAATAAGAAAACAAAACAGTAGTATTAACTGCAAACCCCTATCAATACAAATAGGAGTATTAATTACAGCACAGAATAGAAAAAAATTAGACCCATTATACAAAGGTCCATATAAAGTAATCGATATTGATACTGTTAATTGCATAATCGAAGATAGGAATACGGTTAGGTCTAAGATACATAAAAATAGACTAAGAAAAATCTTTATGTAGCCTTAAGACTCGACAATATCATTAGCAAAAGTGAAAATTGTAACTCATTAACATATAATTTTTTTTAAACAATGTGAAAACTTGAAATACAAAAAAATTATTAATGGAAGTTCAAAGAAATATGATAATATAAACAAAAATAATAACAAAAGCAAGTGACGTAAAAATAGATACATATAACATACACTGTAAATAGACTTTCACCGAAAAAAAAAAGAAAAAAAAAATAAGGGAAGGTATGGTGAACCCATAAGCGATTTCAATAAATAATAAACAAAACATATTGCTCATGAGGCAATCACGCATTGCTCCACATAAATATAATTACACCATTGAGAAAGAATATTGGGTCAACCAAGCACCGCCACAAAAATGCAAGCAAGCACATAGTTTATGAAATTACTCGCACAATTTACACGGCTTGCATTTATGTGCCGATATGTTGACCCCGGAACTATAGGTAAGGTAAACGTAAGTTAATTTTAAGATATAAACAGCATGTAGTAAAACCATGAAAGGGATTATAATTAAAGTCAGCGATCAGTGATAACCAATTGATTTTTGAGTTTTAATTTATTCGGTGGAGTCGTGCTATTATAGCTACTCCTCACAATTAAACAAAACCGGAGTTATACAGTACTTGCTACTCCCGCTTTAATAAAATCTTGGGCCATATCAACGTTTTATTTAATACATGGCGATCGTGCCAATTATCACCTACTACCTGGCTATATAATACCACAATAGAAGCTAATGTTATATATGACAGTGCGTAATGGTGGATATGGTGGTTATTTATGGGATTAAGAGGAATTTCTTCTTGATATTTTTGGAAACGAATGGATTCGAGAAGTTTCTCTAGATCCGTGTTTGTTGTAATATTGAAGGAATTTGTTTCTATAAAAGTTTCCATGGGAGAAGACGTCATATTCCATATTATATTGGAAATGTTTATCGTTGGGATAAAATGGGAATTGAATTTGGACATTTTTACGTTATGTCCGTGCAGGATGAATTCTTTGCTGCGAACATAACAACCGGGATTGATGTGCGTTGTTCCAGTTCCTTGCAGAACTTGTGAACTAATGGAATTTTCGCAAATAATATCTTGTGGATGGAATCATTTAGGGAGAAAAGCCAAGCTATCCACTGCGATAATTGCTCTTGTTCTAATGTTAGGATTTTACATTTTGATGTAATTGGTTCCTTTTTTATCAGATTTACTTCGCATTGGTTTGTTTTTGTATTTGTGTTAAGGATCGGTGATGATATCCTGCAATAGAAAAGAAATGCATATGATCCAACGTTGCGCAATTATGGATATCATCTAATACTAGTTCAGAATAGTGCTCACGATAGTAGTCTATTAGCATATATTCCTTTGCTGGTTCGATATATACGAATGATCCGTTAAGGAGTATGGGTAATGGCATTGCTTTGAATAATTGGTATGGTTCCTTGAATGGAAGTGGAATTCGGAGCTCGTGTTATGAATCCACTAAACCTACCATGCCTAACTACCTAATCTCGGATTCATAACGTAAATCAAAACACAAATCTCAAACGCTCGTCATGCGTCTAGCAAAATCACGTTATTACCTGTTATCCCAAAAAAAAGCATTTCACATCTTTTAAAATTCAATAAACTTGTTGCATAATCCTAAAATTACGAATTCCTAACGTAAACGCAACAAAGTATACTTCCACAAACGATAAACAACAACCATCAGGTGTCAGAAATTCTATCCCATTTGGCGCGTGCCTAAAATGATCATAATTTCTTCTACAAATGAAATGTAATATGATCCAACGCTAGTATTCGCTCAACGTAATGATTCATTCATGAAAGCAAACGAAGAAAATCGTCACCAGGCAATTAAGCACAAATACGTGACTACGTCACCGACCGATTTAAGACCGGCAAAATTACCCAACACTGCACTTCGTTGCATTGGTAAAGTGACATGAAGTTTCATGAATTAATGAATTATGAAGACCCTGAAATTTTGTTATGCATTGAATCGATCACCGAACTTACAGAAAATTGTTTTTCGATTCGATTTTTTTTTTAATTTATTATTTCCGCTCAATTTCCTGATTTTGTTAATCAAAACAGAAAATTGAGCGATCACCAATTTTTCCCTTAGAAAATTGCTGAATTTTAGAAATTTGTGGAGAGGACTATCATCCCCATGTAAATCAATAATATAAATATGATGCGGTTGATCTAGGAAAATCAGAGAGTATTCTGTAACCACTTAGGAGTGTCCCCCTACCAGAGGTAAGGCCTCCTAAGTTCTGATAAGTGTAAAAAGAAAGTTGTAATTCAAGTTTTAAGTATATATTAAAAAGGAAAATATAAACCAGGCAAATAGTCTGAAAGTGCCAGGGCATCAGCTATTATTAGAAGAAATTTTTATATGCAATTAATAAATTTGTTATTCTCAGAAGCAGTGTGGTTTTAATTTTGGTTATATTGCGTTATATCAGGATAGGTATAACAACATATAAAAAAATTTTGGTGGCAGCGGTGCAGATTTTTTGTAAAGGTTTGTAAGACCTGCAAAAAAACCCCAAAAAGGGCCCAGAGGAAGCAGCACGATTTAAAACAACACGAATGTGCTGGCGCAGAGCAGAATCGCCCCTAAGAATAGAGGAGCCCCTCTTTATTGACGGCATATTGGACGACTTCGCCTATTTTTCTGAAGACAGCGAAAACCTTGACCACCTAGAGAGCTACCTGGACGACTCCCTGGAGAGTTAATCTGGCCCCCAGGAGCATCTGAGCTACATCAGCCCTCCGGGCGACAACGCCACGGACGGAGACAACTTGGTGGACCTGCTGATTGACGTCCTCATCGAGAACACCGACCGGACGCCAGAAAGCATCTACAGTGAAATCCACAGAGACATCCTGGAGCGAGAAGAAGAAGATACCGGGACTTCGACACTTTTAATAGAGTGTGGAACAAATACCACGACAATAGGAGTGACGTAAGTTAGATTAATTTTAATTTTAATAAATATATATATATAAATTTTGATTTTAATAAATATATACATATGTAGTATTTAGATCTAGGCTAGATAATAAGTTGATCAAAAAAAAAATCAAATATGTAAGTAGACAATGTAATATATATATATACATACACTCTACTTTTTTGTCTCAGACCCAGTCACAATTTCTCTTCTCCTCTGGTCTAAATTTCTATAGGTAAAGGTCCACTCTCCGGTGTTAGAAAATTTTTTTACAATTCTTTTAACATCGACAAACTCCTACATATTTTTTTCTTTGAGGGATATCAAATAAATTCCTATCAAAGTGGAAGGTAGCAAAAAGGTTATAGTAACCAGATCGCAAAGAAGCGTTCGTGACACACTTCTATCAGGGTTAACTTCACACCGAAGGAAACCCACTAAGAAAACAGCACAACCAGTACGAAAGCGATCAGGGCATAGCAAAATGGCTGAGCCAGAAACGCTCACCCTTAATGACGCCAAGTCATTAATACCCGAATTCGACGGGAATTCTGAAAATTTGTATAGGATTCTGAACCTATGCGAAATGATTCAAAGAGAGGACTTAACAGAAGCCTCAAAAGCTCTTTATCTATAGGTGATAAAAGCTAAATTAGTCGGAAGGGCATACGACATTGTTAAATATGCCGATATTAATAACTGGATGGAGCTTCAAAAGGCCCTCCAAGAACAATTCCTAGAATCACGTTCTCGTATCTCTATTCAGAACGAAATTGTATCTCTAATGCAAATTTCTAAAGAAGAAACTAAAGAACATGCTTTCAGAGCACAAAAATTATTGGCTCTTTATAACGACGCCACTTCCAGCCTCACAAACGAGCAAACCTTAAAGAATCTGTTATTAGAAGAGAATAAGAAAATGGTGCTTAGAGCTTTTGAAGACGGTTTAAAAGACGATTATATCCGTCTCCTCACTAAAGCCAAAAGCCATACAGAGCTAAAAGACTCTATGAAATTCGCTATGGAGCAGGCTGAAAGAAACAGCGCTTTCAGTGAACGCCTCAATAACTGTTCTAAGTGTCACAAGGAAGGGCACACTGCTGAAACTTGCTTTTCATCCAAAGTAAGAACAGAAATCCCCAGACTCGTTTGCTGATACTGCAAAACCCCCAACCATCACGTTCTAGAATGCACAAAGCGGTTATTCCAGCAACAACAGTACAGGCAACCTGTACACAATTTTGCGCCCAGACCGCAACAATATCCGCAACAGAATAGAGCTTTTCAATATCAGCAGCCGACTAGAGCTCCCCCGCGCCAAATTCCCTCTTATCCGCAAAACAATAGGCCTCCACAGCAATCTACATACTTACCACCTAACACGAATAATCCTAATAGAAATCGCAATATTAGGACCGCGAGCAATTGGAAAAATTCCAAAAAGCAAAGACCAACAAACTCCAGAAATATGGAGAAATCGGAAAACGGTCTTCGGCGAGACGAGTTAGCGGAGTCTCAGTCTCGCCTATGTTATATATTTATCGGGGTTGTTACAACGACTTACCACTGTCTTGGCTTACTGTCAATATCCAAACACTTTCGGGCGTACTTATTGTATTCACTACCTCTTATTGGCACCTTTGGTTCTCGGTGAGAGTTAATCACTCACTCGAGAGGGGTTTCCTTTCACTGACCCAGGGAGGGAATACAAACAAATTAACAGGCGATGCTCTCCGTTACTCGTATTTTATTTTACAGCACATTTTACAAAAAACTTTCTCTGTGTAATTCTATTATTTTAATACTACTGTACACGGAACTAAGTTTTCCAATCAAACCGCCAACCGAAATAACACCTTGCCGTAAATAATCGAGACTCAAACTTTTTTCGTTTAACAACCTTATCTGGGATCGCACTTTATCACAATTATTTTTATCCAATCACCTGGGATCAAGAAATCTTTTCGCGACGACCTTTTTTAAAAATCAATTCTAGAAATCCGACTGTCGCAACTGGTTACTTTTAGTTTTAAATCTCGACTGCACTTGACTTTGAATTTCGTAATCGCAAGTCTAGTTGTTCAGGATAGAAAAGTGCTTAATTAGCATTCCTATCCTGAGAAAATTATCTACCGCTGGGCATGTTTAAACATGCCCAGAATTATCGCGACGAACGATGGTTGAAATTTAAATTTGATATTTTCATAAATATCAACCATCGTCTTGCTACCGTGCATACATTGTTGCGATCACAATGTATGCAGCTCGCGACAATTTGCTGATAAGAGCTTTTTTTCGGTGAAGACTTGATCGTTTCAGTCTTCACCGACGTAAAATTTTCATGCGCCCGATATGTGTGTATGTATGTATGTACGTACATATCGTATATACGACAAATCTTACTGAAGGTTAGATTTATCGTGGGGCTATTTTCTATGAAAACGACTTGGGTTGATATTTAACACTTTTGTTTGTCCCAAGTCATTTTGTGGGAAATACTTTTTGCCTTTAATAAAGGAATGTGGAGAAATTGCTGATGGCAATTTCTTCGACTTATAGATAGATAAGCTAACCAAGTTTTAAGCATGGTTAGCTCTACATATTATGCATGAATGATAATTTATTAATTATATATATAATTTTTAGCTTCTTTTTAGGTATATTGTATTGTATATACAACAATCCTTCCCTCCGCGAAAAAGAGAGTTATTCTTGGAAGAGGAATAACTCTCGGGGAAGGAGAGGGGAATAAGTAATTTGTGCACGTTAGCACAATTGTTTTGTTTAGACGGTAGATAAAAGCGATTTTGGATCAAAAGTCTAATCTCAATTCGATATTTTGTTTATCTTTATGTGTGAGATACATTGTAAGGAATCTTGGGGTACTTGCAGCCACTTTTGAGCGTTCATGGTTCATTCCTCATGAGTTTCCGAGTCGCTTTAGGTCGTGATCCCTGGTGCTGCCCCGAATTTTTGGTCTCACGTGCCACCATGATTTGTGTGGTCCGTGTTGTCCGTGATTGGCAGGGACCAATTCGCCTGCTTGAGCATCGACGGGGCCAGCGGCCCGAAGTCATTTGGATGGAAGATGCCGTGGCTGGACACTCCTTTCATGTGGATTATTCTTTGATCCCCCATGGAGGGATGGGGTGGTCCGCTTCAGGTATGGAAATGGAACTTTGACGATTTTTTTTTTTTGTTAATAAGATGTTTCTCTCTTTATAGGAGGCACTCTGGTGGTGATTGGGGTGCACGCGATTTGCGTCTGCTGCGTGTTTTCTACAGCAGATCCAGTCACGGAGCTCTATAGAGTGCTCTTCGCAACTCCTCCTGGGTCTCCCGAGCCGGAGTCTCCACCGACGTATGATGAGGCCGTGGGTGCGCTCGAGGCCCCTGAAAACTGGGACGACGAAGTCGAAACGGATAACTCCGACTGAAGTGTTGGTGGTTGACGTCCTGGACGCAGCCCAGTATGGCTGCCTTTTCCCCACTTATAGGATTAGTTTTTCTTGTTGTATCTTTCCTATCTTTCTATTCTTTTCCATAAATTTTATTAAATCTTTTATATATTAAAAAAAAAATTATCGTTCTTATTTAAACTTCCTAGTCCCCTTTTTAGGATTTGGTTCTGGTTTGTTTTTCTTTTGTTTAGTCGGCGTGGTCGTTTGGTTTGGCAATGGCTTCTTTTTTTTTTCTTTTTTTTTACATATTTTCTTATTTCTATTAAAAAAAAAATTTTGTTATCTTCCTAATTTCTAAAATTGTTTGTAATTATCTATTCCTATTCTATTCTTATCTTTTCTTTATTACCTTATTAATTTCTACTGGATTTTTTTTTGTACTTTATGTATATGTATCTTTTTTTTTGTTAATCTTGTATTTTTGTTACGTTCTAAAGTTAGTCGTTATTTAATTTTTATTCTAGGCTAATAATAATAATATTTATATTTTTATGTTATTTATTATTTTTTAATTATTATTTAACACTAGCGGGGGAGGGTTTTGTTTTTTTTTTCTTTTGTTTTTAGTTTATATTAATATATGTATATATGTTTTTATTAAACTAGTTTTCCTTACATCTATGCTTTAATAATTGTTTATGTATGTCCTCGCCCCTTTTGTTTTTATTATTATTTTATTAGTACTAACTGGTTTTTTGGGGTTTGTAGAAACCACTTACATTATATTTTTTTTATATGTTCTACTATTAGTGATAGTGCTTCTGACCGTTTGAAGTGGTGACACTATACCACTTGCACTGACTTTGTAGGTGGCAAGTTGCGGGTGCTTTTGAGAGGGGTAGGTTCTATTATTTCGATTTATTCGATTTGTTCCTCCGCCTCAGGGGTTTTTGTAGGTTTGCGTA
The DNA here is from genome assembly GCA_963930735.1 of Dioctria linearis. Taxonomy (NCBI): domain Eukaryota; kingdom Metazoa; phylum Arthropoda; class Insecta; order Diptera; family Asilidae; genus Dioctria; species Dioctria linearis. The sequence goes on from OZ005742.1 coordinate 206,917,373, forward strand.
AATAAAATTTTGTTATGAATGGGACTAGCCATTTGGCGACCAGGTACAGTACCATACATGTGATGACAACACCAGTTAAGGATACTGATGTTGCAGCTAGGACATGTGTAGGGTGGTGACTGATATGAGGAACTATTTTTACTAATTTTTCGTCCAGTTCTTTTAATGACTGGGTACCTTCTAGGATGATGCTATTAGTGTCATCTCCTGAGTATAGTTCTGTTTGTATTTTGTCAGACTGTACCATTTGTTTGGTTTTATTGAGGTATTTATCTACTATTTGCTCTAATGGAGCTATGTCCGGAAAGTAGTTGGGTTGTTTGAGATTCAATGGCTGGATATTATCTGCCTCATAGTGTAGGATTTGGGATCCTACTTGCAATTGGCAGGGATGGTTGATAGTGATTATTCCTTGACCTTGAATCTTTGAAGTTAAAAATTGTTGGGTACACTGGAGGTGTACAATTGTAGGTTCTATCAACGAGAATATCCACGAATTGGGTTTACTTAATTTAATAAGTAGGTCTCTAGGAGGTATTTGTGCTCTGAAATGGCACTGAGGCTCTTCCTTTATTGGATTAAAGAGCAGCTTCACTATGCATTCTTTAGACAGAGTTGCCTTTGTTACGGGAATGCCTAGCTTAGCGATGTAAGTGTCCTATTTGGAATATTGAGTGATCTTTTTAAAGCTATTAAGATCTTGTGTCTTTAATAATAGAATAGCTTGTGTCTGTACCTGGTACGCTTCGTGCGAGTACTGTATATCGGGTACCAATGATTGTTTGTTGTTAATATGTATGGGAAAACTGTGTACTCTATACAACTTCATTTGTGGTAGATTGAAAATCGGAAGTTGTATTCGGATGACTAATTTGTCTTGGACTAAACGTGCCTTTGTTTCCGCTGTCTGATATAACAGGGAGAGACAATTTTGTGCATCTGGACAAGTAGCGTGGGACTTGTGGTATATCTCTAATAGACTTTTGGGAGACACCACTAGCGGATGCAACTGGTGATTTTTACTGGAGATTATTATGTCGAGTGAGGCTTGCTGCCTGTACTCGATCTCGACAATTTGTAAGGTCAGGCTTGAAATTATTTCCTGCCTCAATTGTCTCATCAGTAAATTATCTGTTATGTTTTGCATTCTATTTACCTGGAGATTTATTTGACGTTGTCTTTCCTGCAGAGATGTCAATGGCTTTTGAATTTGCTGTAGTGTAGTTTTAACTATACTTATCTGCTGTCTTTCCAGGTCGGCTAGTGCTTTTGAATTTGTTTCGAGCTCCTCGAGTCGACTGTATACCTCTTGTTCATTAGTGCTGTCCATGGTCCCGAATAGGTAGTGCATTGCATTCCCTATTCCATCAAAGATAGATCTTGTTGATCTTGGATTTGGGACCACTTCTCGAATGACACTTGTCCTTCTCTTGATATTTTCCAAGAGAGAATGAACGTGTTTTTGTTGAACCAGGCATAGCTCATCCGTTTGAGAGCGATTTGAACATAGTCGGTGAACTAAGTGTTCTTGAATTGTGGAGATGCTTTCATTGTTTGGCACTTAGGGCATTTCTTTATGTACCTTTTTATATCTCTAAGCATGTGTCTCCACCAATACTTGCGTCTAATGCGTTTATTGAATTTGTTGAAGACTTTGCGAAGCTTATTATTGTGGTCATTTAGGTTCTTACCATAAATGACGATGTCGTCGAGATAAACGAAACATTCGAGGCCTTGTAGGCCTGTCAGAACGAAGTTCATGAGGCGTTGGAATGTAGCGGGAGCTCCTTTGAGCCCGAATGGCATACGCTTTAATTCGTAGTGCCCGTAATTAGTGCTAAAAGCGGTCTTATGTCGATCCTTTGTGTCGACTAAGACTTGGTAATAGCCGTTGGCCAAATCGAGGGTGGTAAAGTACCTGGCATGACCTAGTTGGTCAAGAATATCTTCGATTCGTGGTAGCGGAAAAGCATCGCCAATTGTCTTTTCGTTCAATTTGCGAAAATCGACAACGACGCGCCACCTTTTTTCACCATCGGGTCCCGCCTTTTTGGGGACTACTAATAAGGGTGAATTCCAAGGGCTTTTGCTAGTTTGGACTATCCCGTTGTCTAGCATTTCTCTTAATTGCTCGTTGATTACTTGTCTCTGGGTCTCTGGTAATCGATAGGCTTTTTGGTTTATTGGGGCCTGATCTTGTATTAATGGAATGTTATGGGTGATAGCGTTTGTATATGTAAGCTTATCACCTTTAAGGTAAAAGATATCGTTGTACTCATAACAGAGTTCGGATATCGAAGCTTTTTCTTCCGCATTTAGATTTGGGTCTAGGCTGAGCTCTTGGTCTAGCCTGTTGACTCGCGGAGTATGTGTGGGATCTTCCTGATCCGGAAATAAGTATCTTACGTGTTGTAAGATAGCTGTGTTTTCCGAAAAGCTTACGTTTCTTTTCTCACTTTGTGTAGCTGTGTACTTACTATCTGTTTTACTTACATTACTAGGTGGCAGGGAATGGGCTTCCTGTAGTTTTAATGGTGGAGTACCATGTTTTATGGGTACTTTTGATTGGTCCGAGTACTTGCACGCATTCGTATTTTGGCTTATGGGCCTTAAAAAATTGGTTTTCTTAATACTATTTGACGGTGGAGCCAACTTTGCCTTCAATGAGGATCTCGCACGCGTCTTTTATCGGGCTCATGGGCCACATTTTATTCTTAATACTAATCTTATTAAGTGGTGGAGTCGACTTTGCCTTTAAATAGGTCTTACTGAGCTCGCACACACTGTTGATGGGGCACTTGGGCCACTGCTGTTTCTTAGCACTAACTTTGTTGGGTGGTGGAGTCGTCTTTGCCTGAGAATAGGTCTTACTGAGCTCACACGCACCTGTTGTTTGGCTTCTTAACCTTGTGATTATCTTACATCTAGGTATATAGGATGGAGGAGTCAGCTGTTTGCTTGTCGGCCTCTGGATCTCGCTCGCATCTCTGGTTTGGCTCTGGGGCCATGTAAAATTTTTGTAACTTATTTTCTGGGACGGTGGAGTCATGGTTGCCTCTACTCGGGTCTTACTGAGCTCGCACGCGTCTTGAATGGGGCTCTTGGGCCTCGTAAGTAGCTTATGTCTAGGTATTCTGGAAAAAGAAGTCTTGCCTGAGTTCTGCTCCGCCTTGGGAAGCTCACTGATGTTCGTGTTACTCGCTTGCGATTTATTCGCCTTAAGAACGTGTTGTATATCAGTGGCTTCTCCTATTGGGATGACGGCGTAGTCATGTATAGGGCGCAGTTGTAACAATAAACTGTTGATGACTACTTGGAAATTGTTAATGTTGAGTATGGCAACTACCACTGTTTCTTTCCCAGTAGGGAGTAAACTGTTGGCCAGGAAGACTCCATCGCGTATCTCTTTCGATAGACAGAGCATTTCTTCCTTCACTTGCAACGGGACTGTGGTGATCATTTGTGACCTAGCAGGTATTCATATTGGTTCCTCTAAAGTAACCAGATGCTGCCTCATTTCGCAGGTTTCTTGATCACCCAGACAGCTCTTTTCGCATTCCGTCGGCTCTTGTTGAACCTGGCAGCCAGCACTACTCTTTTGAGATGCCTTGGAGACACTGCATGTAGATAGCTTAACCTGTTTAGGTTCCATCTTTTCTGCAAGTGACCTCACTTCGACTGCTTTTCTGGAATACAGCTTGTCCGTTTTGCATGACAAGGGTACAGTAAACACTTCGGGATTTGTTTCCGTACAAGGAAACTTGAGTGCTTTATTTGGGCCTTCAACATTACAATTGTTTGATAGGAAATCGTTTCCTAATAGGCCGTCATCGGAAAGACCTGGCAGGTTTTGTACCACCTGAAACTTGCAGGGAATTTTATTTTTAAAATTGAAGTTGCCCTTGCAATTTCCCAATGTCTTTCCGGTTCCAAAAAGGGTCTGTAAAGTGCATGCCTCATTGGAATTAATTATTTTGAGGTCTTTAATTGCTCTTTTCTTAATAATACTAACCTCAGCGCCAGTGTCCACTACTAGTTTTGTATGGCCGTTAAGGCTTATGTCCAGTGGAAGGTTCACTGTAGGGACACCGGATTCGGGCGCTTGAGCTGACCCTTTTGATTTGCGTTGTGGGTATAAAGTCGAGCCGGGGAGTTTTGGGTCGACTGCATGTCGTTTCCCTGACTCCGGGCTTCCCATTTTTTTCTTTTGGCGGCAATCTTCGTCTGCGTGTCCTCGGCGACCACAAAAGGTGCATTTGAGTCTTATGTTGAAGACTTGAGGATTTTTTGTGTTATGTTGCTCTTGTGTAGATCTGTTGGAGAGGCGTGGAGGAACAATCTGTTGCGTTTGTTGTGCTTTTCTGCAATCACGGACGTCATGTCCATAGATTTTGTAGTTTGAGCAGAAAGGGGTGTTCTTGCGCTTAAGGCAATCTGAATACGTATGACCCTTTCGCTGGCAGAAATTACACGTGATGTTACGGACCAGTGCATCTGTATCCGAGTTTCTGGCATCAGTGTTTGTAAATGGCCTTTGCCGTGACTGTGATGAACCTGGAATATTCACATTGCGTGAAAACTGGTTTGGGTTTGGAGCTCGAGGTGATGCGAACATAGGTGTAGATGGCATTTGATAGTAAGGAGCTCTATAGTAAGCTCTCACTCGTAGATCTGGGTCTACTGGAGCCGTTGGAGGAGCTTGTACCAGAGGAGTCTGGACGAAGGTAAGATTTATCGTGGGGCTATTTTCTATGAAAATGACTTGGGTTGATATTTAACACTTTCGTTTGTCCCAAGTCATTTTGTGGGAAATACTTTTTGCCTTTAATAAAGGAATGTGGAGAAATTGCTGATGGCAATTTCTTCGACTTATAGATAGATAAGCTAACCAAGTTTTAAGCATGGTTAGCTTCTACATATTATGCATGAATGATAATTTATTAATTATATATATAATTTTTAACTTCTTTTTAGGTATATTGTATTGTATATACAACACCCAAATCAAATGACTATCTCAGCAGATATTCATTCACAACCAACAAACCTACCACAAAATTAAATCTCCCCTTAATAAGTGATCACCATTCGCTAGTAGTGACGATCGCTAATTCAATTACTGCATTTCATACTAGCACTTTTCTTATTGATACAGGAGCTGAAATATCAGTCCATAAGGCCACTAGAGCACTAGGTGATACCCTAGTAAACAAAAGAGAAAACATCACTGTATCCTCACTAGCAGGAAAACCCTTGTCTACGCTAGGAACAGCTGAATGTAATTTTAAAATAAATGGTGATATATTCACGCACCGTATTCACATGGTAGAGGGAAATTTTAAATTAAAATACTACGGTATACTAGGGCATGATTTTCTTGATAAATTTTCATGTATAATCGATTATAGCAACAAATCACTAATATTAAAATTACCCATTAATCCAAATGTGGATTCAAATAAGAGGATAGATACACTTATCGAGTATGGAGGTTTGAAAGACCCAAGCTCAGAGGTATCTCCTCAAATAAGAGCAGATAACAGGTATGGAGGTTTGAAAGACCCAAGCCTAAATAAAAAGCTCAATAAACAGACCCCTTCAAAGAAAGGCGAGTCTCATCATATTCAAGCAAAAACAAATAAATTAAATAAACAGACCCCTTCAAAGAAAGGCGAGTCTCAAAATAATTCTACAAATAAAGAAACTAGAGCAAATAAATGCAATGCCAGCAGTATTAAAGTACCGCCTCGCACTCAATTGGTAGCCAAAATAAGAATATCACAAAGAGGTAGTTTTCTTTGTGAACACCAAGAGTTGAACTCAGGATTGTTACTTGGAAGTACACTCATAGAACCTGATCAAACAGGTCACGTGAAAATCGTCCTACTCAACTCCAATCAGCAAGATGTTACAATAAGTGAAACAGAAATTCGACCACATTTGCATGAGTTAAGGAATTTTGATATTATTAAATTAAACTCGCAAAAGGATCCTATTCAAGAGAGACTCACTAAACTCGTATCTGAGTTAGACCTCTCACACTGTAACGCTGAAGAAAATCAGTCCATCCTAAATATTTGTCGTAGATATAACGACATATTTTAATTAGACGGAGATTTTCTAACTTGTACCAGTGCAGTTAAGTACGAAATTCCTTTGCTACCAGGAAAACCTACCGTTAACGTTAGACCATATAGGTTGCCAGAAGCACAACGTAACGAGATTAACAAACAAATTAATAAAATGCTTGAAGATGAAATAATAAGCCCTAGTTCAAGCCCATGCAACTCACCATTGTTGTTAGTTCCCAAAAAACCAGACGCAGCTGGTAATAAGAAATGGAGAGTAGCGATTGATTTTAGGCGTCTCAACGATACCACTGTAGGAGATGCATTCCCCTCCCTAATATAACTTACATTTTGGACTTACTAGGAAAAGCTAAGTACTTTAGTACCTTAGACCTAGCAAATGGTTTCCATCAGATTCCCACGAATGGAAACGATAAAGAAAAGACTGCGTTTAGTACACATCACGGGCATTACCATTATAATCGAATGCCCTTTGGTCCAAAACGAGCTCCAGCCACTTTTCAGAGGCTGATGATCAATGTGTTGGTAGGATTGCAAGGCATCGAGTGTTTTGTTTACATGGAAGATATAATCGTTTATGGATATAATTTAACAGAACATAATTCTCGACTCCAGCATGTTTTTGAGCGGCTCAGGGAACATAACCTGAAGTTGCAGCCTGAGAAATGCCATTTTCTCAGCAGACAGATAGCCTATCTTGGCCATTTAGTCACTGAAAACGGAGTTTTGCCAGATCCTTCTAAGCTCGAAGCAGTTGACCATTATCCAGTACCTCGAAAAGAAAAGGACGTAAAATCTTTTCTAGGTTTTGTCGGTTATTATCGTCGATTCATTTCTAACTTTGCCAAATTGGCCAAACCTCTCACTACTTTGTTAAAAAATGACGTTCCTTTCAAATGGGATGCTTTTTGTGACGAAGCGTTCAAACTATTAAAGGAAAAATTAACTAATTCTCCTATTCTACAATTCCCACGTTTCGACGGAGAATATATTGTAACGTCGGATGCAAGTGAATTCGCAATCGGCGCAGTACTATCACAAGGAAAAATTGGTATCGATAAACCTATATGTTTCGCCAGCAGGACTCTAAACCCTGCCGAGACTCGATACTCAACAATTGAGAAAGAATTATTAGGAGTAGTATTTGCGGTTGAACAATTTCGTTCTTATTTATATGTTCGCAAGTTTACTATAGTCACCGACCATAAGCCCCTCACGTGGCGCATGAATTTAAAAGATACCACTTCCCGATTGATGAGGTGGATAATCAAATTAAAAGAATATGATTACCAAATCATATATAAACCGGGCAAAGCAAATTCAAACTATACCTGAAACAAAAGCTATACAAGCTATTACCAGAAGTCAACAAAAGACTCAAGACACCAAACAAAATCACGATTTTACTCCGATTATCATAGAGAAAAGCTCTCACAACCTACTGCAAACTAGAGGCATAAAAAATAAGTATTTCATTTTACCAATTAATAACAGTACTCAAGAAAATTTGTTAAGAACATATCTGCCCAAAGATCTAATAATACCAGTCGGAGATATAATAGAACATAAAACCAAGAATAATTCATTTATAATCGGGCGTGTACCTATTCCTATTAGGACTGCAACCGATAGAAATGAAGTCAGGAATATTTTCAAGAAATTTAAAGAACACATTCCCACTGATAATACTGTGTCCATTTCAATACCCATCATTAATGTGCCTAGTTATCTCAAGTTAAAATTACTATGCGCCGAGGAATTTCAAAATTCCGATAAGAAGCCTATCCTTTTCTTCAACAAAATAATTCAATTGGAAGACCCCGTAATTATCAAACAAATCATTTCAGATTATCATATCACTCCTTTAGGCGGTCACCAAGCAGAAACAAAAACCATCAATAAATTAAAGAAAATTTATTACTGGCAAGGTATGAATAAAGACATTAAGGAATTCATAAAAAAATGCTCTTCGTGCCAAGTGAACAAATTAAGACCCAACCAGAAAGTTCCTATGAAGATTACTACAACGAGCAGTAAACCCTTCGAAAAAATTTTTTGGACATTGTAGATCCCTTACCATCTAGTTACCTGAACAAAAAGTATTTGCTCACGTTCCAAGATGATTTAACAATATATTCAGAAGCTATTCCATTAAGTAACGCTGAAGCAAATACGGTAGCTGAAGCATTCGTTACACATATTGTCTGTAGACATGGACTACCTGAAGCTATTCTGACCGACCAAGGTTCCAATTTTTTGAGCTCAGTGTTTACCGAAACTTGTAAATTATTAAAAATTCATAAGTTACAGACAACTCCTTACCATCCACAAACAAATGGAGCGCTAGAAAGAAGCCATCGAACTCTAGCCGAATATCTTCGACACTATGTGTCAAAAGATCCCCTAACCTGGGACACTTGGATCCCCTATGCCATGTTCACTTATAATAATTCCACTCACTCAAGCACTGGCTATACGCCACATGAACTTGTGTACGGATTTCATGTAGAAATCCCTTCTTCCATACAAACAGACCCCGAAGTCACATATAACTATGACAATTACGTAAATGAGCTAAAAGGTCGACTCCAATATTCCCACAAAATGGCAAGAGAAAGGCTTATAAAGAACAAGGAAAATTCCAAGTCTTATTATGATAAGGCTACAAAGCAAAAAATAATCGTAATTGGTGACAAAGTATTGAACAAAAACCACACTAGAAAAAATAAGTTAGCGCCTCTATGGGAACCCCCATACGAAGTGATAGATACCGCTTCTGCAGAAAATTCTATTGTGAGAATCAAACATAAAAATAAGAAAATTCACAATAATAATCTGAAACTATTCATTGACTAACTCCCAAACATTCAATTCCTCCCCTCTGATCAAAATGAGCCCACTCATCAACTTATTCGTTCGTGGATTCATTGTATTATTGGTTTTATGCGACAGCCCAACTTGTGGAACTCAAGTTACACACTTCTCAACAACAACCGGAATCTACTTTGAGGAATTCGGAAATGCACAGCTATACAGCAATACATGAAAATTAGTTATGTTATGTATTACAATTTAGACAATTTTTAATTTGAACTAGAATTATTGCAAATGCAAGCAGAGCAAGCGGAAGACTTATGTCATAATATTACAAAATACTCAGGCAAAAATCACTGTGAAAACCAAATAAACACCCAAAGATTGATCTTGAATGAAATAGATCAGATAAACGAAATTTTGGAACCAAAAAATTTGCGAAGTAAGCGAGCTCTTTTGAACGTCATTGGTAGTATTAGCAAATCTTTATTTGGGACGCTGGATGAAGAGGATGCTAAACACTACGATGAACAAATACACATACTGAGAGCTAACGAAGACCATCTCTTAGAATTGCTGAAATCTCAAACCCTGATTGTCGACAAAACTGTCAATATTTTCAACAAAACCTCAACGGGAATCCAAAATGACATCAAGGCGATTAAAGATAAAATTGAGAAAGTCACGAAGTCATTTAATCAACCCGCGACAGATGTTAACGAAAATTTCGGAATATTAGACCTAGAGAAAGTTCTATCCATCACAATATTGTCTTTGATGAGATACCAAAATGCCCAAAAGGCCATTTTAGAAATGTTATTAGACATAAAGCACGGAACTCCCAATCCGCTCATAATAACACCCTATCAACTTGAGCATCTCTTATCAACTATTCGGAAGAACCTTCCGTCGGGTACAACCTTACCTGTAGCCACTACGCAGAACCAACTCTTAGATCTATATAGAGTTAGCCGTACAAGTACCAATAAAATTAATAATTTAGTCATTATAGAAATTAAAATACCCGTACCCTTAAATACAGAATTCCAAATGTATAAAGTAATCCCCTTACCTACCCTAATTAACGATTCATTCATTTATATAAAACCCACTACCGAATACTTGTTAGTCACACTAAATAGGGAAAAACATTATCCCTCTAGTAGTGAAGATATTACAAAATGTTTGCAAAAAACTCCTCACAATTACATTTGTCAAATAACGCATCCAATCTATAACATAATTGCGAAGGACAACCAATGTGAAATGGAATTATTAAGGCACTCCCAAACGCATCCCCCATCATGCGGAATGAACATCTTAAACATTTCCACCTTATGGATACAAATATCCAACCCTAACAAGTGGTTATTCAGTTTGAAATCTCGTCGAACTGTAGATAATATTTGTGGTAACAATATCGAACCAATTACGATAAAGGCAACCGACATTCTAGAAATATCGCCTGTTTAGGCCACACATACATGATGATGGTCCCTCGTTGCAAGTTCCATCCATATTTATAATCCTTCCCACGATGAAATATTTTCTCCTATAGAAAAGGGAAAAAGGGAAACACAAAGAACTAAAATCTAAATAAAATTAACAAAAAACCACTTATCTAATAATGGGAACTTCCGTGTGTTCATCCAGCGATGTCCAAACATTCCATCAAATAAGTGTAATACCTGAAACATATAAGAATATTATTATTCATAACAAAAATTGTACAAAACTTTTAGCTTACCTCAAAAGAATACCACCATCTCGTATATTTACAATTTCTCAGTGACAGAAAATGACATTACGTCAGTCAGCTGTCTGAGATACATTCAGATAATGCATCAATCGTTACTAGGGCAACGCCAAAAGGCGAGAACGCATAACTGGATGCAGCAGCTATATAAAGCCGACGAACCGCAGCAGAAATGCATTCTTGGTTCAGAGCTCATCTGATTCGGAGACTAATTCGAGTAACAAGAATAAAATTCCCAAACCTGATATAGAAGATTAATTCTATATTTCAGAGATTAATCTGAAAATCCTATCAATTCCAAAAATTCCATCCCACACCTAAGCAGAAGATTAATTCTGCGCAGAGATTATCTGCAAAAAGATCCATCCCACACCTAAGCAGAAGATTAATTCTGCGCAGAGATTAATCTGCAATAATCCGTCCCACACCTAAGCAGAAGAATAATTCTGCTGCAGAGAATAATCTGCTACATCTCCTGCTCACATTTACAGAGGAATAACTCTGCTGCAGAGACTAATCTGCATTCTTCGTTATAGTAGCATATTGCTACATTTCTGCGCACGCTCAGAATACTGTCAGAGACTAATCTGACTAGTTGTACTGACAGAAGAATTTTACTGCTCTTGTGCCCTCACGCACTAGCAGCATCAATATTTTCCCCTTTTCTTTGTTTGATGACAGATAATAATTCTGATCTTCTCTCCCTTTTTCAGAACGAGGAGAAAATTGGCAGCGCCTCAGCAGGAGCTCATTAACTTTTAATTTGAATTTTTTAATTTTTTTTATTATTTTATTTGAAGTCTTTTATTGAACTTTTGTGGTAGTTTGTAGGTTAGTTTAGTTCTGAATTTTATTGTAAATGAATTTTGTGATATTAGTTTAAGCCAATGAATTATTTAATAAAATTTTATATTTGAATTTAAAAAACTGAGTTGTCCATTACAAACCGGCACTCCCTCCCACGTCCGAGACTAGCTCTCACATTGGTCCTTCAAAGCCGGATAACTCAGTCAATCAAATATAAAATTGAATACATTGCTTAATATCACGTGATTCAAGCCGTTCCACACAAAATGTCGAAAGATGACGAATCCATTCCATCTGACGTTGGTGACGAAACCATTGACTCTGTGTCAGAGTTGGTACAGTCCCAAATAGAAGTCAAAGATTTAATGGAAGACTTATTTAGAAGGCATCAAAGAGATGGAAAAAGAAAACTGTCAAATCGACAGAAAAACGCCTACAAACGTTCACCGAGTATTGGAAAGATTTCCAAATTCGGCACAGGTCCATACAAAGGAGAGTAAGAAAAGAAGATCTCCAATTAGAATATCTCACTGAAGAAACATTCAGCGAGGTTCAGGAATACAGAAACAAACATTGAAAAATCAGCAAGCATGGAAGAAGTCATAGACAGATTAACACCAACACCATCTGTCAGCAATCCACCTCACACACAGACAAATTCTGCTAGCACAATGTCATGCAATAGCGAAAGACTTCCTAGAATCAAGCTGCCGACATTCAATGGTGAATATTCGACATGGATCTCATTTCACGATCTATTTAATTCGGTTATACACAACAACAATAATTTAAGAGACGTTGACAAGTTGTATTTTTTAAAAACTAATCTAATAGGAGAAGCTGAAAAATTGCTCAGGCATTATGAAATATGCGACGCAAACTATAAACCAGCTTGGCAACTCCTAAAGGAACGCTACTCAAATAAGCGAATCCTAGTCAACGTACAACTTAAAAAATTATTGTCTCTCCCAACCACAAATCATGCCGAAAGTATCAAAAGGCTACTAGACAATATAACAGAGTCGCTATTAGCATTACAAAATTTAGGTGTAGAAACAAACAATTGGGATCCTATAATTATATACTTGACTGTACAAAAGTTACATCCAGACACACACCAGTTATGGGAGCAGAGCCTTCACAATAGCACAGAATTACCCAAATTAAAAATATTAACTAAATTCCTAGAGGCTCGCTTCAGAACCTTGGAAATGATAGGAAATAGAAATACATCTTCTAACATGACACAGAGAAAACCATTCTCACCAAAACCAACTTATGGATTCTTTAATAGAAGCAGAAGTTCAACACCAGTTCACCCACCTACAAAAAGGTCCTCTTGCAGCCATTGCAAGGGTGACCACATCATATTTCACTGTCCAACCTTTAGGAATATGAACACCCGACAACGACATGAAGTTGTCACAAATAAGCATTTATGAAAAAATTGCTTATCTCTTAACCACCTAACCTTAAATTGCACAAGCAGTAAAAGGTGTTACCACTGTAACAAAAGAGATAACACATTGCTCCACTATGAGCAAAACGATTCGGTGCACCTAATCAATCCACCCAAATTTCCAGTATGGAAACTGAACCAAGCACACCCTTAGCTTGTAGAAATGACGAACAACAAGTTCAAAGTTTTCTAACCGCCAATATGAAAAGAGCTCTCCTCTCCACAGCTCTGATCAATGTCACTTCACCATCCGGAATCACAATGACATTCCGAACATTAATAGACTCTGGATCTCAAGTGTCTATTATGACCGAAAAGGCCTGTAAACTCTTACAGGTTAAAGGATCTCCAACCACCCAAGAATTAATTGGACTTGGTTCAACTCCCACTAATACAGCTGTACAGCAAACCACAGCCACAATTAATTCTCTACAAAACAATTTTAAAATAGCGAGCAACATGCTCATAATCCGAAAAATCACCGATCTGCTTCCAACACAGACAATCGAAGTGTCAAATTGGAAACACATAAACAATCTCCCTCTTGCAGATCCTACTTTCTCAGTTCCAGGAGAAATCGATGTTCTTATCGGAGCAAATATCTATGCCGCCATCATAAAAAATGGAATTAGAAGAGGATCTAGGAGTACACCTACAGCCCAAAACACCGAACTGGGCTGGATTCTGGTCGGAGGAGTACCAGAAATAAAGAGCACGACAACGACTGTGCTATCCACCTATACGACGACAAACCCCAAGTTGGATAAGAAACTAAAGAGAGTTTGGGAATACTCCACCATGCCAATATGTTCACCAAAACATCAAGTGCATACAAGAAAACTCCTACTCCCCGCAAATTATGAATATGTGTCCACCAAGAATCATAATACACCTCTACACCACATTGCTCAGAGAAAAAACTGGAGAAATACACCAAGTAAAGCAAAGAAGCACTACACTTTAACAACTCTTTCCACGATCAACACTAAATGGAAAAATGAAACAAAAGTGCCGCCATCTCGTTCAGTGTCAGTAACTTTTCAATCTAATAAAACAAAAACTGAACTAGATCACAGAGAAACCAAACCTCTCACCAATAGATGGCATCATTATCATCCAAAGACGCTCATATTGCATCAATAATGCAAGAGAATAATATTTCCCCAGTAATACGAACTGGAGCGAAACATTTCTGAGCTCTTTCCTCCTCAGTCAATAATTGAAATGAATTAAATATTCTCACCCGCCCTATTTAAAAAAAAACTATCCTCTCCCTCTCACCAACATCTCCTAACAATCATCAATTATCCCCACCAAAGTCTATTGCTCTCTGGCAGTACAAAATTTCAAAACACCCGTTATATTCAAATATAAACGATTCCGAAACCTGCCAAAAATCACTTCAGTTTTGAACAGTGACAAGTGCGCGCAGTGATTTTCGAATTCGTTTCTTTATTATTTTTATTATTTTTTTTATTTTTATTATTTCTATTATGGAGGAATTATTAGAAATCTTCAATTCCGAGTCTTTAGACTCTATCGACGCTGGCTTATCTCCTACGCCTCCGGAACTTTTGGCTCCCTTTTAGCCAATCAGGCCTATCAGCCCACTGCCACCAACACCGGAAAAGGCACGCAGGCTCCAGTCGGCAATAGTGAAACCACCACCACACGAAATTATTCCAGTACGGAAACTAGTCAGACCGTTTGAGTCAATGCCAGCAGGACCTAATCTGAAACGATTACAAACTAAGCCTAAAGCAAACGACAGCCTCAAGTTCAAGCCAAGGTCCAAGGAACGGCATCCAGGAATTCGTGTGCAAACACAGCCAAGACTGCCTACTGCAACGAGCACTACACCACTCAATATGCCAGAATTATATTCAGAAAACAACACCCCGATAGCTAAACTAAGACCAAAGAAACACCACCCAGTAATTCGTGACTCAACAACGTCACGGAATGTTGAACAGAAACATGCGACATCAGCAATATTACCAAATCTACCAGGAGATCTTGATAAAGTAACGCCTACCCCAAACACTACAAGCAATTCTGCTGCAGCAACAAATAGCAGCACATCACCTCCAAAAGGGAAAGCACTTCAATCGCTTATGGATATTCCAATTACTCCCTGGAAAGAATTCCACGATCCTCCATCAAATGTGGAGTCATCAACCAAAGTCAGTGACCGACCACTAAAGGACGTCATTAGAGCCACAACTCAACATATGGATCCCTCTCCAACGCAAGTTCAAGGGCAGCCATTCATCAGTGCTGAACTAAGAAAACCTCATCATGGGATTCCAAACGACCTAGCAGGAAAAATAATCTCTACTCCCATCATATTTAAATTATTGGAGACCACAGAAGTGCCCTGGGACAGAGTCAGAACCACAACGAGTTTTTTCAAGTGGAGTTTTCCCGGAGATGTTACTCTGAAAATGAAGAGAAAGGGAGACAAAATACATATCTTTCATCAGAAAAAATGTAAGTTTATTACGAAAACACTTAAATTTTTCTTTTTACGTAAATGAATTTCAAGTATGAAGGAGGTAGCATTGCAATCTTTCCTGTACTGCTTGCTACAATTTGTCCCTTTTTTGAGGCGGGAGGATGTTTAGGCCACACATACATGATGATGGTCCCTCGTTGTAAGTTCCATCCATATTTATAATCCTTCCCACGATGAAATATTTTCTCCTATAGAAAAGGGAAAAAGGGAAACACAAAGAACTAAAATCTAAATAAAATTAACAAAAAACCACTTATCTAATAATGGGAGCTTCCGTGTGTTCATCCAGCGATGTCCAAACATTCCATCAAATAAGTGTAATACCTGAAACATATAAGAATATTATTATTCATAACAAAAATTGTACAAAACTTTTAGCTTACCTCAAAAGTATACCACCATCTCGTATATTTACAATTTCTCAGTGACAGAAAATGACATTACGTCAGTCAGCTGTCTGAGATACATTCAGATAATGCATCAATCGTTACTAGGGCAACGCCAAAAGGCGAGAACGCATAACTGGATGCAGCAGCTATATAAAGCCGACGAGCCGCAGCAGAAATGCATTCTTGGTTCAGAGCTCATCTGATTCGGAGACTAATCCGAGTAACAAGAATAAAATTCCCAAACCTCATATAGAAGATTAATTCTATATTTCAGAGATTAATCTGAAAATCCTATCAATTCCAAAAATTCCATCCCACACCTAAGCAGAAGATTAATTCTGCGCAGAGATTAATCTGCAAAAAGATCCATCCCACACCTAAGCAGAAGATTAATTCTGCGCAGAGATTAATCTGCAATAATCCGTCCCACACCTAAGCAGAAGAATAATTCTGCTGCAGAGAATAATCTGCTACATCTCCTGCTCACATTTACAGAGGAATAACTCTGCTGCAGAGACTAATCTGCATTCTTCGTTATAGTAGCATATTGCTACATTTCTGCGCACGCTCAGAATACTGTCAGAGACTAATCTGACTAGTTGTACTGACAGAAGAATTTTACTGCTCTTGTGCCCTCACGCACTAGCAGCATCAATATTTTCCCCTTTTCTTTGTTTGATGACAGATAATAATTCTGATCTTCTCTCCCTTTTTCAGAACGAGGAGAAAATTGGCAGCGCCTCAGCAGGAGCTCATTAACTTTTAATTTGAATTTTTTAATTTTTTTTATTATTTTATTTGAAGTCTTTTATTGAACTTTTGTGGTAGTTTGTAGGTTAGTTTAGTTCTGAATTTTATTGTAAATGAATTTTGTGATATTAGTTTAAGCCAATGAATTATTTAATAAAATTTTATATTTGAATTTAAAAAACTGAGTTGTCCATTACAAACCGGCACTCCCTCCCACGTCCGAGACTAGCTCTCACATTGGTCCTTCAAAGCCGGATAACTCAGTCAATCAAATATAAAATTGAAGACATTGCTTAATATCACGTGATTCAAGCCGTTCCACACAAAATGTCAAAATATGACGAATCCATTCCATCTGACGTTGGTGACGAAACCATTGACTCTGTGTCAGAGTTGGTACAGTTCCAAATAGAAGTCAAAGATTTAATGGAAGACTTATTTAGAAGGCATCAAAGAGATGGAAAAAAGAAAACTGTCAAATCGACAGGAAAACGCCTACAAACGTTCACCGAGTATTGGAAAGATTTCCAAATTCGGCACAGGTCCACACAAAGGAGAGTAAGAAAAGAAGATCTCCAATTAGAATATCTCACTGAAGAAACATTCAGCGAGGTTCAGGAATACTACATTGAAAAAGCAGCAAGCATGGAAGAAGACATAGACAGATTAACACCAACACCATCTGTCAGCAATCCACCTTACACACAGACAAATTCTGCTAGCACAATGTCATGCAATAGCGAAAGACTTCCTAGAATCAAGCTGCCGACATTCAATGGTGAATATTCGACATGGATCTCATTTCACGATCTATTTAATTCGGTTATACACAACAACAATAATTTAAGAGACGTTGACAAGTTGTATTTTTTAAAAACTAATCTAATAGGAGAAGCTGAAAAATTGCTCAGGCATTATGAAATATGCGACGCAAACTATAAACCAGCTTGGCAACTCCTAAAGGAACGCTACTCAAATAAGCGAATCCTAGTCAACGTACAACTTAAAAAATTATTGTCTCTCCCAACCACAAATCATGATACTGCCGAAAGTATCAAAAGGCTACTAGACAATATAACAGAGTCGCTATTAGCATTACAAAATTTAGGTGTAGAAACAAACAATTGGGATCCTATAATTATATACTTGACTGTACAAAAGTTACATCCAGACACACACCAGTTATGGGAGCAGAGCCTTCACAATAGCACAGAATTACCCAAATTAAAAATATTAACTAAATTCCTAGAGGCTCGCTTCAGAACCTTGGAAATGATAGGAAATAGAAATACATCTTCTAACATGACACAGAGAAAACCATTCTCACCAAAACCAACTTATGGATTCTTTAATAGAAGCAGAAGTTCAACACCAGTTCACCCACCTACAAAAAGGTCCTCTTGCAGCCATTGCAAGGGTGACCACATCATATTTCACTGTCCAACCTTTAGGAATATGAACACCCGACAACGACATGAAGTTGTCACAAATAAGCATTTATGCAAAAATTGCTTATCTCTTAACCACCTAATCTTAAATTGCACAAGCAGTAAAAGGTGTTACCACTGTAACAAAAGTCATAACACATTGCTCCACTATGAGCAAAACGATTCGGTGCACCTAATCAATCCACCCAAATTTCCAGTATGGAAACTGAACCAAGCACACCCTTAGCTTGTAGAAATGACGAACAACAAGTTCAAAGTTTTCTAACCGCCAATATGAAAAGAGCTCTCCTCTCCACAGCTCTGATCAATGTCACTTCACCATCCGGAATCACAATGACATTCCGAGCATTAATAGACTCTGGATCTCAAGTGTCTATTATGACCGAAAAGGCCTGTAAACTCTTACAGGTTAAAGGATCTCCAACCACCCAAGAATTAATTGGACTTGGTTCATCCCACTAATACAGATGTACAGCAAACCACAGCCACAATTAATTCTCTACAAAACAATTTTAAAATAGCGAGCAACATGCTCATAATCCGAAAAATCACCGATCTGCTTCCAACACAGACAATCGAAGTGTCAAATTGGAAACACATAAACAATCTCCCTCTTGCAGATCCTACGTTCTCAGTTCCAGGAGAAATCGATGTTCTTATCGGAGCAAATATCTATGCCGCCATCATTAAAAATGGAATTAGAAGAGGATCTAGGAGTATACCTACAGCCCAAAACACCGAACTGGGCTGGATTCTGGTCGGAGGAGTACCAGAAATAAAGAGCACGACAACGACTGTGCTATCCACCTATACGACGACAAACCCCAAGTTGGATAAGAAACTAAAGAGAGTTTGGGAATACTCCACCATGCCAATATGTTCACCAAAACATCAAGTGCATACAAGAAAACTCCTACTCCCCGCAAATTATGAATATGTGTCCACCAAGAATCATAATACACCTCTACACCACATTGCTCAGAGAAAAAACTGGAGAAATACACCAAGTAAAGCAAAGAAGCACTACACTTTAACAACTCTTTCCACGATCAACACAAAATGGAAAAATGAAACAAAAGTGCCGCCATCTCGTTCAGTGTCAGTAACTTTTCAATCTAATAAAACAAAAACTGAACTAGATCACAGAGAAACCAAACCTCTCACCAATAGATGGCATCATTATCATCCAAAGACGCTCATATTGCATCAATAATGCAAGAGAATAATATTTCCCCAGTAATACGAACTGGAGCGAAACATTTCTGAGCTCTTTCCTCCTCAGTCAATAATTGAAATGAATTAAATATTCTCACCCGCCCTATTTAAAAAAAAACTATCCTCTCCCTCTCACCAACATCTCCTAACAATCATCAATTATCCCCACCAAAGTCTATTGCTCTCTGGCAGTACAAAATTTCAAAACACCTGTTATATTCAAATATAAACGATTCCGAAACCTGCCAAAAATCACTTCAGTTTTGAACAGTGACAAGTGCGCGCAGTGATTTTCGAATTCGTTTCTTTATTATTTTTATTATTTTTTTTATTTTTATTATTTCTATTATGGAGGAATTATTAGAAATCTTCAATTCCGAGTCTTTAGACTCTATCGACGCTGGCTTATCTCCTACGCCTCCGGAACTTTTGGCTCCCTTTAAGCCAATCAGGCCTATCAGCCCACTGCCACCAACACCGGAAAAGGCACGCAGGCTCCAGTCGGCAATAGTGAAACCACCACCACACGAAATTATTCCAGTACGGAAACTAGTCAGACCGTTTGAGTCAATGCCAGCAGGACCTAATCTGAAACGATTACAAACTAAGCCTAAAGCAAACGACAGCCTCAAGTTCAAGCCAAGGTCCAAGGAACGGCATCCAGGAATTCGTGTGCAAACACAGCCAAGACTGCCTACTGCAACGAGCACTACACCACTCAATATGCCAGAATTATATTCAGAAAACAACACCCCGATAGCTAAACTAAGGCCAAAGAAACACCACCCAGTAATTCGTGACTCAACAACGTCACGGAATGTTGAACAGAAACATGCGACATCAGCAATATTACCAAATCTACCAGGAGATCTTGATAAAGTAACGCCTACCCCAAACACTACAAGCAATTCTGCTGCAGCAACAAATAGCAGCACATCACCTCCAAAAGGGAAAGCACTTCAATCGCTTATGGATATTCCAATTACTCCCTGGAAAGAATTCCACGATCCTCCATCAAATGTGGAGTCATCAACCAAAGTCAGTGACCGACCACTAAAGGACGTCATTAGAGCCACAACTCAACATATGGATCCCTCTCCAACGCAAGCTCAAGGGCAGCCATTCATCAGTGCTGAACTAAGAAAACCTCATCATGGGATTCCAAACGACCTAGCAGGAAAAATAATCTCTACTCCCATCATATTTAAATTATTGGAGACCACAGAAGTGCCCTGGGACAGAGTCAGAACCACAACGAGTTTTTTCAAGTGGAGTTTTCCCGGAGATGTTACTCTGAAAATGAAGAGAAAGGGAGACAAAATACATATCTTTCACCAGAAAAAATGTAAGTTTATTACGAAAACACTTAAATTTTTCTTTTTACGTAAATGAATTTCAAGTATGAAGGAGGTAGCATTGCAATCTTTCCTGTACTGCTTGCTACAATTTGTCCCTTTTTTTGAGGCGGGAGGATGTTTAGGCCACACATACATGATGATGGTCCCTCGTTGTAAGTTCCATCCATATTTATAATCCTTCCCACGATGAAATATTTTCTCCTATAGAAAAGGGAAAAAGGGAAACACAAAGAACTAAAATCTAAATAAAATTAACAAAAAACCACTTATCTAATAATGGGAGCTTCCGTGTGTTCATCCAGCGATGTCCAAACATTCCATCAAATAAGTGTAATACCTGAAACATATAAGAATATTATTATTCATAACAAAAATTGTACAAAACTTTTAGCTTACCTCAAAAGTATACCACCATCTCGTATATTTACAATTTCTCAGTGACAGAAAATGACATTACGTCAGTCAGCTGTCTGAGATACATTCAGATAATGCATCAATCGTTACTAGGGCAACGCCAAAAGGCGAGAACGCATAACTGGATGCAGCAGCTATATAAAGCCGACGAGCCGCAGCAGAAATGCATTCTTGGTTCAGAGCTCATCTGATTCGGAGACTAATCCGAGTAACAAGAATAAAATTCCCAAACCTCATATAGAAGATTAATTCTATATTTCAGAGATTAATCTGAAAATCCTATCAATTCCAAAAATTCCATCCCACACCTAAGCAGAAGATTAATTCTGCGCAGAGATTAATCTGCAAAAAGATCCATCCCACACCTAAGCAGAAGATTAATTCTGCGCAGAGATTAATCTGCAATAATCCGTCCCACACCTAAGCAGAAGAATAATTCTGCTGCAGAGAATAATCTGCTACATCTCCTGCTCACATTTACAGAGGAATAACTCTGCTGCAGAGACTAATCTGCATTCTTCGTTATAGTAGCATATTGCTACATTTCTGCGCACGCTCAGAATACTGTCAGAGACTAATCTGACTAGTTGTACTGACAGAAGAATTTTACTGCTCTTGTGCCCTCACGCACTAGCAGCATCAATATTTTCCCCTTGTCTTTGTTTGATGACAGATAATAATTCTGATCTTCTCTCCCTTTTTCAGAACGAGGAGAAAATTGGCAGCGCCTCAGCAGGAGCTCATTAACTTTTAATTTGAATTTTTTAATTTTTTTTATTATTTTATTTGAAGTCTTTTAGTTTAGTTCTGAATTTTATTGTAAATGAATTTTGTGATATTAGTTTAAGCCAATGAATTATTTAATAAAATTTTATATTTGAATTTAAAAAACTGAGTTGTCCATTACAAACCGGCACTCCCTCCCACGTCCGAGACTAGCTCTCACATCGCCGAATTGCTATATAAGAAGCGATGATCAAACGCTCTATGGACACTCCGAAAAAATTTTAATCGCTGAAAAATTCTATTTGCCATCGATCAATCTAACAAACATCACCCTCGATTATCATAAAATTAAGTATAATCCTCCAAATACAATCACTATAAAAAATATTGAACATCAGGCACTTTTTGAACTAAGCCAAGATATAAAGACATTAGAAAAGGCTGAAAACGAAAATCTAATTAACGTGACAGCACACGACATTCACCATTATTCCATTATCTATATAACGATAATGATCATTATAATCATATGCGCTATAAAAATAGCCCTACCCTATCTAAAAGCTAAAAGACTTAAAGCGACGGACATTCCGCCTTCATCAACTCAAGAGAGTGATAACGAAAAGGAAAATAATAAAGAAACCACTAAAACTAATAAATTTCCTCTAACCAGAGCATTACCTTAAAGGAAGACAAGATAGAAGAGAAAGAAATACGTGAATTTCCTTTTATCATAAAAAATGAGCATATATACATATTACAAAAAAAAAACTTATAACAAATTATAATAATATTTACTCAACTTTTATTAACAAAAAAAAAATTTCTTTTGCTAAATCTAAGAATTATATTTACTCAAACTAGAAAACTTTTTATATATTATAAATAACACACATTTTGTTAATTTAAGAAATATATTTACTGAAATACCAATAATCTAAAATACTTATTTACAATCTAAATTTGTACTAGAATCTATTCTACATTAAGCAAATACGTGTTAACCAAAACTTCTATAAGCATAACTATCTCAAATTATAAGTCAAAGAACCTAGATAATAAATTACAGATAGAATCTAGAATATAACCAATTACTAGCCTAAGTAAAATAAATCACCATGTAAACTACAGATACCTAGTTCAACCAACCTAAACTCCGTGTAATTTCGATTCTCTTCAAGAATACGAAATTCCTCCTTAGGGGGAAGGTGTTATGAATCCACTAAACCTACCATGCCTAACTACCTAATCTCGGATTCATAACGTAAATCAAAACACAAATCTCAAACGCACGTCATGCGTCTAGCAAAATTACGTTACTACCTGTTATCCCAAAAAAAGCATTTCAAATCTTTTAAAATTCAATAAACTTGTTGCATAATCCTAAATTACGAATACCTAACGTAACTGCAACAAAGTATACTTCCACAAACGATAAACAACAACCATCAGGTGTCAGAAATTCTATCCCATTTGGCGCGTGCCTAAAATGATCATAATTTCTTCTACAAATGAAATGTAATATGATCCGGCGCTAGTATTCGCTCAACGTAATGATTCATTCATGAAAGCAAACGAAGAAAATCGTCACCAGGCAATTAAGCCCAAATACGTGACTACGTCACCGACCGATCTAAGACCGGCAAAATTACCCAACAGGTGCACCTTTGAATGGCTGCACTTCGTTGCATTGGTAAAGTGACATGAAGTTTCATGAATTAATGAATTATGATGACCCTGCAATTTTGTTATGCATGGAATCGATCACCGAACTTACAGAAAATTGTTTTTCGCTTCGATTTTTGTTTTTAAATTTATTATTTCCGCTCAATTTCCTGATTTTGTTATTCAAAACAGAAAATTGAGCGATCATCAATTTTTCCCTTAGAAAATTGCTGAATTTTAGAAATTTGTGGAGGGGACTATCATCCCCATGTAAATCAATAATATAAATATGATGCGGTTGAACTAGGAAAATCAGAGAGTATTCTGTAACCACTTAGGAG
This sequence comes from Dioctria linearis, assembly GCA_963930735.1. Lineage (NCBI taxonomy): Eukaryota > Metazoa > Arthropoda > Insecta > Diptera > Asilidae > Dioctria > Dioctria linearis. The sequence continues at coordinate 206,941,119 of OZ005742.1, forward strand.
AGTCCCCCTACCAGAGGTAAGGCCTCCTAAGTTCTAATAAGTGTAAAAAGAAAGTTGTAATACAAGTTTTAAGTATATTTTAAAAAGGAAGATATAAACCAGGCAAATAGTCCGAAAGTGTCAGGGCATCAGCGATTATTAGAAGAAATTTTTATATGCAATTAATAAATTTGTTATTCTCAGAAGCAGTGTGGTTTTAATTTTGCTTATATTGCGTTATATCAGGATAGGTATAACAACATATAACGCTCGATAATTATTTTATTGTTGAAAATATTCGCTGCTATTGTACTCAATTTGTAGATTTGTGATAAAATATTGTCTCTAGAATTTATGGGAAGCATCATTGAATTTGGCAATTCCTGTCTGATGTTCAATAAGAGTTCTTCAATTTGTCTAGGGGAAATGAGTGTAGGATGAAATTTTCCATGCCTTGAATCTGTTAAGAGATCTATTAATTCCGACTGGGTATTTTGGTATCTGAATGCCATTAACGAAACCAGAGAAATAAGTGATTCAATTTCAATGGATATTTTGTTATCCAATGTTCTGTTTTCCATTAATGATGTAGCTATCGCTATCTGTATTGAAAATAGCTTTTTATGCATAACCATGAAATCTTTTTCAATTGCGGCTTAAGTTTTGTTGAAAATGTTTGCGGTTGCTTCGACTATCGCAGTTTGGCTTTTCATAAGTGATAGGAGGGAGTTTTGGTTAAGGGTGAGGTTACGGATTTGCTCGTCATAAATCTTGCCATCATCTCTGTATTTTAGATTTCTCTTTATTTGCATTGGCTATGTCCTTAGCTATTTTGAAGCTATGCTGTAGACGTGCTTTTAACTCGTTTGCATAATTGTCATAATTATAGCAAACGCTTGGAGATGATTTTAAATTATTTGGGATTTCGGCTGGGAATCAGTAAAGGAGTCCGCGAGGAGTATAATTAGTACTCGAATGAGGGGTAGTATTGTCTACAAACATGGCATAAGGAATCCATGTATCCCAGTCTTGTGGATCTTTTGCTTCATAAGATCGGAGATATTCTGCTAAGGTTCTGTGGCTTCTCTCCAATGCACCATTCGTTTGAGGGTGATATGGAGTAGTTTTGAGTCTTTTAATTCGCAGCAATTTAGATACCTCGGCGAACATGCCACTTATGAGGTTAGAACCCTGATCTGTGAGGATACTTTCTGGAATACCATGTCGACAAACTATTGTTGTCGTGAAGGCTTCCGCTAATGTCTGAGACTCGGTGTCGACTATGGGAATAGCCTCAGAAAATTTTGAGAGGTCGTCTTGAAATGAGAGGAGATATTTATTTCCAGAATGTGATATTGGGAGAGGTACTACAACATCTAGGTACACTCTTTCGAAAGGTGTGGAGCTAATGCTCGAGATTTTCATTGGAATTTTAGGGTTTCTGGATACTTTGTTCACCTGACAAAGTTTACATTTCCTTACATATTTGACCACGTCGTCTGACTTGCCAGGCCAGTTGAATTGCTTTTTGATTCTTTTAATTATACGGGAAACGCCTTGATGGCCTCCCGTCGGTAATGAATGAAAATCCTTCAAAACTTGTACGATGTCATTAATGTCGGATAAATATTTAATAGAATCTTGATGGAGCTTTATGTTTATTTGTTTAGTAGCGAAGATTTGGGTAAAAGCGTTTTTAATAATTATTAGATTCTATGGATCTAATATAGGGAAGGAGATATTAATTTGTTTTAACTGCTTTGCTTCTGTGTATGAGCAGATCTCAGTTAAAATCTTTTCGAGGTCTGATCTATCTCTTTGAGATCGACAAGGTAAATTAATTTTTGAAATGATTATTTTGGATTATTTTTTTGTGTAGAAGTTCCGTTCAGTTTTTAGAAGTGTAGATTTATCTGAAGGTTTTAGTTTCGAATGCAACACTCTTTAAAGTTCTGTATCTTCCATTGGCAAGATGCAAAATTTAGGATTCGCATTTTTAGTCAGTAAAAGAGGAATATTGGTCTCAGTTATTATGACTGAGGAATTGTTTGATGACGATGGAGCTGGGTTTGGAGTAATAATACTCGTGTCGGGAATGTTCAGATTTGTCTGAGCTCTAGCTTGATACCTTGTTACAACATTAACGCAGGTTGAAGGTTCTGCAAAATGTTTGGAATATTCTGCGATAGCTCTACTTAGAGCGTCTGCATTTGTGTTGAGCTTACCTGCTTTATGGACTATTTTGTAGTCATATTCCTCAAGACGTATATGCGAAAACGATACCTAACAGCTCCTTTTCTATTGTTGAGTAACGAGTCTCTGCACCATTGAGAACTCGACTCACATAGGCGATTGGATGATCTACTTGAGAAAGAACTGCGCCGATGGCGTAGTCACTGGCAACTGAGGAGTCAAAAAATTCTTTGTCAAAATCGAGATATCATAGAATGGGTGCTGAAATAACTTTATTACGTAATTCGCAAAATGCCTCGTAGCAGATTGCGTCGAACTTGAAAGGCGTATCTTTTTTCAAAAGATTTGTGTGTGGTTTGGCTATCTTCGAAAAATTTGGTATAAATCGCCGATAGTAGCCGACCAAACCAAGGAAAGCTTTGATATGTTTTTCCTTCTTGGGTCTGGGATAGGACTGAACTGATTTTATTCTTGCAGGGTCTGGTTTGACTCCATTTTCTGTAATTATGTGCCCTAAATACATAATTTCCTTTCTTAGGAAGCGGCACTTGTCGGGTTGAAGTTTGAGGTTGAAATTACGGAGACGGTTAAATACTGCTGTGAGTCTTGTATTCTGATCTTTGAGATTGTATCCATGGACTACAATATCGTCCATGTATACGAAGCAATAGATGCCTTGGAGTCCAGACAGAATATTATTCATGGCTCGTCGAAAAGTAGCAGGGGCTCCTTTTAAACCAAATGGCATACGATTGTATTCGTAGTGGCCATAGGGTGTGCTAAAGCAGTTTTCTCCCTGTCCTTCGAGTCCATTTTTATCTGGTGAAATCCACTGGTTAAGTCGAGTGTGGTAAAATATTTCGACTTCCCCAACTGGCCTAATATATCAGTGATATTAGGCAGTGGGTACGCATCGCCAATAGTAATGTCGTTAATACGACAAATGTCTACCACTACTCGCCACTTTTTGTTTCCATTCTCATCTAGTTTTCTAGGAACCAGGAGAAGTGGAGAATTCCAGGGGCTATGTGAAGCTCTGATGATGTCTGACTCAAGCATTTCTTATATTTGCCGATATATTTCCGCTCGGCTTGCCTCAGGTTGTCTATAAGGCTTGGTGTTAGTTGGCAGTTGGTCTGGAGGGTCTCGATTTTGTGGGTATTCTCATCTGTATATGAAAGGAAATCCCCTTCTATGAAGAAGAGATCGTTGAATTCCCTACAGATATTGCGAACACTCTCAGATTCCCCTGAACTACAGTGATCCAATTTTATAAGGTTTTGCAGTTTAATTATTCTGCCCTTAATTGGATAGCATTTTATTTAATTCAGCCTCTTGTGTGGCTATAGATGGAGATGTATTTTTAACTTTGTGCCTCATCTGTGAAGTTGTCGATGGGGATAGATTTCGTTTGTATGTTGGTTCCACTTTACTTGGAGCTACTGTAGCGTATACCCCCTATGATTTCCAAGAGTTTCCTGAAAAGTTAAAAAATTTAAATGTAGGCATTTCCGAGAAGTAGTCCTATGCTACTTCTCCATATTACAAAAATTCCTGAAAAGTTAAAAAATTTAAATGTAGGCATTTCCGAGAAGTAGCCCTATGCTACTTCTCTATATTACAAAAATTCCTGAAAAGTTAAAAAAATTTAAATTTAGGCATTTACAAGAAGTAGCCCTATGCTACTTCTCCATATTACAAAATTCCTGAAAAGATAAAAGTACATAACCCAACAACAAAGAAATATTTTTTTTTCTTTCAAACAAACAAAAAAATTCCTAAATTGTGCAAAGCGCGCACAATTTACAATTTATCATGCCAAAACTTACACTTACCACTAGTCACCCACATCGAGACGACGAAAACGGTAATTCGCATAGCTGATACCATCATGCAATGTATAGCAGCAGGCCCGCAAAATGCAAAAAAAAATTGCCAGAAAATTTTGCTGGAAAACAAAATATTCTTTCTACCTAGCAGGGATACACACACAACCGCTCATATAGCCAGCACTACGTTCGCCAGTAAAAAATTTCGGATTCCGACCGACGACGAACGGTTCGTCTGTCGGTTGGGTGTCGTAGCGGCTGTGATGTAGGGAGACGGCGTGAACTCGGGGAGTAGATTTGGAACCTTGGTCGAGTACGGTGGTCGGTCGACGCGTGCTGCGGTTTTCCGCTTAAAATATAAAGGAAATTTTAGTTTTGTGAAAGTTTTGAAAATTCTAGTTTTATAAAGTAAATTCGTGACGTGAGAAAAGTGCTCACCTGATTTACGCGTGAACTGTAAAGAAAATTCAAGCTTTTATAAAGTAAATTCGTGGCGTGAGAAAAGTGCTCACCTGATTTACGCGTGAACTGTAAAGAAAATTCAAGCTTTTATAAAGTAAATTCGTGGCGTGCGAAAAGTGCTCACCTGAGTTACGCGTGAACTGTAAAGAAAATTCAAGTTTTTATAAAGTAAATTCGTGGCGTGAGAAAAGTGCTGCTTACCTGATTTACGCGTGAACTGTAATGAAAATTTTAGTTTTGATAAAGAAAAAAATTCTTTCGTGAGAAAAGTGCCCACCTGTCTTATTTTAAGTGCCCTCAGGAGGAATTTCGCTTGGAATATAAAGGGAATTGTAGTTTTTATAAAGTAAATTCATTTTGTGAGAAAAGTGCTCACCTGATTTAGCTTCAGTGCCGTCAAGATGATTTCCAATTGAACTACCAAGGAAGTCTTAGTTATTATTAAAAGAAAGTCGTTATTATTAAAGGAGAATATAAATTCTGTAAGGAAAAATTAAAGATTTAGTGAAGTTTGTTTTACTAGTGGTATAAATAAACTTACCTGCGCAACATAATTGTCCCGTGGATAAATTTAGGATGAACAATTAAAGATTTCGGTAAAGGTTTTTTTTCTACCATTGGAAAATTAAAGTTCTCATTGAAGTCTTCTTGAACTTTCGTTATAAATATCCTACCGGCGGCGCAACATATGCGTGATTCGAGCAAACTTTCAGAAATGAAAGAAATTAAGATTTCTTGAATTTTTTTTTTGTGCCCCGACTATTGTTGTAAAGAACTTACCTGCGTGAAACAAGAGATCGGCGTAACGATCCTAGGAAGAGAAGTTTAAAGTTTCGTAGACATTTTCTGTATAATTCCATCATAGCTAAGTGAGATATAGTAAACATTCCGGTATGAATTCTTACCTGCCCTGGCAAAGTTTCCTGTACTACATTCGTGAAATCGTATCTGAAATATGAAGTGAACAGTCAGAACAGTTTAGCATTTTAACAGTTTTTGAGACGAATTCTCACCTGTTTTTGCAGAAAGTTTTCTTCGGCTACCTCCGTGTAATTGATATCTGTATTATAAAGTAAACAATCATCCACAATTAGGGTATAAATGTTTAGTGAGGAACCTTACCCGCTAGCGAAAGTTTTGTGTGTGTGTTATCAGTGAAGGAAAGAAGAATCTGAAGCGCGTAGATCATAAGTAAAGAAACTTACTTACGTCATTACTACAAATTGAAAGTGAATTGAACTGTCGTATTCGCATACTACCTTCATTGACTTAATTGCGAGCCTTGCCAATTAGCCTGACCCACGAGCATAATATTAGATCGTTAGTGATAAGTACGAAACCCAAATAATGAATAGAGGGTTAACACAATCTTATAAAAATTAGTGTAAACAACAAAAAAAGAAGTCAGTGTACCCACTATAAAAACGAGGTCAATGTACCCACTATAAAAAAGAGGTCAATGTACCCACCAAAGAACAAAACGAAGAAGAGAAAAGACAAAGGCCAGTGAGCTTCCTGAAGCAAACGGCGATTGCTTCAACACCTGGTGTACCCGTCCAGATACTCCAGCGAGGGAAATCTTCAGTTAGACTCCGCCCTTACCGCGCAGGTGGGGTCCCAGGTGCTGTAGAACTAACATTTTTTTTTAAGTAACATTTTCGTTCTTTCATTACTATATATATATATTACTGTATTTTTTTTATATTTTCTTTTATTACTATTAGCCCGTAGGAATGTGATTGGTAGCCCTAAAGTTCTTTGTTTTTTTTTCTTTTTTTTTTTTGATAAGCTTAGCTAGTAGGGTTTAGGGTGAAGTAAGGCAGAACAGGAAAGAAACCTAAGTAAATTCCCTTTTCCTCCTTTCTACGAATATATACTTATTATATTGTACGAATCTGGTAAGGGAGGCGAATGGTGAGATATCACAAAGTGCTCGAGTGCAATAAATGCCAAATTCAATGAAAATTTGTTTGAGTGGTTTCTTATCCTTATTTCGCATTTCTTTTAGTGCACACACATTTAGCAGCATCCTCCAAGTCGGCGTCCTCCGGGGTGTCATGGATGTAATCCCTTAGTAACCGCAATGACGATGGGGCTGAGCATTTCCATACGGCTTTGGAGGCTTACCCAGGTTGGATGGGGGCGATTGGGCCCAACACTACCCAGAGCCGGGGTCTCAACAACAACGGAGATCCCCCTCAGCTCTCTCACTATCTCTCAATCGTCCATTTGCCAGCGCTGTAAACTCTCCGGGTGAATTAGCACTTGTTCGGCGTTGCTATGGTCTTCTATTCTCCTTCTTTTTGCAGCATATAAATAAAATCAATTTTCTTCTTTTTTGACTTTCAGGTTCCACCATGAGAAGGAAGCCTGTATTATATTCTTTTTTTTTCTGTCCGTCCGTCTGTCTGATCAGTTATGTTGACGATTTTGCACAGCTTAACAAGCATCAAGGGATGTGGGTCGCAAAAACTACCCCAAGCCGGCTGATCGCTAGTGGCATATTTGCTGTGCAGCCACCCACGCTAATCACGCGATGATTTTGTAACAAAGAGGTGTCGGATGCAGTATGTATCTACATTCAGGTACAAGTGAATGTAGGTAGATCTGTCGGCTGACAAGCTCTTCGTTACAGTCGAGACGAGGCTGAGCTAAGGGAGTCTCCGCTCCCACTCCATACCCCCTCGGGCCCTGAAGGAATTCTGAGTTGCGGCCCTAAAGTGTCAACGGCCTGACGGCTGATTGTGTCGTCGGTGGTGCGCCTTACAATGCCTACGCGCCACCCCCGGCTCCTGAGCTACAATAATACCTTTAAATTTCTTGAATGACACTTTGGCTTTTAATGTTTACCTTATTGGCTCCTAACTACTAATTCCCTCCTTACAATTTGGGGTTTCAACTTGCACTTCCTCTACGGGATCTTCTCGGTTCTAATTATTGGCTTTTCTCCCTTTTTGTTTCCTCGTAATGGTGTCTATTCCGCGGGGTTCTACTCGGCACGTTCGGCTAAGCAACTTTATTGCTATTTCGTCCGCTCAACGAGTCTGGTACACGAGCAACTTGGCTTGTTCTTGCCTTCTACATTTTTTTAATTCTAGTTGGCTTAAAATATCGACTGCACGTTCCAGCGTTTACTTATCAAAAGGAGACTGAACAGAATTCAACGGTGTGTTGAATTAAGTTTATTATAACGACGTACCGAAACTCAACAGTGTGTTGAGTTAAATTTACTTGGCTTGGCTTATCCTCTTACCACTGGCGGGGGATGGATAAGCGCTGGGTTGCTTGCGAAGTTGGTAAAGAAACACTCAACGTACTTGATAATACTCGATTCATTTACTTAAATTGTTGCTGAATTGAAGGCTGAGAATCTGCCTGCGTGCTAGATGAGGAGGGTTGATTTTCATCCTTCTTGTAGGTTTTGAAGAACCACTTAAGTTTGCTCCAGTATTTGTAAACGCAAATGCCTAGTAGAACAAAGACGAAAAGGCTGGTCGTCGCAGCTGTATGGGCTGCTAATGCCTTGTGGATTGTTTGGGTGAATGGTAGCTCTGGTGCTAGTGCATAATCCATGATCTGTTGATTTGGATGAATTAATACTCCAGATTGGAGCATGTGAGAGACCTCTGTGGTGTTGATCTCTGTTATCACCGGAGATGTTTGCTTTATGTGACTCGTGACAACCTCAAATTGCTGATCTATCGCAGTTTTCAGGGTTATTTCTTTTTTTTTTAAAGAGCAGTCCTCATGAAGGTGGATGATTCCAGTGGCATTGAGAAGCAATTCTTTTCTTGTTCCGTTGCAGATTATTGCTACAATCTTGGGCTCCTTGATGATGTATAGCCAGGTATTTTTCATCATCAATGCCTTCCAAACAGCTCCAGTCAGTTGTACCTTCCGCATTTCACAAATAGATGCTGTATGGCGATTGTAAAGCTCGTCAACAATACACGATGGACTGTCATCATTGCTATGCACAAATGTCGAAGCGCAAAGATAGGTGTGATTACCTATCATTGTACACGATTTCAACTCTTCCTCTTTTAAGTTAAAGTAGAGTTGGTGATTAAAGTTGACAGCAAACGTAGATAATTTCAGGTCTATAATAGCAAACGAATTGTTATTGATCATTTGTGGTATTGGTGTAACATGCATGAGTTCATATGCATTTCTTTCTATTATGTTCAGGTACCCATACAGTTTTAAGGTATTATTTTCTGCTTTGATGTCTAGTCGAGATTGAGGTGTTTCTGATATGATGAGATTAGAGCCTAGTTTAATTGAAGTATACTCTATTGCCCTTTTGTTTGATGTGGCGTAATAAAGTCTAGGAGATGACCGTGTTGGTGAATGGCATTCAACCATCGTTTATATTTTTCTGCTAACTCGTCATAGTAATCTTCAGCGCTGAGATAGGTGGATATTACCTCAACGCTGATCCTGTTGTGGTCGGCCTTGCTGAACCATGTAGCAATTTCATTAATTGAGGTAATGACTTGAGACAATCGTGAGTCGCGCTGTTTCAGCTTCTCGCCAATGATGTAGTTAGATTGGTTGATCTTGGAGTTAATGAGCAATACCTGTTAGTTAGATGTTTGTAGAACGCCTTCCTGATTATGCTGCAGTAATTCTAAGTCTGTATAAACCTTGTCATTGACCCCAAAAATGCTTGTTAGTACATCTCCGAGTAAACCTCTGCTTCCTCTAGACTTACGCCGGGATAGTTGAACGATTTCATCAGTGGCCTTCATCAGGTTTTGCCTTCTTGCTGACATATGTTCAAAAGTATACCACAGTGAGTGATGTCAGTAAGAGTCTTAGCTTTCTCGCACATATCTCTTATTTGGGTCCAGGTTGTGTCTATCATTTTTCGATCTTCAATTACCTCGCTTGTTGGAAAGGTATTCTGAAGCCTAAGGTTTCCTCGTTTGATTTGTGCAGAACCCAAGTTCTCGATATACAAACCAGTTTTGGGATGAAAAAGCTCATAACTCTGGCCAAAAACTGTAGCTATCCAGTATAGTACTATAAAAACCGAGTGTAGTAGCTTAGTAGCCCACGTGCAGGGTGCAATCTTGATTTTCCTTCTTTTTGGTGAGTGTGGTGAATCGTCTGCTTTGATTTTTATTGCACATGTTGATGGCTGATCAAAATGCTCTGATCTAGACCAAAGTTCTGGTTCAGGCTGAATATTGCTGATATGTGATCTCCTGCGAGTGGTGCCTGGCTTATGCCTAGCGTTAGAAAGGGTTGTCAATGTGGCAAGAGTTTTGAGCTCAGGTGCTCTTGACGTTGTGTGCTTGTTGAGCGGACGCTTCTTTATGTCATTTTTGTATTTGATTGACACACCCCGGACGATACCATCTTCTCCTGGATGAAGTTGCACAATTCGACCTAGTGACCATCTTTGCGGTGGTAAATTGTCGTCTTTCACTAGTACCAGCTCGCCGATATCAGGATTATTGCCTTCGGTTTTCCACTTGCTCCTTTGTTGTATCAAGGACAAATATTCTTGCGACCATCTATTCCAAATATCTTGCTGTAGTTTTGTAACTAACTTCCACCTCTGATGAACCTGCGTGTTGCTTATATCGGGCTCTGGTGGTGCTATTATCGGTCGACCAATCAAAAAGTGGCCTGGTGTTAATGGTTCTAAGTCTATGGGATCACTCGACTGTTGGCAAATTGGTCTTGAGTTTAGACAGGCCTCAACTTGGTACATATCGTGCTAAATTCTTCGTATGTTAGCAGTGTTTCGCCTAGAACCCGCTTGAGATGGCCTTTGACTGATTTAACACCAGCCTCCCAGAGACCTCCGAATAGTGGGCTGCCAGGTGGGATGAATTTCCACTCTGTCCCGTCATTTGCTAGAACCTCTGCAGCTTGTCTAGTGGAGTGATCAATTGCAAGCTTCAGCTCCTTGTTCATTTTGTTTCGTGCGCCAACAAAATTGATTCCATTGTCACTGTATATTTCCCTGCAATTTCCCCGGCGTGCAACAAATCTTTTATATGCCGCCAGAAAGCCATCTGTAGTAAGATCACTGACTAATTCGAGGTGAACTGCCTTGGTCACCATACATATAAATAGGGAGATATAGCCCTTTATAGTTTTGGTGCCTCTTCCTTTTGACAATTTTGTTAGGAAGGGTCCAGCGTAATCAACCCCACAGTGGGAGAATGGTGGGGAAGGAATTATTCTTACAGCTGGTAGGTTCCCCATGAGTTGCTCGGTAGAGTTCTGCCGATGTCTCAAGCATGTTATGCATCTATGTATTCTGACTTGTACCCTACTTTTGGAATTTATTATCCAGTATTGCATTCTTAGGTAGTTTAGAGTAAGCTGTGTGCCGCCATATAGAGTCTGGAGATGCGCATGGTCAATGATGAGGTTAGTTACATTGTGGTTCTGAGGAAGTAGAACTTGATGCTTTGCGTCGGCTGAGAGGTTGGCATTCTGTATCCTACCTCCTACTCTTAGAACTCCCTCTTGGTCACCAAATGGATGAAGTGAAAGTAGCTTGCTTGAATTCTTCAACCAGTTTCCCTGTTTTAAGGTGTTTATTTCTTCAAAGAACGATTCTTGTTGCACAATTTTGACTATGCAGGTTTTAGAGATTCTTAATTCTTCTGTGGACAGATGTTGAATCCTTCTTTGGGCCTTTGGTAGCCTGCAGTTGTTGATGAAACGTTGACAGTATGCTATTACTCTTACTTGATGAGTTAAGGTAGATCAGTTAGATATGTCTGCGAATTTTACTGCTGCATGTAGAACCTTTATCGTCCTTTTAACTTCTTCGTTCGTTAGGATATTAAATTTACTTGAAGGCCAAGCTTCTGGTGATTTTGCAAGCCAAAGCGGGCCTTTCCACCATATACTGTGTGCAATGAGCTTACTTGGATTAGTACCCCTGTTATACGTAGTTATACCTCTCTAGGTATAACGCAATATAAGCAAATTAAAAAAAAACTGCTTCTAGGAAAATAAAATTTATTAATTGAAAGATTTATATTTTTAATAGTAGAAGTCTTTTCTTTCGGCTTCTGTCTCGATAACTTATAATTTTCACTTATTTAGACTTTGTTATACAAAACTTTTTATTTGTCTAGAACTTAGGAGGCCTTACCTCTGGTAGGGGAACTCTCCTAAGTGGTTAAAGAATACTCTCTGCTTTCCCTAGTTCAACCGCATCATATTTATATTATTGATTTACACGGGGATGATACTCCCCTCCACAAATTTCTAAAATTCAGCAATTTTCTAAGGGAAAATTGATGATCGCTCAATTTTCTGTTTTGAATAACAAAATCAGGAAATTGAGCGGAAATAACAAACTCCAAAAAAAAATCGAATCGAAAAACAATTTTCTGTAAGTTCGGTGATCGATTCTATGCATAACACAATTTCAGGGTCATCATAATTCATTAATTCATGAAACTTCATGTCACTTTACCGATGCAACGAAGTGCAGCCATTCAAAGGTGCACCTGTTGGGTAATTTTGCCGGTCTTAGATCGGTCGGTGACGTAGTCACGTATTTGGGCTTAATTGCCTGGTGACGATTTTCTTCGTCTGCTTTCATGAATGAATCATTACGTTGAGCGAATACTAGCGCCGGATCATATTACATTTCATTTGTAGAAGAATTTATGATCATTTTAGGCACGCGCCAAATGGGATAGAATATCTGACACCTGATGGTTGTTGTTTATTGTTTGTGGAAGTATACTTTGTTGCATTTACGTTAGGAATTCGTAATTTTAGGATTATGCAACAAGTTTATTGAATTTTAGAAGATTTGGAATGCCTTTTTTGGGATAAAAGGTAAAAACGTGATTTTGCTAGACGCATGACGTGCGTTTGGGATTTGTGTTTTGATTTACGTTATGAATCCGAGATTAGGTAGTTAGGCATGGTAGGTTTAGTGGATTCATAACACCTTCCCCCTAAGGAGGAATTTCGTATTCTTGAAGAGAATCGAAATTACACGTAGGTTATGTTGGTTGAACTAGGTATCTGCAGTTTACATGGTAATTTATTTTACTTAGGCTAGTAATTGGTTATATTCTAGATTCTATCTATAATTTATTATCTAGGTTCTTTGACTTATAATTTTAGATAGTTGTGCTTATAGAAGTTTTTGGTTAACACGTATTTTCTTAATGTAGGATAGATTCTAGTACAAATTTTAGTTTATAATTATGTTCATGTAGCAACATAAATGTTAAATATTTTAAATTACTAGTATTTCAGTAAATGTATTTCTTAGATTAACAAAATTTATGTTTCTTATAATATATAAAATTTTTCGAGTTAATGGTATTTGAGTAAATATAATTATTAGCTTTACAAAAGGTTTTCAAATTAATAGTATTTGAGTAAATATAATTCTTAGCTTTAACCCTCTCTCTTTTTTTGATTGTTAATATATATATATATATATGCTCATTCTTAATAATAAAAGGAAATTTGTATTTTTCTTTCTCTTCTACCTTGTCTTCTTTTAAGGTAAAGCTCTGGTTAGAGGAAATCTATTAGTTTTAGTGGTTCCTTTATTATTTTCATTTTCATTTTGGTTATCACTCTCTTGAATTGATGGAGGTGGAATGTCCGTCGCTTTAAGTCTTTTAGCTTTTAGATAGGGTAGGGCTATTTTTATAGCGCATATGATTATAATGATCATTATCGTTATATAGATAATGGAATAATGGTGAATATCGTGTACTGTCACGTTAATTAGATTTTTGTTTTCAGCCTTTTCTAAGGTCTTTATATCTTGGCTTAGTTCAAAAAGTGCCTGATGTTCACTATTTTTTATAGTGATTGTATTTGGAGGATTATACTTAATTTTATGATAATCGAGGGTGATGTTTGTTAGATTGATCGATGGCAAATAGAATTTTTCAGCGATTGAAATTTTTTCGGAGAGTCCATAGAGCGTTTGATCACCGCTTCTTATATAGCAATTGGGCGATATTTCTAGAATGCCGGTTGCCTTTATCGTAATTGGTTCGATATTGTTACCGGCAAATATTATCTACAGTTCGAGGAGATTTCAAACTGAATAACCACTTGTTAGGGTTGGATAATTGTATCCATAAGGTGGAAATGTATAAGATGTTCATTCCACATGATAGGGGAGGCGTTTGAGAGTGCCTTAATAACTCCATTTCACAATGGTTGTCCTTCGCATTTAAGTTATCGATTGGATGCGTTATTTGACAAATGTAATTATGCGGAGTTTTTTGCAAACATTTTGTAATGTCTTCACTACTAGATGGATAGTGTTTTTCCCTATTTAGTGTGACTAACAAGTATTCGGTAGTGGGTTTTATATAAATGAATGAATCGTTAATTAGGGTAGGTAAGGGGATTACTTTATACATTTGGAATTCTGTATTTAAGGGTACGGGTATTTTAATTTCTATAATGATTAAATTATTAATTTTATTGGTACTTGTACGGCTAACTCTATATAGATCTAAGAGTTGGTTCTGCGTAGTGGCTACAGGTAAGGTTGTACCCGACGGAAGGTTCTTCCGAATAGTTGATAAGAGATGCTCAAGTTGATAGGGTGTTATTATGAGCGGATTGGGAGTTCCGTGCTTTATGTCTAATAACATTTCTAAAATGGCCTTTTGGGCATTGTGATATCTCATCAAAGACAATATTGTGATGGATAGAATGTTCTCTAGGTCTAATATTGCGAAATTTTCGTTGACATCTGTCGCGAGTTGATTAAATGACTTCGTGACTTTCTCAATTTTGTCTTTAATCGTCTTGGTGTCATTTTGGATTCCCGTTGAGGTTTTGTTGAAAATATTGACAGTTTTGTCGACAATCAGGGTTTGAGATTTCAGTAGTTCTAAGAGATGGTCTTCGTTAGCTCTTAGTATGTGTATTTGTTGATCATAGTGTTTAGCATCCTCTTCATCCAGCGTCCCAAATAAAGATTTGCTAATACTACCAATGACGTTCAAAAGAGCTCGCTTGCTTCTCAAATTTTTGGGTTCCAAAATTTCGTTGATCTGATCTATTTCATTTAAGATCAATCTTTGGGTGTTTATTTGGTTTTCACAGTGATTTTTGCCTGAGTATTTTGTAATATTATGACATAAGTCTTCCGCTTGCTCTGCTTGCATTTGCAATAATTCTAGTTCAAAATAAAAATTGTCTAAATTGTAATACATAACTAATTGCCATGTATTGCTGTAGAGCTGTGCATTTCCGAATTCCTCAAAGTAGATTCCGGGTGTTGCTGAGAAGTGTGTAACTTGAGTTCCACTAGTTGGGCTGTCGCATAAAATCAATAATACAATGAATCCACGAACGAATAAGTTGATGAGTGGGCTCATTTTGATCAGAGGGGAGGAATTGAATGTTTGGGAGTTAGTCAATGAATAGTTTCAGATTATTATTGTGAATTTTCTTATTTTTATTTTTGATTCTCACAATAGAATTTTCTGCAGAAGTGGTATCTATCACTTCGTATGGGCCTTCCCATAGAGGCGCTAACTTATTTTTTCTAGTGTGGTTTTTGTTCAATACTTTGTCACCAATTACGATTATTTTTTGCTTTGTAGCCTTATCATAATAAGACTTGGAATTTTCCTTGTTCTTTATAAGCCTTTCTCTTGCCATTTTGTGGGAATATTGGAGTCGACCTTTTAGCTCATTTACGTAATTATCGTAGTTATATGTGACTTCGGGGTCTTTTTGTATGGAAGAAGGAATTTCTACATGAAATCCGTACACAAGTTCATGTGGCGTATAGCCAGTGCTTGAGTGAGTGGAATTATTATAGGTGAACATGGCATAGGGGATCCAAGTGTCCCAGGTTAGAGGATCTTTTGACACATAGTGTCGAAGATATTCGGCTAGAGTTCGATGGCTTCTTTCTAGCGCTCCATTTGTTTGTGGATGGTAAGGAGTTGTCTGTAACTTATGAATTTTTAATAATTTACAAGTTTCGGTAAACACTGAGCTCAAGAAATTGGAACCTTGGTCGGTCAGAATAGCTTCAGGTAGGCCATGTCTACAGACAATATGTGTAACGAATGCTTCTGCTACCGTATTTGCTTCAGCGTTACTTAATGGAATAGCTTCCGAATATTTTGTTAAATCGTCTTGGAACGTGAGCAAATACTTGTTGTTCAGGTAACTAGATGGTAAGGGACCTACAATGTCCAAGAAAATTTTTTCGAAGGGTTTACTGCTCGTTGTAGTAATCTTCATAGGAACTTTCTGGTTGGGTCTTAATTTGTTCACTTGGCACGAAGAGCATTTTTTTATAAATTCCTTAATGTCTTTATTCATACCTTGCCAGTAATAAATTTTCTTTAATTTATTGATGGTTTTTGTTTCTCCTTGGTGACCGCCTAAAGGAGTGATATGATAATCTGAAATGACTTGTTTGATAATTACGGGGTCTTCCAATTGAATTATTTTGTTGAAAAAAAGGATATGCTTCTTATTGGCATTTTTAAATTCCTCGGCGCATAGTAATTTTAAGTCGAGATAACTCGGCGCATTAATAATGGGTATTGAAATGGCCACAGTTTTATCAGTAGGAATGTGTTCTTTAAATTTCTTGAAAATATTCCTGACTTTATTTCTGTCGCTTGCAGTCCTAGTAGGAATAGGTACACGCCCGATTATAAAAGAATTATTCTTGGTTTTATGTTCTACTATGTCTCCGACTGGTATTACTAGATCTTTGGGCAGATATGTTCTTAACAAATTTTCTTGAGAACTGTTATTGATAGGTAAAATGAAATACTTATTTCTTATGCCTCTAGTTTGCAGTAGGTTGTGAGAGCTTTTCTCTATGATAATCGGAGTAGAATCGTGACTTTGTTTAATGTCTTGAGTCTTTTGTTGACTTCTAGTAATAGCTAGTATAGCCTTTGTTTCAGGTATAGCACGACTGAGTGCGTCGGCGTTTGAATTTGCTTTGCCCGGTTTATATATGATTTGGTAGTCATATTCTTCTAATTTGATTCTCCACCTCATCAATCGGGAAGTGGGATCTTTTAAATTCATGAGCCACGTGAGGGGTTTATGGTCGGTGACTATAGTAAACTTGCGACCATATAAATAAGGACGAAATTGTTCAACCGCAAATACTATTCCTAATAACTCTTTCTCAATTGTTGATTATCGAGTCTCAGCAGGGTTTAGAGTTCTGCTGGCGAAACATGTAGGTTTATCGATACCAATTTTTCCTTGCGATAGTACTGCGCCGATTGCGAATTCACTTGCATCCGACGTTACAATAAATTCTTCGTCGAAACGTGGGAATTGTAAAATAGGAGAATTAGTTAATTTTTCCTTCAATAATGTGAACGCTTCGTCACAAAAAACATCCCATTTGAAAGGAATGTCCCTTTTTAACAAAGTAGTGAGAGGTTTGGCCAATTTGGCAAAGTTAGGGATAAATCGACGATAATAACCGACAAAACCTAGAAAAGATTTTACGTTCTTTTCTTTTCGAGGTACTGGATAATGTTCGACTGCTTCGAGCTTAGAAGGATCTGGCAAAACTCCGTTTTCAGTGACTAAATGGCCAAGATAGGCTATCTGTCTGCTGAGAAAATGGCATTTCTCAGGCTGCAACTTCAGGTTATGCTGAGCCGCTCAAAAACATGCTGGAGTCGAGAATTATGTTCTGTTAAATTATATCCATAAACGATTATATCGTCCATGTAAACAAAACACTCGATGCCTTGCAATCCTACCAACACGTTGTTCATCAGCCTCTGAAAAGTGGCTGGAGCTCGTTTTAGACCAAAGGGCATTCGATTATAATGATAATGCCCGTAAGGTGTACTAAACGCAGTCTTTTCTTTATCGTTTCCATTCATGGGAATCTGATGGAAACCATTTGCTAGGTCTAAGGTACTAAAGTACTTAGCTTTCCCTAGTTGGTCCAAAATGTCAGTTATATTAGGGAGGGGGAATGCATCTCCTACAGTGATATCGTTGAGACGCCTAAAATCAATCACTACTCTCCATTTCTTATTACCAGCTGCGTCTGTTTTTTTGGGAACTAACAATAATGGTGAGTTCCATGGGCTTGAACTAGGGCTTATTATTTCATCTTCAAGCATTTTATTAATTTGTTTGTTAATCTCGTTACGTTGTGCTTCTGGCAACCTATACGGTCTAACGTTAACGGTAGGTTTTCCTGGTAGCAAAGGAATTTCGTGCTTAACTGCACTGGTACAAGTTAGAAAATCTCCGTCTAAATAAAATATGTCGTTATACCTACGACAAATATTTAGGATGGACTGATTTTCTTCAGCGTTACAGTGTGAGAGGTCTAACTCAGATGTGAGTTTAGAGAGTCTCTCTTGAATAGGATCCTTTTGCGAGTTTAATTTAATAATATCAAAATTCCGTAACTCATGCAAATGTGGTCGAATTTCCGTTTCACTTATCGTAACATCTTGCTGATTGGAGTTGAGTAGGAGGATTTTCACATGACCTGTTTGATCAGGTTCTATGAGTGTACTTCCAAGTAACAATCCTGGCTTCAACTCTTGGTGTTCACAAAGAAAACTACCTCTTTGTGATATTCTTATTTTGGCTACCAATTGAGTGCGAGGCGGTACTTTAATACTGCTGGCATTGCATTTATTTGCTCTAGTTTCTTTATTTGTAGAATTATTTTGAGACTCGCCTTTCTTTGAAGGGGTCTGTTTATTTAATTTATTTGTTTTTGCTTGAATATGATGAGACTCGCCTTTCTTTGAAGGGGTCTGTTTATTGAGCTTTTTATTTAGGCTTGGGTCTTTCAAACCTCCATACCTGTTATCTGCTCTTATTTGAGGAGATACCTCTGAGCTTGGGTCTTTCAAACCTCCATACTCGATAAGTGTATCTATCCTCTTATTTGAATCCACATTTTGATTAATGGGTAATTTTAATATTAGTGATTTGTTGCTATAATCGATTATACATGAAAATTTATCAAGAAAATCATGCCCTAGTATACCGTAGTATTTTAATTTAAAATTTCCCTCTACCATGTGAATACGGTGCGTGAATATATCACCATTTATTTTAAAATTACATTCAGCTGTTCCTAGCGTAGACAAGGGTTTTCCTGCTAGTGAGGATACAGTGATGTTTTCTCTTTTGTTTACTAGGGTGTCACCTAGTGCTCTAGTGGCTTTATGGACTGATATTTCAGCTCCTGTATCAATAAGAAAAGTGCTAGTATGAAATGCAGTAATTGAATTAGCGATCGTCACTACTAGCGAATGGTGATCACTTATTAAAGGGAGATTTAATTGTGTGGTAGATTTGTTGGTTGGGAATGAATATCTGCTGAGATAGTCATTTGATTTAGGCGAGACTGAGACTCAGCTAACTCGTCTCGCCGAAGATCGTTTTCCGATTTCTCCATATTTCTGGAGTTTGTTGGTCTTTGCTTTTGGAACTTTTCCAATTGCTCGCGGTCCTAATATTGGGACTTCTATTAGGATTATTCGTGTTAGGTGGTAAGTATGTAGATTGCTGTGGAGGCCTATTGTTTTGCGGAAAAGAGGGAATTTGGCGTGTGGGAGCTCTAGTCGGCTGCTGATATTGAAAAGCTCTATTCTGTTGCGGATATTGTTGCGGTCTGGGCGCGTAATTGTGTACAGGTTGCCTGTACCGTTGTTGCTGGAATAGCCGCTTTCTGCATTCTAGAACGTGATGGTTGGGGGTTTTGCAGTATGAACAAACGAGTCTGGAGATTTCTGTTCTTGCTTTGGACGAAAAGCAAGTTTCAGCAGTGTGCCCTTTCTTATGACACTTAGAACAGCTATTGAGGCGTTCACTGAAAGCGCTGTTTCTTTCAGCCTGCTCCATAGCGAATTTCATAGAGTCTTTTAGCTCTGTATGGCTTTTGGCTTTAGTGAGGAGACGGATATAATCGTCTTTTAAACCGTCTTCAAAAGCTCTAAGTACCATTTTCTTATTCTCTTCTAATAAGAGATTTTTTAATGTTTGCTCGTTTGTGAGGCAAGAAGTGGCGTCGTTATAAATAGCCAATAATTTTTGTGCTCTGAAAGCATATTCTTTAGTCTCTTCTTTAGAATCTTGCTTTAGAGATAGAATTTCGTTCTGAATAGAGATACGAGAACGTGATTCTAAGAATTGATCTTGGAGGGCCTTTTGAAGCTCCTTCCAATTGTTAATAACGGCATATTTAACAATGTCGTATGCCCTTCCGACTAATTTAGCTTTTATCACTTGTAGATAAAGAGCTTTTGAGGCTTCTGTTAAGTCCTCTCTTTGAAACATTTCGCATAGGTTCAGAAACCTATGCAAATTTTCAGAATTCCCGTCGAATTCGGGTATTAATGACTTGGCGTCATTAAGGGTGAGTGTTTCTGGCTCAGCCATTTTGCTATTCTCTGATCGCTTTTGTTGTGCTGTTTTCTTAGTGGGTTTCCTTCGGTGTGAAGTTAACCCTGATAGAAGTGTGTCACGAACGCTTCTTTGCGATCTGGTTACTATAACCTTTTTGCTACCTTCCACTTTGCTAGGAATTTATTTGATATTCCTCAAAAGAAAAAATTATATAGGAGTTTGTCGATGTTAAAAGAATCGTAAAAAAAAATTTCTAACACCGGAGAGATTACCTTTACCTACAGAAATTTAGACCAGCGGAGAAGAGAAATTGTGACTGGGTCTGAGACAAAAAAAGTAGAGTGTATGTATATATATATATATATTACATTATCTACTTACATATAGGATTTTGATTTTTTTTTTTGACAAACTTATTATCTAGCCTAGATTTAAATATAATTATCAAAATATATATATATATTTATTAAAATTAAAATTAATCTAACTTACGTTACTCCTATTGTCGTGGTATTTGTTCCATACTTTATTAAAAGTGTCGAAGTCCCAGGCATCTTCTTCCTCTCGCTCCAGGATGTCTCTGTGGATTTCACTGTAGATGCTTTCGGGCGTCCGGTCGGTGTTCTCGATGAGGACGTCAATCGGCAGGTCCACCAAGTTGTCTCCGTCCGTGGCGTTGTCGTCCGGAGGGCTGAAGTAGCTCAGATGCTCCTGGGGCCAGAATAACTCTCCAGGGAGTCGTCCAGGTAGCTCTCTAGGTGGTCAAAGTCTTCGCTGTCTTCAGAAAAATAGACGAAGTCGTCCAATATGCCGTCAATAAAGAGGGGCTCCTCTATTCTTAGGGGCGATTCTGCTCTGGGCCAGCACATTCGTGTTGTTTTTTAAATCTTGTTGCTTCCTCTGGGTTTTGTGGGTTTTTTGCAGGTCTTACAAACCTTTACAAAATCTGCACCGCTGCCACCAAAATTTTGTTATACGTAGTTATACCTCTCTAGGTATAACGCAATATAAGCAAATTAAAAAAAACTGCTTTTAGGAAAATAAAATTTATTAATTGAAAGATTTATATTTTTAATAGTAGAAGTCTTTTCTTTCGGCTTCTGTCTCGATAACTTATAATTTTCACTTATTTAGACTTTGTTATACAAAACTTTTTATTTGTCTAGAACTTAGGAGGCCTTACCTCTGGTAGGGGGACTCTCCTAAGTGGTTAAAGAATACTCTCTGCTTTCCCTAGATCAACCGCATCATATTTATATTATTGATTTACACGGGGATGATACTCCCCTCCACAAATTTCTAAAATTCAGTAATTTTCTAAGGGAAAATTGATGATCGCTCAATTTTCTGTTTTGAATAACAAAATCAGGAAATTGAGCGGAAATAACAAATTCCAAAAAAAAATCGAATCGAAAAACAATTTTCTGTAAGTTCGGTGATCGATTCTATGCATAACAAAATTTCAGGGTCATCATAATTCATTAATTCATGAAACTTCATGTCACTTTACCAATGCAACGAAGTGCAGCCATTCAAAGGTGCACCTGTTGGGTAATTTTGCCGGTCTTAGATCGGTCGGTGACGTAGTCACGTATTTGGGCTTAATTGCCTGGTGACGATTTTCTTCGTCTGCTTTCATGAATGAATCATTACGTTGAGCGAATACTAGCGCCGGATCATATTACATTTCATTTGTAGAAGAATTTATGATCATTTTAGGCACGCGCCAAATGGGATAGAATATCTGACACCTGATGGTTGTTGTTTATCGTTTGTGGAAGTATACTTTGTTGCATTTACGTTAGGAATTCGTAATTTTAGGATTATGCAACAAGTTTATTGAATTTTAGAAGATTTGGAATGCCTTTTTTGGGATAAAAGGTAAAAACGTGATTTTGCTAGACGCATGACGTGCGTTTGGGATTTGTGTTTTGATTTACGTTATGAATCCGAGATTAGGTAGTTAGGCATGGTAGGTTTAGTGGATTCATAACACCCCTCGAAGCCACGTCTGCTGGATTTTCTTGAGATGGGACATGCTTCCAAATATTTGTCAAGAAAAGTCTTTGAATTTCCGATGTCCTATTCGCAACGAAAGTGTGAGGAGTATTTGGGTCCTTTGCGATCCATGCCAAGACTATTTCAGAGTCGCACCATGCAAATACCGTAGGCGAATTTATTCCTAAGGAAGTGATGGTGGATTTGAGTAGTCGTGCTAACATCAAGGCACCGTAAAGTTCCATGCGTGGTAATGTTATTTTTTGTTTTAGCGGTGCTACCTTAGTTTTGGCTGTTAATAGGGTCGTATGGACTTTTCCGAATGAGTCCGTTGTGCGAGAATATATGACTGCTGCTTAACCCTTTTCCGAGGCATCACAAAATCCGTGAAGCTGCAATTGCTGGCCCACACGGTAATTTATCCAGCGCGGTATTCTAAGCGATTGTATTTCATGCAGTTCATTTTGTAAGTTCTTCCAAGCCTTAACAATTTCAAAGGGTGGCTGTTCGTCCCAATCTGTGCCAGTTCTCCAAAGAGCCTGCATTATTAACCTTGCGGTTAATGTCACAGGAGACAGCCATCCTAAGGGATCGAATATGGTGGCAATTTTAGATAGCATAGCTCTTTTTGTCAGAGTTGCATTGGAATCTTCAAGTTTCAATTTAAATTGCAGTTCATCTCGTTTGGGATTCCAATGAATTCCTAAAGCCTTTATTGTGTCAGCTACCTTTATTTCAAGAATCCGCTTTTCTATTATATCTTCGGGGATATCACTCAAATGTCCCTCATCATTCGACGTCCATTTTTTAAGATTGAATCCTCCTTTCTTTAGTAACAAATTTATTTGCCTTTGTAACTCATGGGCTTCTTGTTTTGTGTTTGCGCCTGTTAACATGTCGTCTATATAGAGGTCGGAATTTAGAACTTTCCGCCCAATAGGAAGCTGGGTGCCTTCATCTTCTGTCAGCTGCTTGAGAGTTTTGACAGCGATATATGAGGCAGGACCAGTTCCGTATGTTACTGTATTTAGTGTGAATTCTTGGATTGGCTCCCCTGGTAGCTGTCGCCAAAGTATCCTTTGATAATCTCTATCCTCTTTAGCGACGCTGATTTGCCTGAACATTTTCTCAATATCGGCTGTATAAACGTACCGATGCTTTCTCCATCTTAAAAGTATTTCTGTAAGATCCTGCTGAATCTTTGGCCCACTGTGTAGTAAGTCGTTAAGGCTATATCCAGATTCAGTTTTGCAGGATGCATCAAATACAACGCGTGTTTTGGTAGTAGTGCTGTTCTTTTTAAACACGACATGGTGTGGCAAGTAATATACCATAGATACATCTCCCTTATATGGTTTTGCTGGGCTCATATGCCCCAAAGCCAGATATTCCTTCAAAAAGTTGTTGTATTCAATTTGAAAGTCTGGATTTTTGCTTAATTTCTTCTCCATTTGGATTAGGCGAGCAGTGGCTACATTTTTAGATAGGCCTAACTGTCCCTTATCACCTTTAAAAGGCAATCGTACCACGTATCTTCCTTCCTCTTCTCGTTTATGCGTTTTTCTGAAGTGTTCTTCGCATATGTCATTGGTTTGAGTTACTGGAGTACTGTCTTCAATTTGCCAGAATTTTTCAAGTTGTTCTTGAATTTCTGCGAGTGATAGAAGACTTGTGAGTTTGGTTGTTTCCTGCCAGGTATTTGGAATACTGCCAAAAACAATCCATCCTAATTTTGTATTTTGGGCTGCTGGTTGTCCTATTTTGACACCTTCAATTAGAATGTTAGCATACACGTCACCTCCGAGAAGTAAATCAATGGAACCTGGTTTGTTGAAATTTGGATCAGCCAATACCATCTTTTCGTATTCTTAATGTTGATTCCAGTTAAGTGAGTTTCAGGAAGGTAGGAGTTTACAAGACAAGACGAGTGCTTCCACTGAGAGGTAAGTGTCTTGTTTGTTTCGGAGTTGGAGCTTGATATTTACCTTGCTGGAAATTTTGGCAGACTCAGATTCCCCAACTCCTAGTATTGTTGCTTTGATTGGATGCTTTTGGAGCTTCATGATTTGAACAGCCTCTTCTGTTATGAGAGAGACCTGCGAACCAGGATCTATCAGTGCTCTAAAAGACTCTATTTGTTCAAATGCATTTCTCAACCTCACTACAGTAGTGGGTAATAATACGTGTGTAATTCTGGTGTTACTAGTGTGAAAGGTCATGATATCCTTTGCTGTGGATATCGATTCATTTCCATGTTGACATGTATTTGTCGTCAAGTGAGCTGCTAGATTGTTCTTATCCGTGGTAGCAGGTGGTTGAGTGGAATTGAACCCTTTTTCACTGTTTCGATGTAATAAGCTATGGTGCTTCTTTTTGCAAAAAAGGCAGGTTTTGGTTGATTTGCACCTTTCTGTCTTGTTGTGTGCTAGACAATTAAGACAAAGATTGTTTTGTTTGACCACTGCGTGTCGTTGGTCAATTCCCATTAGCTTGAATTCTCCGCATTGATAGATATTGTGAGCTTTCCTGCATACGACACATGCGTTCTTGAATGTAGTGTGGAATGTTTTCTTTAAATTTCTGGTGTAAACATCTGATTTCGGTTGTTTTGAACTTTTAATGCAGTCCAAAACTTGATACCTTTTTTCTAGGAATTCTAGCAACTCTTGAACAGATGGCATTTCACGAGGATGTGAGAGGCTTTCCTCAAATAATCGAAGGCTTTCTGAATCTAGCTTCCTCATTACTATGCACACAATTATGTGGCCCCATTCGTCCGTATTGCAGTTCAGGTCTTTTAATACCTCTAAGCATTCCCTTAATAGGTCAAATAACATTATAATGTCTTCCTGATATCTATGCTCAGTCTTTTTGGCGTCTATTATCGTGTTCACATAGGTTGTGATTATTTTCCTTGTGTTATTAAACCTCGCCTTAATTAATTGTAAGGCAGTGTTGTAGTTGTTACTACTTAATTGCAGGTGAGAAATTACTCTTTTGGCATCTCCTTCTAAGTGATAGATGAGATATTGCATCTTCTCAACGTTACTAAGGTGAGGGTTATTGTAGATGACATTCGAAAAGATATCGATGAAAGATTTCCACTCTCTATAATCTCCGTTGAACCTAGGAATTTTCACTGGTGGTAACTTGGGGAAGTTATTTATCCTTGGAAGCTCTGGATGTGAAAAGGCTGATGTAAGTTGCTGTTGAGGCTCCCAAAACGGCACGGATGTGGCAGGTAGAGTTGAGGTTTGAATCGGAAACCCGTAACTCTGTACGGGTGGTATGGGTGTGGTTATGTTTGTGTAATCGTTAACCATTGTCGCAGTAGTTTTTGTAGCTATTACTATAGAAGATACTGCTGGAGGAATTGGTACCGTTGGAGTAACTGAGGAAGTTGCTGGTTTCGTTTTAGCTGGTTGTTCATCTACTGGATTTTGTGTTTTCCATGTATCATCTTGATAGTTTGCGTACATTTCAATACCACCCTTGTATAATTCAAACGTCCTTCCGAACAAGTCCTCAGTATGGTACGGATGTTCTTTTGGTATGATGTTCTCGATCTCTTGGTGAAGAGATGTGAACTTAGACAAGTCTTTTGTTTTTTTATGAAGTATTGATCTGTTTTACTTTCTATGGGGTCTTTCGTAAAGTTTCTGATCAAATCCGATATATTTTTTGCTATTGCTTTTTGAGATTTGATGTATTCTTCTACCTTCGTCATTATTTTGTTACTTGGTAGGGATTCTTGTATGAAGCTGATACGATATTTCTATTTGCCTGAGAACTTTCGTAGAAATGCTTTGGATCCAAAAGACTACTCTGTGTGTTCAAAACCCTGCAGACGTAGATAACAGCTAGATTTAACAGTGTGTCAAATCTTAGTGTTGATACTGCCGGTTTTTTTTTATATATTTTTTAAGATGATGCTTTGGCTTTGGATTTAACACTCTGGTTGAGTGCGAAGTAGAGCTAGATTTAACAGTGTGTTAAGTCTACTGTAGCGATGATATCATTCAGCTGGATGATTGTAAAAAAAGAGCAAGATTCAACAGTGTGTTAAATCTGCTGTAGCGATGATATGATTCAGCTGGATGATTGTAAAAAAAGAGCTAGATTCAACAGTGTGTTAAATCTTTAGTTGTTCTGAATTAGTTGTGTTGAATGAGTTGTGTTGAATTAAGTTTATTATAACGACGTACCGAAGCTCAACAGTGTGTTGAGTTAAATTTACTTGGCTTGGCTTATCCTCTTACCACTGGCGCGGGATGGATAAGCGCTGGGTTTCTTGGGAAGTTGGTAAAGAAACACTCAACGTACTTGATAATACTCGATTCATTTATTTAAAGCTATAGGCTATTTATAATAAAGAAAAAATGCTAACATGCCAATAATAACAAAAATATTTAAAAAGAAATAATTTCTACATAGCAGAGCTATGTTGAATTATTTCAATATAGATTAAAAATAAAGAAAAATGTCTGGTCGGCTTTTTGACTGACCTGGTAAAACAAAGAAAAGCCGCTCGTACATATGTATTTAGTGTATGTAGAAACGTAAAGATTTTTTATACTGTGAATCAATGCAATCGCTTTATGTTGTGAAAGCTATTTTTAGGTCATGATTGCATTGATTCTAATTATGACGGTAAGCAATTCTTTTTAATTGCTCATGGGATGAACAGAGACCGAGTACGTTGTACCGCTATTCAGTTCCCGTTAAGTCGACCGAGCAGCGCGTGGCAACAATTTACGCCGTGATTCTAGCTGTTGTCAATTTTCCATGTTCGCGTTGACGTTCGAATTCGGGTGCGTTCTTTAAGTCAAAATTTGAGGTTACGTTCACAGACTGGTTACATTTATACTTGTATGCCTGGAGCCGTTCGTTACAATACAGGCTCGGAACTCCTTCGTCCTGAGGTTCCGAGGCTGAGGCCCTCCTGTAGCAGATTGACTGCTACCTGGTCCCGCCACGACCAAGGTCGCCTATCTAGGGTTGCTGGACAGCATCGTGATATTTTCAGAGACTGGAATTGCCTTGGTCACTATAGTGTACCATGCGGGAGGGGTTTTGACACATTGTCAATAGGAAAAGGTGGAGCTAAAGATAACAGACATCTCGACCGATAGGTTGGGAGGGCCCACCGGTTAATTGGTATCCTAGGTCTACTAGTTAGGCTGACCGGACGCCTTCTTGGGGCTTCCAGGGTGAATTGACTTACAAGAGGACAGTGTGGCTTTCAACATCTTCATTTGTACTAGCCGGGCTTGAGATCTTTAGCATGGAATATTCCCTCTAATTTGCCTTTCATATCTTCGATCTCGTAACATGAGGAACCTACTATTCGGCGTATGCGACACTTCAAAAATTTCTTGGCAAGTTTTGCACTGTAGTGGTTGATAAAATTGCTCTGGTTGAAGTTTCTCCTATAAATCTCATGCCCTACCGAATATTTCCGCTCTGTACAACGTAAGTTGTAATGCTTCTGGTGACGCTGCTGAGCCTTTTTTAAGTTACTAATAACCTTCTCATATGACTGGTCATACGTAGTCTGTGGACCATTAACTAAAAGATCTCCACATTCAATTGCATTTAAGTTCCGTAGGAACTTATAGGTGGACACATGTGTAATCACATTACGTCCAAAGGTTAGGTAGTATGGGGTAAACCCAGTAGATTGATGGACCACATTCCTTAAGGCGCAACTTATAGAAGAGATCTTCTCATCCCAGGCCCGATGGTCCTCGACTATATATGCCCGTATCGCCGATAATATACTTCTGTTTACTCGCTCTGATGCATTCGCTTGAGGAGTATAGAAGGGTGTCTTATGATATATATGAATACCTTAAATTCATGTGCTATAAATTGCGAGCCGTTATCGGATGTCACGCTTTCTGGAACCCCGAAGAGGTGAAAGATATTTTGTTCCAAGAAGGACATTACTGCCTTAGCTGTGGCCTTACGGATAGCTTTAAGGACAACGAACTTGGTGAACTGGTCTAGAACAATAATGAGTGTGGTATTTCCCAATTTAGAGCGTAGATATGGCCCAAGGAGATCCATGTTGATGAACTGCCATGGACGCTGTGGAATAATAGGGCTCCCATGGGTGGACGCAAACATTCGTTTGGAGGTTTACATTCCTAACAGGCTTGGCATTTCAGAACATAGTCTCGGATATGTTGAGACATTCGCGGCCAATAGTATATACGTTGTAGTTTCTCAATAGTCTTTGAGATGCCACAATGTGCAGACAGAGGCGAATCGTGAGCGTCCTGTTTTAATGACAAGGCCAACTCGTCTGGAATCCAAATGTTCCACTGCGGAGTTATCGTGTCTTCGCTCATACTTAATGATCGTTTGAAGATTAGGTTATTGGACACTCGTAGGTCAGGAAAGCATCTGGACTGGTCTGGATTGTCCTAATTTTGTTCAGATACTCGTCACTTTTAAAAGCCGAGTGGTTTAAATCAAGTCCCAATGGTGCATCGAAATTGCCTAGTTCTGCAACATCAGTACGAGACAGTGCGTCTGCTACCACGTTCTCGGATCCCTTCCGGTGTTGTATTTCAAGATCGAAAGCTTGTTATTTCAAACTCCATCTACCCAAGCGACCAGATAAGTCTTTTTGAGTCGTCAGCCATTTCAAACTAGCGCGATCTGTGATTATCGTGAAGCGAGAGCCTTCTATATAAGGACGGAATTTCTTGACGCTTAATGCAGCAGCGAGACACTCCAGTTTAGTCACACTATAATTTTTCTGAGCCGAATTGAGTTTTTGACTCATGAATGCGATAGGCTGTTCGTTCCCTTCATTGTCTGCCTGGCATAGTACACTACCCACTCATGCTGAGGACGCATCACATTGAATCACAAAAGGTTTCGCGAAATCAGGACTAGTAAGCACAGAGGCTTGAGTGAGGCAAGCTTTAACCTTCTTAAACTCTGACTAAGCTTCCTCGGACTACAAGCTGGCAGTGTTTTTCTTCAGTAAATCTGTTATGGGATTAATTAGGCTAGCATAATTAACGATAAATCTACGATACCAACCCGAGAGTCCTAAAAAGCGTCTAATCTGCCGCAAAGTTTTGGGCCGTGGGAAGTCTTGAATAGCTGAAGTTTTCTCGGGGTCTGTCTGAATCCCCTTCTCGCTGATGATGTCGCTAAGATATTTGATAGTTTTCTGACAGAATCTGCTCTTCTCCACATTAACTGTTAGGCCGGCTTCCCGTAAGCATGCCTGAACTTTACTTAATACTTGCAGGTGAGTATCGAAATCCTCTGATAGAATCAGAAGGTCGTCCAAATAGACAAACACGTCGTCATGTAGATTATAAGGGATGACCCTATCCATCAGTTTACACATTGTCTTCGGGGAATTCGTCAGGCCAAATGGCATAACCACGAATTGAAACAATCCCCTCCCAGGGTCTACAAAGGCTGTCTTATCACGTGAAGCGGGTTCAAGTTCTATCTGCCAAAACGCATCCTTAAAGTCAAGGCTCGAAATAAATTTTGTGCCCCGTACTGGACCTAGAATGCCATTGATCTGTGGTAGACGATAAGCGTCCTTACGGGTTACCTCATTAACTTTTCTTGAGTCTAAACAAACCAGAATTTTTCCGTTGGATTTTTTCACCATAACCAAGGGAGATGACCACTCGCTTTCGCTCAACTCAATAACTCCCAACTGGAGCAACCTGTCAATCTCCTCATCCAATAATTTTTGCATCCGGGGAGAGAGATGGTAATGTCTCTGCCGGACAGGTTTATTACCGTTTACGTCTATGGTGTGCTTTATTACGGACGTTCTACCTAATCCTTCTTTGCTATATGATGGGAAAGCGGCTACCACTTCGTCGAGACGCAGTCTCTGATCTGGACTTAGCTGGTGTTACGTTCCATCCGAATTTAGGTTTAATTGTACCTCTGAAACAATTGCAGGAACTGTGTTAAAGGCGGACCAAAAGTCTACACCTAGGATGGTCTGGCGTATGATATTAGGAATGATGGAAAACTTTATTTCTTTGCACTGGTTATTAAATTCCACAGGTAGGTATACGAAACCTGGAACCTCTTGCCTTTTACCATCCGCTGTCTGAACAGACGCCGAGAGGCGAGACCATTGAATGTTGATTTGCTCTAGTAGTTCAAGGGCGCCATTTCCAAGGCAGCTAATACTAGCACCACTATCGAGCAAGCCGATCAGTTGCCTGTCCTTGATTTTTATAAGCGCTATCGGTCTTCCGTCTCCCTCTGTTGCGATGGTCATCGAGAACAACTGCTTCCTCATCATTTTGCGTCCCCGATGATAGGCTCGAGTTCTGGCCTTTCGTCGAATATCTGTGATGATTGACAAATGAGAGTTTATCTTGGGTTCGTCGTAATCTGGGCTGGGTTCGGGGTGCGATCTAATCGGGGAAGGATTTGCGGTGGGGTGGTTTTCAGATTCGGCAGGATCAGGTATCCCCTCCTGCCTAGACCCGCCCGATCGTTTCCCTTCATGCAACGGATACAATTAGGTCTTATGATATTTTCGCCCCACAGGTATAACAAAAAATTTTGCGTTGTTCCGCAGGACAATCTACATACGAGTGACCTATGTCGTCACAGTTCCAGCAGATAAGGTAAGTTGATCTTCCTGGTATTTTAGTGTTCTGCATTAACGCAATCTCGTCCTCTAGATGTGTTGGTTCATAACCATTCTGCAATTCATGTATGTAGTGTCTACGCATCCTAACTTGGTCGTCAGCTGTTTCGCCCACCTCAAGCCACAACTTCTCAATCCTACAACATACCAGATCCAGTTCATCTATGCTGCGAAATTCCTGCAACATAAGCGTTCTCCGCAGATCGGGGTGCATATTCTGCATAACAAGTTGAATTAGTTCAGCTTCTCTCAAGGGCTCTCTCAGCCTGAGTGCCATGCCCTCGATTTCCAATAGGAATTCACTAAACCTTTCCCTTGGTTTTTGCTTACGATTCTCGATCAGTCTTTTTACATCGTAGTCACTAAAGTTGTCCTCAAATTCCCTCCTTAACCAATGACAAAGCTGCTGCCAGTTTGCGCTGGGATTCTTTCTGCAAAACTGCCAATACCATGTAGTCGCTCGGCCACTAAGGAGCTGATGGATAGCGTATAACAGGTTATGTTGGGGAACGCCATCAGCGCGTGCCAGAGTTTCCACTCTGAAAGGAAAATCGTCGACAGCTAGACTGCGAGGTAAACCGTCAAAGCGAATTTGCCAATTGGCAACAGGATTAACACTCATTTGTCTGGCTATCCCAGGTTGAGGAGCTAGTGGACGCCGACTTGGTTCTGGTGGACATTGATTTGGGGTACGAGGAGGCAATTGCCACTGATGCTCTCCTTGTTGGAAGGGAATAAAATCCGCTGACCTATCCCGAGGTTGATTAATGCTATTAAATTGGACTTGGTTTGGTTTCCGAGCACTCGCTCTTGATAACCTGCTTGGCTCAGACCAATGCTGAGATGCTGCGGTTGTGACAATATTTCGGCCCTGAGTGTAGGCTGTCTGGTCGAATCTAGGAGGTCTTGCTGGCACAGGGAATCTTAGCTAAGAATTAAGTTGGATTCTCTATTACTTGCGGAACGCTTGGGAATAGTCCCCTGTGGTATTGTCTCGGGCTGGGACACGATTACTCCAACCAGATTCGACCGATGGGGTAGCTACTGATGTGACTCGTACTGTAGCCACTCGTATTGCTAGCCGCGGCATATATGACATCGGAAGCTGTCGTAACCGAGCTTTTTGCAAATGAAGGAAGCAAGCTCTTATCAGTTATCACTATCGGCTCCGGGGGGATGACACGGGTTCCTCCTTCCACAGAGCCTTGCTGCTCCACTTCCCCTGTCATTGCGCTGTAATTTCCAGCAGGCATTAGAATTCCCCTCATGTTAGAGGCTAATTCCTTCCTTGTTCTCCCTAAGAGCGTGTCTACGAATTCTAGTAATTCTGTATGGAGCTCATTCGGAGTAGGCTCCGCTTTAATTAGCAGATTGAGTCGGTTCAGCAGGTGTAGGAGCAGTGTTTCTGCACCAACTAATTCTACACTGTTGTTGGCCGCCACTGCTATATTCACTAATTGGTGCAGTGAAGTTGCCTTAGATTGGCAATTTTCTCCACTCTTCCACTGGATCAGATATAGGGGGAAACCCTGCCGGTTTTCGAATTGGACCTCGTTCTTCCTTATCTAGAAGATCTTGCATGGGTGTAATCGATCTTAAATTCTTGGATATGCGTAACTTTCTAAGTTTCAGCTCGTATTCGAGCTCATCCGGCTCTAAATACTGTGCATTCATGGTAATAGTAAAGGTCTATCAAAGGCTTGAATTTAACCAGTAGGAAATTCTTTACTTTACTACACTTACAACGCTGCTAACTTGAATCTATTAAAGTTCTGTACTTCAATAATTAATGGCACTTACAATTAATAGGGAGCCCTTGGGCTCAATTCAACGTTCAATGTGCTCAGGTCGTGCACTGAAGGCACTCCCAGCTATTAGTTGGCTTTACTTTTAAAGGTGTAACTCAAAAATTTCTCAATTGTTCAGATACTTATTCTCTGATTTGATAGCTAAGTTCACGGGATTGCTACCGGATATATTAATATATAAATTCAGTTTAGGAATACGAATAAATTTGAATTGAATGAATAAAAATTGAAATTTTACACACTTGCGCGTTTATACTGAGAGTTACGCCAGTAATCGGACCTTCATTCCTATTCTTATATCGTATAGTTCAACGGGTTAGCTATACCTTAACCTCTAGCAGAATAATTCAACCTATGATCTAACTTCTCTTACACGTAATTTACTCCTATCGGTTTATACCCTCAGTTCAACCAGGTCTGACAACTCCTAACTAATGATTTACTTAGTATCTTATAATAAAATCAACCTTATGCATCGAGCGTACACCATCATCTGATCTCGCGCCGTGTGTGTTCAACTTACTGATTATTACAGAAATTTCCCAGGATCGTGTTATATACTGATGACTTCTGTGGAAGGCTCATATAATCTCTCGTAAAGTCTACCGGAAAGGAGGCTGTATATTCGGTATGACATGAAGGTAACCCGTTGAGAAGGCACCGCCGTTTCGTAACTGGTCGTAGCAAGGATAGAAAAAGACCACTAATTCTACGATCTAATTGCGTGCGGTTCTCTATTCAGGATGGACATGATATGAGGGACTACCCTTCTATCGTTCTAACCTCCTAAATTTAACATCAGCGCATGGGTTGTGACCACACACTCCCAATTCTTACCTAATGTTCCTAAAAAAAAAAATTTGTTTTTTTTTCTCTACCCGAAGATCTTACTTCGGCAGATTCTAATTCGAATCCGATGCTCAATTCACGAATTTTTGAACTCTTGCTTACTAGGAAAATTGCTCAAAGTAAGCAATTGCCCCCAATAATTATTGAATTCAAGACTACTACATAGCACCTTAAGTTCATTACACTAAGTTGCTTAGTTAGTAATTTTTAAGCATTATAAAAACAGTAGTAATGTAAGAATTTTTAAGTTTTTAGTAAAGATCTTCCAAAGTAAAGAAGCCTGCCTTTTGCTTTACAAGTATCCAGCACTTAAGCCCCCACCAGTGGTAAGCTTGAGTCAATATTAACGTTAATTTACAGCTCTTGAGCCTAACCAGAGGTCCATTTCGCTACGCCGAATCCCAAGCACACGAGCTAAAGAAAGATTGGGTGTCCTTCGAGAAGAACAACCAGAACCAGCCATGGACACTTCAAAATACAGCAGCTTTTGAAAGATCACACGCAAATTGCTCGGATTATCGAGGATACGCTGATCAACATGAAGAAAGATGGCCCTATTCGAAAAACACCAGCGTACATTGCAGAGAAAGAGAAGCTTTTTCTACAATACTGGACGGAATTAAATCTCGACAACGAGATTTTGGTAGAGAATATTTCAACCGATCGCAGCTATATAAAAAAACGACTTTTACGGTCAAGTAAAGTGTTATTATGAGGAAGCTATGAAGCGTATCAGCACATATAAACAGTATGTAAACGAAGAAGGGGAAGAAGACGATGATCAAAGTAAGAGAGATCAAGATGAAGAACCTGCAGTTGGAGCATCGCCAATAGATGGTAATATAAACCGTGACACGACCGAAGAAGAAGACGACTTTAAATTAGTCACCCCCGAAAACAATATTGAGCATATAGGCCGACTCAAAAGACAAATGTTAAAAATAAATTCCATTAGGAGAATAATAGGGGACATACATCGAAACAAAAACAGCCCTCACACAAAAATGTACTATGAATATAAAATATGGAATCTACATGAGCAGTTCAACAATATAACAGAACTGCACGAAGAAATTAATGAATTCGAGAATGAATTCAATGACCCGTACTTCCAGTCAGGTGATACGAGAACTTGAAAACAGCAGTGAACCCAGTGAAACGCACACAATTGAAGATGCGGGGTTACGGCTACCACGGCAAACAATACCTTCATTCGAAGGTAATTATAACAACTGGCCAGCTTTTAGAGATATTTTCTCAAAAACAATTCATTGCAACAAACGGGCTGTGCAATGCAGAAAAGCTCCAATACCTTAAAACGAATATAAGGGGCGAAGCGGCAAAAATTATGAAGCACTTGGAAATTTCCGACTCAAATTACCAACCTGCATGGGAGCTAATGAATGAAAGGTACAACAACAAAAGAGCTTTATTATTCAACCAACTTGAAGTACTTTTCAATCAACAGCACCCAGAACATATAAACTCCAGGCGGACTTAAGCATATTCACGACACTACACGTGAATGCATGTATGCTATATATAATTTAGAAATTAGCACTGATACCTGGGGACCGATCATCGTTTTCTATCTTTTAAAAAAGTTAGATAGAGAAACACGACGCTGGTACGAGCAGTGCGTTAAAGAGCCACGAGAAATCCCAGATCTGAATGAATTTTTAAAATTCATCGAGACCCGCTTTCAGTCTTTAGAGAATTTTAAAGACCAAAAGAAGGCTTATGACCCTTGCAAGCTAAGCGTGACTTCAAGATCAATGACTAAGACGTTTCACGCAATCGAAGTCAGTTGTAAATACTGCAATGAAGCTCACTCAATCTACAAATGCAAGAAATTTGTAGCAATAGACGTGAATGAGAGATGCAGATTTATAAAGCACAATAAGGTATGTCCGAATTGCTTAAATCACAAAGAATACATCAAGTGCCTAAGCAAACAACGATGCAATAAATGTAAAAAGCATCATCATACTTTATTACACATGCGCCAAGCAACGTCAGGACAAAGCGGTGAGTTAAGACAACCAGTATCCTCACATGCGGCATCAACCAAAACCACACAAGAAAGCATAGAAGAAACCAAGAAGGCAAGCTACAATGTCAAACTACAGAAACAAGCCATGTTAGCAGCACATACAGTCATGGGTACTTATGAGCTACTTAGAGTACTAATAGACCCAGGATCACAAGCTTCATTTGTGACAGAAAAAGGAGTTCAAGCACTTGGGCTACCAAGAAATAAAGTTGAAACGGAAATCTCAGGTGTAGGAAACACAACGGCA
Organism: Dioctria linearis; assembly: GCA_963930735.1. Classification (NCBI taxonomy): domain Eukaryota; kingdom Metazoa; phylum Arthropoda; class Insecta; order Diptera; family Asilidae; genus Dioctria; species Dioctria linearis. Next base: position 206,976,553 of record OZ005742.1, read on the forward strand.
AGCACATCAAGAAGCCAAGTTTTGCTAAACCTTTCACCTCGATTTCCCTCTAGCTACAAGTTGGCAGTAGAAACATTAGTACTACCCAACTTAACACAAATGTTACCCTGCACACCAATATCACCTGGCGAGTTATGGGAGAACCACAATTTTATATTGGCCGACCCAATCTTAAACACACCTGGGCCAATTGATGTGCTACTGGGTGCAGACGTATACGGATCTATCCTACTCGAAGGTATACGGAAACCAAGAGATGAGTTGCTAAATCAAAATACAACGTTTGGGTGGATTGTGACTGGGAAAATCAAAACTCAAAAAGACAACAACGCAAAAAAATGGAATTAGCATGGTATCAATGGTCAAGCTGAACGAACAACTAACAAAATTCTGGGAGATAGAGGAATTACTAACAAATTCCAGCCTATCGGAAGATGATAAAGTTGTCCAAAAGCATTTCAAAGAATCACACGTTCGAAATTTCAATGGGACATATACAGTGTCAATGCCACTAAAAGAAAACGCACACAATCTTGGCGACGCCCGTAAGATAGCTATGGCCAGATTACTTCAACTTGGAAAGAGATTTCGGAAGAGTGTGACTTTAAAAAAGGAGTACAGCAAATTTATGTTGGAATACCTAAATCTAGAATACATGAAGCAAGTTTCACCAAAAGCGGATGGTATCACCTATTATCTACCTCATCAACCAGTAATGAAAGAGGAAAGCATCACGACAAAATTACGAGTCGTGTTTGATGCCTCCGCTAAAACCAATACCGCACTGAGTCTAAATGATATAATGTGCGTCGGACCGCGCTTGCAAGAAAACCTATTCGACATCCTACTACGTTGGCGGACACACAAATATGTGTTCAAAGCCGACATCGAGAAGATGTATCGGATGATACAAATCGATGATGAACAACAAAACCTGCAAAGAATACTGTGGAGTTTTTTAGAAGACGAACCTATTAAGGAATATGCTCTAAGGACGGTTACATATGGCACAGCCTCAGCACCGTACTTGGCAGTTAGAACATTACAGCAATTGGCAGTCGATGAGCATAACAGATTCCCACAAGCTGTAAACGCCACTCTAACAGACTTTTATGTTGACGATTTAATGTCTGGAGGAGATTCAATGCAAGAAGACCACTATGCTCGAATTAATTGGGCTGCTAAAAGCAGGGGGTTTCAAACTAAGAAAATGGTCAAGTAATGATTTAAACCTCCTCAAAACAATTCCAGAAGAATTACGGGAGAAAGACCCAATTGAGATCAGCAACGGAGAAGCAATGAAAACCTTGGGAGTATATTGGACACCTGCAACAGACACGTTCCATTTTAAAGTCAATCTTTGTGATGGAAAACAACAAACAAAACGAACCATGCTGTCAGATATCGCCAAACTGTTCGATCCCATTGGATGGCTTGCACCGATAATGATAACAGCTAAAATCATGATGTAGGAACTCCGGATGGAAGGAAACTCATGGGAGGAGAAAGTACAAACAGATGTATCTCAAAAATGGGAAAAATTTAAGAAGGAGCTCCCACAAATTGAGTCAATCTCCATTCCAAGATGGATGCAGCATACCCTTTCAAATCTAGAAATAGAACTACACGGGTTCTGTGATGCATCCGAAAAAGCGTATGCTGCGGCAGTCTATAGCAGAGTTATTAAGCAAGATGGAACAATTCAAACAACACTACTAACGGCTAAAACCAAAGTAGCACCCAAAAAACTTAAGAAAACACTTCCAAGGCTGGAATTATACGGTGCAGCACTCTTGGCAAAATTGCTACACCAGGTAAAAGTCATCATGCATTTTCAACACGTTATCACATATGCATGGACAGACTGAACAATCACATTAGCTTGGATCAAAGGAGGCCCAGAAAAATGGGAAACCTTTGTCGCAAATAAGGTAGTTGAAATCGTAGAATTAACAACACCTACCATCTGGTATCACGTTCGGTCAGAGCATAACCCTGCAGATGTGGCATCTAGAGGAATCAACCCATCAAGATTTCTTGGCTTAAATTTATGGTGGCATGGGCCTACATGGCTGATGGAACAAAAGAGCAAATGGCCATCCCTTCCATCACCTGAACTATCGACAATGGAAGAAATGAAACGCCAAATCACATGCGGAAGCATATCAGAAAAGGACGCGTACCAAGAAGAAATCTTCTTAAAATACAGCAAGTTACCTAAACTCTTACGAGTGTGGGCTTATTGTCAAAGATTTATCAACGCTTGCAGAAAGAAACCAATAAGCAAAATGCATATTACAGCACCAGAGATATTGAATGCTCTCAATAGCATAGTCCGTATCATTCAGCAAAATAAATTCACCTCTGACATCCACTACTTACGCAAAAATCGAAATTTAGAAAGGAAAAGTGCACTATTATCACTCAAGCCGTTTTTAAACACAGAGGGACTCATCAGATTAGGAGGACGCATCGGTAATTACAACATACCTTACAACGAAAAGTACCCAATAATCCTACCCTCGAGTCATCAAATAACCAAATTAATTATTCAAGAATCCCACGAACGGACACTCCACGGATCAAACCAGAGAACCTTAGCATTCATTCGCAGAAAGCAGAAAGTTTTGGATTATCAGAGGCAAGAATACTGTTAAGAACGTATTGAGCAAATGTATTCGTTGTGCCCGTTTTAAGACGCAAAACCCATCTCAGCAAATGGGCGCACTACCAACACCAAGGGTCACACCATCAAAGCCATTAAGCCACACAGGAATAGACTACGCTGGGCCAATAAAAATCAGGGCATCTAAGGGCAGAGGAATCACAAGTTATAAAGGTTACATTGCAGTGTTTTTATGTCTGACCACTAAAGCCATACACTTAGAGATTTTAAGCGGCTTGACAACAGAGGATTTCCTCGCAGCCTACAAGCGATTCATTGCAAGAAGGGGCACGTGCACTGACATCTATAGTGATAATGCCGCAACCTTCGTTAGTGCTAATAAAGTACTTAATAAAGAAAACGTGAAAAGCGCAGCTTCATATCTAGAAAATAAAGGAACGACATGGCACTTTATTCCCCCCGCAGCTCCTCACTTCGGAGGAATTTGGGAAGCCGGTGTTAAAGCAGTTAAGTATCATCTGAAGAGAATTATAGGGGAAACCACACTTACATATGAAGAAATGTCAACTTTACTCTGTCAAATTGAGGCTTGTCTCAATTCGAGACCCCTGTGCCCAATGACGGACGATCCAACAGACACAAACACACTCACTCCAGGACATTTCCTTGTGGGAGAAGCACTAATTGTGCCTCCAGATTCAACGGGATGGGAGAAGGAACAGCACAGTCTCTCTCGATGGCAACATATCCAAAAGATGAGTAAAGATTTCTAGCAAGCGTGGACGAAGGACTACCTTAAGCAATTACAGCAACGGTCAAAATAGAAAAGCAAGACTAGCAATGTTAAAATCGGACAAGTTGTACTTATAAAAGACGAGGGTACACCTCCCACAAATTGGCCACTTGCAAGAATCACAGAAGTACACCCAGGATCGGACAATTTAGTGAGAGTAGTAACACTAAAGTACAAAGGTGATCATACCATAAAACGTCCAATAGCAAAAATTTGCCCCTTGCCTGTGGAAGAACACGACGACAATAGTCTAAACCAGAGCTGCGTAAAGAGAAAAATAGCTGCTCATTCAATGAGCACGCTAAGAAGGAGACAGCGAGCTCAAGATGTGCATACAGACCAGAGGTTAGTTAAGAGAATGAAAGTAAGCAAAGTGAGCATGTCCTTCGCAGACCAGTCAGCCAGTGAAAACAAGACACTAGGAAACATAGATTCATCAAAACCAACCCAAAAGTTCTACGCAGTAAACGACGCATGCGTCAATGTCCCCGCATTACCCTCACATCGGGATCTAGCAGCAAATGGAAATGAAACCAAAGGGCATTAAACAGCAGACAAGCAGGAAAAAAGAGACACCTGCACACCTGTAAGGCAGAAGTACATAAATTTCGACGCGATCATATGCAACGTAAGCGTAATGGTGTTCGAATTTACCCTGTAACAACTGGGTACCTATAGAAAAACAATTACAGGCAGTCAAGGCTTACGAAATGCGCCATAAAACACAGTTATCTAACTTCGCGAAAAGATACTATTGTTAAGAGTATAGAAGGCCGACCAGTCATGGAGGACGGTGGACAACAATACACCCAACCATACTCTGCCTCCTGCTACTCCTATTTGTGAAAGTAGGGCACTGTTCCTACAACCTAACTCAACAGAAAGCAGGCTTGTACGTTGAGCAAATAGGCGATGTCCAAGTGAAGCGAGGCACCTTCAGAATTGAATTGTGCTTGTCCTCAGCAGAAATAAGTAATGATAGCAGCATGTTAAAACAGACAATGAGTCAAATAAAAACACTCTGCGACGAGACATACAAAATATCCGACGAAACACATTGCCAAGGGTTAATACATCATCTCGAGGAAATCCACACGGAAACCCAAAACCACATAGAAATGTTGCTATCCGACACAAATAAAAGGGTAAAAAGAGGAATTCTGGGGAGGCTATTAGAGACGGTATTCGGAGTCAACGATGAGGTGTATAAAAATATTGACGAACTAGATCATAACCAAAAGCTCCTACTTCAAACGATCAACCATCAAACGAACACCATGCTTACAACTATCGCAACAGCCAACGAGACAGAAGCAAGAACAGTGAAAAAGCTAAACACTTTCACCGATAGATTGCACCAGGGATTGACAGCAATTAAAAAGATGCAAGCACAATGGTTCGCAGGGCCCGATACAAACAAATTAAACATACACTTCCTCGCAGCATACCATGCTGCAGCTAATTAAGTACCTAGAGGAATTATTAGAAAGATATCACAAGATCACTAGGGTGTACTTCCATTATGGAAGCCTAATAGACTTCCTGAAACCTGCCCAAATATCAGAAATACGAACCAAAGCAAAGGAAATCTGCCATCGAGTTTAGACATTCTGCCATTCCACAACGCCAAAATTGAGCTAGCATTCTCAGCAGAAGAGATTAAGGTATTAGCATACCTCAACATAGCCGAACTATCCCAGTACAATCTAATAAAATGTACAGCAATACCTCAAAAAAAATTAGACAATCAATACGTGGTCCTAGATCTTGCGACTCCTATTCTAGCCATAAACTACAACACACAATCTTACTTTAGTTTAACTGAGATGGAATTGGATAGCTGCGTAAATACAAAAAAACATATGTTACTATGCACGCCAACAGTCATACGAAGCATCGAGAATCATCCGAGTTGCATCATAGATGAACTATATCACCGACACGAAGGCAATGAATGTCCAATCAGACAATTCAAACCAACAAGCGTTCTATGGAAGCACCTTCACATGATCAACACCTGGTTATTTGTTGCCAACAAACCCACCACAGCAGCAATACAGTGTAATGGAAATCATGAAGACGTCCTTTTAAATGGCACTGGAAACATCAGAATTTCGCAAGAATGTACAATAAAAACGAAGCGAAATACACTCAAATCCGAATACTCGTTGAAAACACCAGTCATCGCGTCCTTTGTAAAACCTGTGCCAATCAATGTCTCCCTACCAACAATTAGCAGCTTAACAATATCAACAGACATGGAACCAGTTATAAAGACGTCCGACCAAATCTACGAGGCATTGGAAGCTGAAGGCGACAATCTTCATGTTGAGGGAAGCTAGGAGATCATTCATCACCACATCACCGGTGCAAGAATCTCTACCACCACAATACTCATCATAGCAGGGATTATCCCAATCATAAGATGCAAGTGGAAGCGAAAACTCACATTATCAGGTACTGAGGCAACACCCATAGAGGACGTGGAGAGTATGTCAGAGTTCAACCTTCCTCCAATCGCGTCCCCCGGCAGAATGTTCAAACTTGAACATAAATAACTGTAGATCTACATAATAGCAAAATTGTTCAGATTTGTAGATATATAAGACAATAAATCTGATTGTAGATATACAAAAGGTCAAAAACCGCATAGCATAAAAACAAATAACCAATAATTGTTTGCAATAATTATTGAACTCTTGCTTACTAAGCAAATTGCGCAAAGTAAGCAATTGCCCCCAATAATTATTGAATTCAAGACAAATATTGCTTACTACATAGCACCTTAAGTTCATTACACTAAGTTGGTTAGTTAGTAATGTTTAATAATTATAAAAGCAGTAGTAATGTAAGAATTTTGCCTTTTGCTATACTAGTATCCAGCACTTAAGCCCCCACCAGTGGTAAGCTTGAGTCAATATTAACGTTTATTTACAGCTCTTGAGCCTAACCAGAGGTCCATTTCGCTACGCCGAATCCCAAGCATACGAGCTAAAGAAAGATTGAACCATCAAGTTGTTTACACTTCAATAAAGTTGTTATTAAATTACAAATCGACTACTACCCCAGAACTCCAAAATGATATTATGACCTTGCACCACCTGATCTAGCGGGGGGGGGCCCACGTTGGGCGCCAAATATGTAACACTTCGCTATGCTCGAAGACCTTGTGCACATAAGTCGGAGGTTGGAGCTGAAATTATTAGCAATATATTAACGAGCTGGGTACTAAGCGCATTGGGCGCCAGGTTTCGTGATGGACTTCCTCGTGATTAGGCGTAACGCCTGTAACATGATGCCCAATCGGCTTAACGCTGCACACCCTGCCTACAGGAACCGTATTATAGAACAAGACTGACATAAGCTCCCTATCGCGATGCCCCGATCTTCCTCAACCTCCTATACAAGGTCCCGGCTATAGCTCGTCGATGGGCGTGGGCTCGAGACCGACGCTGCGACATAACTCGTGACTAGTGAACTATTAACCAAACATCCTCCACTCCCCCAGGCACTTTGTACCTTATTCATTCCACTGCGGCACACAACACGACCCGAGATCAATGCGGCGCACTACTTCTTGGCTCACTCCATCCCTACCGCTAACAACTCCTCCTCGTACTAGCTCCCGAAATCTAAGTCCGATTCATCTAGCCAAAAGCGACGTGACGAACCCTTCTCGTTTGATTATGCAGCTACCTTATTTGCACTCTACCTATTCCAACCGGGGAAGATGCATAACTAGTTGTGCGACACTTCCTTAGACATTCGAAGTGCACCTCGTGCAACTACCAATTCACTCAAGGGATAAGTACATATATATAAGCCTTTAATTATCTCTGATCAAGATATATTTATAGCAACACTACACTTTAATGCACTTAGATCTATATAAACCACCTCGTACTAAATTCCCACTCTGAACCTGCGTAGTATGTAATTACTTAACTTGGTTAATTAACCGGATCTATATGTATGCATACAGGGAGCCCTTCAATTTCAACTGGGAGAATTTTCCTGTCTGTTCTCTTCCCTTTTAACTACTTGTATACATATATATATATATATTAAATATATATAGACGCACAAGCCCAACGGCCAGAGGCACTTTATAATTCACAATCCTACGTCTCGTGCAACAAAAAATTATATATGTTAGCAAGAATCAATGATCCGCGTGTCTCTGTGTATCTCTATATATATATGTATGGCTAATTGGGAAAAATTAACTAGGAAATCCTTAATTTAAGCATTCGTGGGTTAAGTCCCGTCATTTACAAGCTAATATACAGGATATGATAATATAATTACTGTTATCACATTTAAATTTGGTTTTCAACAATTAAATTCCGGCGATCTGCTGCTGAACAATTTATAATTAAAAATTCTCAAATTAACACATTTATGCTGTCTTCGAAAATTGTCCTGTCATTGTTGGGTTCCCTGTCTTATGATACTAGGGTTTTTTTTGGGTTTTTTTCTAATAATTATCTCCTCCACTCTTGAGTGTCTTGACCTTTGCCGTGTCGAGACGAGGCTGAGCTAAGGGAGTCTCCGCTCCCACTCCATACCCCCTCGGGCTCTGAGGAATTCCGAGTTGCGGCCCTGAGGTGTCAGCGGCCTGACGGCTGATTATGTCGTCGGAGGTGCGCCTTACAATGCCTACGCGCCACCCCCGACTTCTGAGCTACAATAATACCTTTAAATTTTTTGAATGACACTTTGGATTTTAATGCTTACCATAGTGGCTCCTAACTACTAATTCCCTCCTTACAATTTGGGGTTTCAACCTGCACTTCTTCTACGGGATCTTCTCGGTTCTAATTATTGGCTTTTCTCCCCTTTTGGTTTCCTCGTAATAGTGTCTATTCCGCGGGGTTCTACTCGGCCCGTTCGGCTAAGCAACTTTATTGCTATTTCGTCCCTTTGTTTCTTAATTTGGGATTCTACGTTAATTGCACTTTGACTGGGCCTACTAATCACTAAATTTAACCCTCTTTTTTTTTTGCTTGAACAGCTCCACGAGTCTGGTACACGAGCAACTTGGCTTGTTCTTGCCTTCTAGATTTTTTTAATTCTAGTTGGCTTAAAATATCGACTGCACGTTCCAGCGTTCACTTATCAAAAGGAGACCGAGGACGTTGTACCGCTATTCAGTTCCCGTTAAGTCGACCGAACAGCGCGTGGCAACAATTTAGGCCGTGATTCTAGCTGTTGTCAATTTCCTATGTTCACGTTGACGTTCGAATTCGGGTGCGTTCTTTAAGTTAAAATTTGATGTTACGTTCACAGACTTGTTACATTCATACTTGTATGCCTGGAGCCGTTCGCTACAAACCTGAAAAGAGAAGACGAGAGCGGACCTAGTCAACCTTCAAGGTAGGAGGGCTCCAGGAGGGTGAGAGGAAATGAGAACTCTACTTCCGGTTCATGTTATCCAATCTAGTATTTTTTTATTAGCAAATGTGGTATTCTTTGCTCAATCCAACTAAGTTTTTTTCGCGGACAATGTTTGGTTGTTATTTCTATCCCTTAATACATTTGATATGTATACTGCTACCTCTGTCAAATACAGAAACGACAGGAGGCCGAATCTCCTGCTCAGTAACATTGCCAGAAAAAAGTACTGTCGGTTATATCGGAACGTCGAATATTAAAGACTCTTCCAAAGAACTGTCTAGTAGTGTCGTGGGTTCCCTACAGGTGGAAACGGGAGCTTGAAAATCTGCAGCGAAGTCAATCAGGTTCCCTGCTTTTACTAAAGGATTTCCAAATGTCGTATAACTATCAGATGGATGGTCGATATCACCAGAGTCACTGAGTGATATTAACGGACAGCCTAGTAATTCGTCGGTTATGTCTCTTGATTCAGCAAAGCGTCTTCCCTGTTCAATGATTAAACTGGATTTGTTGGAGCTGTTGTCGTTCAAGACTTCGAAACTGGTCGAGAAAAGGTGTTGGCATTCTCGACCCGTCTCTCGTTTTTCGCCAAGCAGTGCCTAAAGTTTGGTTTAAAGACATTTTTACGTCCGCATCCATAGCAGAACACTTGTTGTCTCTCCTGCAAACAGTCTTGATAATAGTGGCCCTGCTGATCGCAATTCCAAAAAAATGCCTCGGGTCTGTTTGTAATAGCTGATAGATCTTGTAAGCTATTGTCACATCTAGGTAGCTAAAATCGGATGCTTCCTCCACTTCACTCACTCGATGGTGTCGACAACGGTGCAGGCTAGCCGTCGTAATGCGCAATTGTGTCGCTTGGATTTGAGTGACGAGTGATCTTATCTGACTGATGTTATTGGTAGGGTGCAGGTAGATCTTCTCCTGAATCTCAGGCAGTAGATTGGACGTGACGATTTCCAAGAATTCTAGGTCTGGCATGCAGCTCTGCAGTTGTTCACATAGCAACACTAGATGTGGTAAATCAATAATTGAACCCCACTAGTTCTTGTGGATTAACTATTTATTTAATTCAATAAATACAACAAAGGATATAAAGTCTTCAAAACTTTTCACTGCTCCTCAAGTCTCTACCTAGCGAAGAATTGCAATTGTTTCTTTGACACTTTTTTCAATTAAGCAATTAAAAATAAACAAATCTATTGAAAGTTACAGTAAGAACCTCGACAGGTTACGTTTAGAAAATGACATTATATAAAATTCTTCACATTCTCCCACCTGAATTAATGAAAACAACAATGAATTAACTCATCAACATTAAAACATATACAAAGATTTAAAACAATATTAAAGTCATTTTACTTTTACAAATCTAGTTTAGGTGGTGCCCTAACTCTTCTACCACTTCTTGTGTATTTAATTTTCTGCTTCTGATTTTCATTAGTTCTAATTTCTACCGGGCTTCTCTACTTTTCCTCTGCATATTTGGCGAATAATATCTCCTTCTTCTGTATATTGTGTAAATTTAATCTCTAAGGGAAGTTATATATTATATTGGACGTAATAAAACTCCAGCTACTGTTTTCAATTTAACTAATCGTACTTCTCCTTCTCGTCTCGGTATCAATTCTTCCACTTTTGCTAATGGCCATTCAAGTCGTTTGACGTCATCACTTCCTACTAACACTAGCTCACCTACCTCGATCTTTTTCGGAGAAATCTTCTTGCTATATAAAATTAACTGTCCCCAATATTAGTCTTGAAATCGTTGTTTAAGCACTTGTGGTAATTCTCTTCTATATTTCAATCGTCGATTAAGATCAACTGCTTGTATCGCATCTAAATCAGCTACTCCCACCTTCTCTATTTCTTTCAAGAACATATCCGGGGCTAATGGTGTTAAGTCCAAAGCATCTTCCGATACATACGTCAACGACCGCGTATTTATAACAGCTTCACATTTGCATAAAATCGTCTGCATTTCTTCAAAGTCTAAAGAAGTTTTGCCCAACACTCTAAGGAACAGCTGCTTTAACATTCCTATTAAACGCTCCCACCAACCTCCCCACCAGGCGGCTGTAGGTGGATTATACTTCCATTGAATCTGTTTCATTGAGCTGTATTGAATTACTTTACTCCAGTTGAGACGTTCTAGAGCGTTTGCTGCACCAACGAAATTAGTACCATTATCCGTATAGATGATACTAAGCCGGCCCCTTCTACCAATAAATCTTCTCAGACACTGAATGAATCAGTCAGTGGACACTGAAGAAATTAGCTCTAAACAAATCCATGATTTCTCATACGTACCTTTACCTTTTACGTTTATATATATAGGTCCTGCTAAATCGATTCCAACAATCTGAAATACCAAAATTCGCGTATGCGATACGAAAAAGTGATTCTGATTTATGCAAAATGGATTGATCTTGAGTAGTTTTTGTCCTACTCCACCAAAAGAACGATTTTTTTATTATTTTAGTCCTGTATAATAAGAATAATATTATACTAACAATAAGTACATTTTTTCCATCAGTGCTATAGTAAAAAAAGGTTATTTTTTTATGTTCACGTTATACTTACTTAAATGCATATACTCCGAAGTAACCTTTCTAGTTGTGTTCAAGCCTGAACATAACAATTATGCCTGCGTAATAAATAAAATGATTTCTTCAAAGCTTGAACTAGTTAAGCAATTTTCATAGCAATTCATTGAGTCATTATTTGTTGGTCACAGTGAAATTTACTGACCTAAATTCTTTTATTTTCACTCAATTTCCAAGCTCTCATTTCTTTATGTATTTATTTTTTATTGCACTGACCACAACTCGCTAAAAATATGCAACCTATCAAATTTCAATTATTTTTATTTATCAAACAATGACTCAGTGAAGCAATAGTTTAACGTTTATTTTTTATAGGATAAGCAATTTTATAACAATATAAATTGATTTAGTTTCTGTCAATAAATAAGTTCTAGTTAGCAATCCAAGGCTATAACTTCGTTTTTTTATTTAAAGAATCTTTTTTTATTTCACCCCCTACCAGAGGTAAGGTAAATAAAAAAAACAACTAACTACGGTTATAGACGGTCAATTGTATATCTGATTTAACACACGGTTGAATTAGGTACAATTGATAACCGCACATGGTCCTTCGAGCTTCAAAGAATCAGTCAACATAGAAGTTTAAAGTCTTAGCACACCGTTAAGATTTTATTCACTCATTGAGCAGTTCATTTCATCGAAGTTTACAACAGTTTTAAAGTCTTAACACACCGTTAAGATTTTATTCAGCCACCGAGCAGTTCATTTCATCGGAGTTTAAAACAATTTTTAAAGTCTTAACACACTGTTGAGATTTTATTCTTATCCATATTCCGGAAACTGAACTCTGGCGGATATCTCGCATGTAAAGGTTTTAACACACCGTTAAAGTCTTATTCAGTCGTCTGGCAGTTAACTCATCGAACAATATAACCCGTTTGTTCTTGTTAAGGTCTTAACACTGTGAAGATTTTATTCAAGGAAGCAGATTTCTTACGAAATTCACGCACGTTTAGCTGTTAACCCACTGCTTCCCCTAAAGCAGTTACTGCAGTTAGTCAGTGTAACCAATCGTGGGAGACTATGAAGACGATTGATGACTACATCTCTTCCCAGAAAAGATTAGCTAAACAGATTGAAGACAGCATCAGAAGCTTCACTGCAGACAGCTCTTCAAGAAAAACGAGGTTATACTTGGCCAATAAGCTTAAAGAATTAGAAGAGTACTGGTCCACCTTCGCATCGTTACATAAACAGATAGATATAGAAATATCTGAGGAACATCCGTACAATACCGAACAATTGTTTGACAGAACTTTTGACCTATACAAAGGAGCAATCGAGATGATTTCCAATTACGAAGTCGTGTCACAACAGCCAATAACACGCCCATCACAAGAGCAAGTAAAAATTAAAGCCGACGAGAAAACTCCAGTAGAACGTCATGTGGCATCAGCTTTACCAGCCACCAATACTATTCCTGCATCTGAGGGCACGGCACAATACACCGAACAACAACAAAGAATGACATTGCCATACTATGCAGCTAACAGGGAAAACAATTTTCCAAAACTACCTCCCATCAAAAGTCCTAAATTCGATGGAAATTATAAAGAGTGGAGATCTTTCATCGACATTTTTACTAACGTCATCCACGACAACTTTTCCATAAGTAACGTGGAGAAGATGCAATACCTTCTTTATCATCTAGAAGGAGATGCCAGAAAGGTAATCAGCCATCTTCAACTAAACAGCTGCAATTACAACACCGCCTTGAGCTTAATTAAAGCAAGGTATAACAACAATAGAAAGATTGTGACCACCTATATCAACACAATAATTGATATTAAAAGCACTGAGCATAGGTCGCAAGAAGACATTATTGCCTTATGCGACACAATAAGAGAATGCTTGGAAGCATTGAAGAATCTTAATTGTGATACAGACAATTGGAGTCCAATGATTGTTTGTATTGCAATGAGAAAACTAGATTCAGAAAGTCTTCGGCTTTTTGAAGAGAGTCTACCTGATCCTAAAGAGATGCCATCAATTGATGATCTCCTACGTTTTCTGGAAAAACGTTACCAGGTACTGGATTGTATAAAAAACTCCAGACAACAAAAGCAGAATGCATTTAAAAACACAAAGAAGACTTTCCATGCAACCATTAAAAACACATGTATGATGTGCAATAAGCAACATTATCTTTACCAATGTGCCGAAATAAAGAAAATGAAGACCAATGAAAGGCAAGCATTCGTCAGGAATAGCAGGCTATGTAGCAATTGCCTTACTCATACTAAAACCGATCCATGTAGATCCAACAAGCTTTGCACATTTTGTAACAAAAGGCATCATCAGCTCCTCCTCCATCAAAATCACGACGCAACAGTAACAAATGGAGAGGCAAACAACATCACAACGCATTTGGCCACAAAAGGCTGCAGAAAAGGCACTACCCTTTGTGAGGAAATAAGGGATAACAGTGTAAATTGCTACTCCACCAACCTAAAGATTCCGAACGTACTACTACCAACTGCAATTGTTCGAATAAAAAACATTTATGGCCAGTTAGAATCTCTTAGAGCACTCATCGATCCAGGTTCACAAGTCTCACTGATAACGGAAGAAGCCGCTCAGGCCTTAAAACTAAAAAAAGATCAAATAAGAGCAACCATCTTTGGAATTGGAGAATCAGAATCTGCCAAAACTCATAGCAAAGTAAACATAAGCATACAGCTTAGACACGAATCAGATTCCTACCTTTCGCTCGATGCTCTGGTATTATCAAAGTTAAACTCATTTTTGCCTGAAGTTCCTGCCACTGGGGTTAATCTGGAAAAATACAAAAACATAAACTTGGCTGATCCGTGCTTTCACAAGCCTGGCCCTATTGATCTCTTATTAGGAGCTGATGTTTACGCAAAGATCATAATAGACGACTTCAAATATGGACAGCCTGCAGCCCAGAATACTAAGCTAGGCTGGATAATTTTCGGAAATGTACCCAACACAAATCGAAGATCTCTCAAGTTGTCAAGTTTTCTGTCTCTTGCCGAAATAGAAGAAACACTAGAGAAATTCTGGGGCATTACTACCATCGAGGAATCTACCCCAGAAAATGATCATTGTGAGCAACACTTTAAAGAAACACACACTAGAGATCCTCAAGGACGATATGTTGTCAGCTTACCTTTCAAAACTGAAACCAAAAAATTGGGACAGTCCAAAAAACAGGCGATAGCTCGTCTCATGCATATAGAGAAGAGACTAATTAAAAAGCCAGATATTCAGGCAGAATATAATAAATTCTTAGCAGAATATCTTGCCCTAGGTCACATGACCCCAGCTAAGCCAAATTTAGAAGAAGAATCTGGCGTATATTATCTACCTCACCATGCTGTATTTAAAAATGAGAGTATAACTACAAAGCTCCGTGTTGTCTTTGATGGCTCATGCAAATCGGACTCTGGCTTAAGTTTAAACGACGTCTTGCACTGTGGGCCGAAAATACAGCAAGACCTCACCAACATTATTCTTAGATGGAGAAAATATCGTTATGTCTTTACTGCAGCCATAGAAAAAATGTTCCGACAAATTAAAATTAACGAATCACAAAGGAATTTCCAAAGAATACTTTGGCGGCAGCACTCATCTGACCCAATAAGGGAATACACTTTAAACACCATAACATATGGAACCGGACCGGCCACTTTTCTCGCAGTAAGGACGCTGCATCAGCTAGCGCAAGATTAAGGCATGCTATTTCCTGTTGGAAAAAAGGTGCTAAAAAGAGATTTTTATGTGGATGATATGTTGACAGGCGCCGATACAAGGTTAGAAGCTGTACAGCTAAAAGATGAAATAACTGCCTTATTAAAGGCTGGAGGATTTAACTTGCGAAAGTGGACTTCCAATAATGAAGAGCTCCTAAAAGAATTTCCAGAAAATATGATAGAATGCGGTTTCTTGGAAATTAAGGAAAATGACACGGTGATGGCCTTGGGTATACATTGGAATCCCAAAAAGGATGAGTTCCAGTTCAAATTAAAAATTGATCCATCCTATGCTAAAATTACAAGAAGAATACTGCTGTCAAAAATTTGACCCGTTAGGACGGCTGGCGCCGATTACAATAAAGGCAAAACTAATAATGCAGTCACTATGCAAAACTCAGACTGATTGGCATACAGAAGCGCCGCAAGAAATTACGAAAGAGTGGAAATCCCTTGAATCTGAGCTTTGTGAGCTTCAGGACATCAAAATTCCCAGATGGATAAATCATCATGAGCGCAATAAATTACAGCTACATGGCTTCTGTGACGCCTCATAAAAGGGCTGTGCAGCAGTCATTTATGCGAGAACTATTGATTCGCACGGAATGGTCCACACCACCTTGCTAACAGCCAAGACCAAGGTGGTACCCTTGAAACAAAAAATTTCAATACCACGCTTAGAACTGTGTGGTGCACTGATGCTAGCAAATCTACTAAAAACAACTGTGAGCAGTCTGGAAATTAACTCTCCAACACTATTTGCTTGGTGCGATTCTGAAATAACGCTAGCTTGGATAGCAAAAAATCCAAATGCATGGAATACATACGTTGCCAATAGGGTCTCAGAGATACAAAGGCTCCTACCAGACAATATCTGGAGGCATGTACCATCACTGCAAAACCCCGCAGACACTGCTACTAGAGGAATCGGCCCAAAAAAATTAGTATCTCATAATATATGGTGGAGAGGACCGCTCTGGTTATCCCAGCCACCGGAAGCCTGGCCTGTAAATAAACAAAATTTCACCACGCAGGACGAAAACAAACCAGTGGTTCAAGCTATAGATACACAGGTGCCTGGCTCAGACATCTTCAATTGCTCAAACTTCACCCGTCAAGTGAGAACAATCGCGTACTGTAGAAGATTTATCAATAATTGTAAATTGGCCAGATATCAACGTGATATTGGGTACTTATCTGCCCAAGAAATAAATGAATCCAAAATCTGCATTATAAAAATTGTTCAACAAGAGGCCTTTCGTACAGAAGCAAACAGCCTTAAGAAGGAAAACCCCTTGTTAAAATCTAGCAAACTTCTCTCTCTTCATCCTTTTGTCGATTCTCAAGGACTATTGCGAGTTGGTGGAAGGATAGAGAAATCAAAACTATCAGTTGAAGCCTGACATCAAATACTTCTGCCTCAAAAACATCACGTAACTAATCTTATTATTGACTTTGCACATAGGCAAACGCTACATGGAGGAGTACAGCTCACACTGAACTACGTTAGATTGCAATACTGGGTTATCAGTGCCAAGCGTGTAGTTCAATCAAGAATACATAGATGCATCACCTGTTTAAAGTATCGTCAACAAATACCACAGATGATGTCTGCCAGCAGTGCTAGTAACACCCTCTGCGCCATTCTCACACTGTGGAGTTGATTACGCTGGACCCTTTATAACAAAAATGTCAAAGGGAAGAAGCACGAAAACTTTGAAAAGTTACATTGCATTATTCATCTGCATGGTAACTAAAGCAGTTCATCTTGAACTAGTCAGCGACCTCACTTCGGATGCCTTCTTAGCAGCGTATAGAAGATTTATAGCCCGCCGGGGAAATCCCAAGCAGATGTATTCTGACAATGGGACAAATTTCGTTGGAGCCAACAATAAGTTACAAAAGGAGTTACAGACGGCAATTGCTCAATCAACAAAGCAGGCTGCAGAGGTAACAGCTAATGAAGGCACAGATTGGAATTTCATTCCACCGGCCACACCTGGAATCAAGTCAGTAAAAACCCACCTTAAAAGAGTTTTGGGAGAAACTCTGTTAACATATGAGGAGTTCACTACGATTATTTACCAGGTGGAGGCATGTTTAAATTCCAGACCGATTGGGCAAAATTCATGCGATCCTAATGACCTCGAGCCATTAACTCCAGGGCATTTTATAATAGGAAGAGCACTTTTATCACCTCCTCAACCTGACATTACTAATCAAAACGTGCATAACAGATGGAGGCAGCTCGCGAAATACCAACAAGACATCTCGCAAAGATGGTCTGAAGAATATTTGACCATGCTGCAGCAGAGAAGCAAGTGGAAGGTCAAGCAACAAAATCCCAGCATTGGCGACTTAGTCTTGATAAAAGATAAGAAGCTCCCTCCACAAAAATGGTTGCTTGGTCGGATCACTCAAATGCACCCAGGAGAAGATGGGCTTGTACGCATAGTATCGGTCCAACACAAGGATGGGATAAAGAAAAGAGCACTCAACAAGCTATGTCAGCTTCCTATCCACATGCATAACACTGAAGGCACCACCCCAGAACTAAAAGCTACAGCTACATTGGCAATAACAAAAAATTCAAGAAACAAAAGGATAATTCTTACCGATGAACAACACGAAAACCAGGTTTGGTCCTCCACTGATTACTCCAATGACATTAATGAGGAACTGACAAGAAGAAAGAAATTCAGGGTTACACCATGCACATGGGCTGCAAAATTACTTCACACTACGCTCTTATTACTATATTGGCTAGCTATGGTTTTTGCTCAAGAATATCAAATATTTCAACCTAAAACAGGGTTCTATGTAGAAAACTTGGGGCATGCTCAGGTAAAACGTGGAAATCTAAGGCTGCAATTAGAATTTCCAATGGTTGAAATACTGCAAGACAAGAAATTGATTGACACTACCTGGACACGAATAGAAGAAGTATGCAAATCAAATAAAGGGGTCACTGATATAACACACTGTGACATTCTTCTTCAACACATTTCTACCACAAGGCGTGACTTACTAAATGCAATTGAGCAGATCTCACAATTAACCCAGCGTAAAGACTGAGCAAGAAGAGGCATTTTTGGAAAATTGCTAACAAGCATCTTTGGAGTTAATGATGAAATATATTCAGATATAGAACATCTCCAACACAACCAGGAAAATATTCTCCAAAGCACAAATCAGCAAGTGCTCTTCCTTAACCAAAGGATCAATCAATCAAATTTTGTCATCAAAGAGAAGCTTAGACATTTTGAATCACGACTGGCGATGGCAGTGTCATCCATAAAAGAAATGTCCGGATGGTACTCTGCAGCAGACCACAATAGGATCAGCATTGAGGTAATATCCACATACATCAGTGCTGAGAACTATCTTCACGAGATGAAAGGAAAATACGACCGATGGCTCAGCGCACTCCATTCGCATGCACACCTCCTAGATTTCATCACGCCGCACGACATTGACGAAATAATCAGCAATGCCTCTGAAAAGCTCGGCACAACTCTCTTCATTACAAGAATACCGCAACCTCGGCTAGAAATCAGCACAGAAAATGGGACAATAAAGTTATTTGGATACTTGAGCATCATAGAAAGGGGTACCTACGACCTGTTGCATATTACGCCAGTGCCTCAAATCGTAACGAATAACTCTTTTGTAATAGCTGAGTTGAAGTATTCTACCTTTGCCGTCGATTATAACAAACAAACCTATTTCACCTTACGGAAAGACGACTTGAAGGCATGCTACGTCACTACAACCCACAATCACCTTTGCACGCCAACGATAGTTCATAGAATTGACGGTAGCCCATCATGAGTTGTTGACCAGATATATAACAGGCACACAGCAAGTAATTGTGAAACACGACATATCCAATTAATTGGGACTATTTGGAGAACGCTCACGATGAAGAATACCTGGCTTTACATAACCACAGAGCCAAAAGTAATAGCGGTGATTTGTAATGGGGCAAGAGAAGAACTACTGTTAAACGGCACAGGGATCATACAACTTGAAGATGAATGCTTCATCAAGACAAAAGAGCTCACTCTGAAGACAACTATAGATCAGCATTTTGACGTCATTGACAGTCACTTCAAGGAAACAGCCCCAGTTGTAGCAACAGTTAATTTCACTGAAGCCACTCACATTCTACAAACTGAAGTTCTTGTTCGTCCAAATGAACAAATAGTGGACTATAGCTCCCAGCCTGAATTGTTGCAGATGGATCAACTTCACAGATCACTAGCAATACATTCAGTGACGGCAACCACAAGTATTCTTGCATCTGTCATTTTGGCATTGATTGTGTACAAACACTGGCAAAGGCTCAAGGAGCTCTTCAACATCTGTACCTGTGGAAGAACGTCATCAACAGCATCTGATGACAAAGCACAACCACCACCATCTAATAGGAGAAGACTGTCAACACCAAACATGTCAATACAAACAAGTTTCAACAAGGTCTTGGCATCCGCTGGCCCTCAAATTGTTCAAGCCTGAACATAACAATTATGCCTGCGTAATAAATAAAATGATTTCTTCAAAGCTTGAACTAATTAAGCAATTTTCATAGCAATTCATTGAGTCATTATTTGTTGGTCACAGTGAAATTTACTGACCTAAATTCTTTTATTTTCACTCAATTTGCAAGCTCTCATTTCTTTATGTATTTATTTTTTATTGCACTGACCACAACTCGCTAAAAATATGCAACCTATCAAATTTCAATTATTTTTATTTACCAAACAATGACTCAGTGAAGCAATAGTTTAACGTTTATTTTTTATAGGCTAAGCAATTTTATAACAATATAAATTGATTTAGTTTCTGTCAATAAATAAGTTCTAGTTAGCAATCCAAGGCTATAACTTCGTTTTTTATTTAAAGAACCTTTTTTTATTTCACCCCCTACCAGAGGTAAGGTAAATAAAAAAAACAACTAACTACGGTTATAGACGGTCAATTGTATATCTGATTTAACACACGGTTGAATTAGGTACAATTGATAACCGCACAAGTTGCATAATCCGTCCACCTCTTTTTCATGTTAATTCTTAGGAGCTATATTTTGTTATAATCAGGTATATATTTATTTCAACTCGATTAAATGCAAAAATACAATTTCAGTTTCTCACGAAATGCCACTGAAAATATCAAATGTTGCATAACGTAAACATGAAAAAAAAGAGCTGCATAGTATCGGCATTTAGTCTGTAATCTGAATTTTCAACTTAATTAATACGAATTCTTCGTAAATGTTTTTTTTTTTTTGAGAGCTCAGAAAGATTTAAGATAAATTAAAATATCTGAAAGGCCAAGTATTAAATTTCAATTTTTCTTAGTTTGTAGAGCTGTTTTATCGAGATTTTGATTAAAATGGCACTTATTTTAATTTACATCATTTTAGTTAGTATATCTCCGCCTTAGAGATTTATTTTTTCTTTTTGTTCACCATTCGTTTGTAAGCTTCCTCATTTCTAGTACTTTTAAGATTTTCCTTCATCATTAGAATATACGTTCAATTCATAATAATTTCATTAGAATTAACTTTAATTTAACATTTATTTGTTTCGAATGAATCCATGATTGTACGCATATTTTTTTTTTTTGAAAATGTCTTGAGCAAGACTTATAGTCTAGGACTCTGAATTATAACGTAAAAATGAAGTACTGAACACTTTTATTTCTCCTTTCACTTTCCTGGAGCCCTCTCACATGAAGGTCGTCTAGGTCCACTACGCTCTCTCTTTTCAGGTCTACTAGGGATACTGTTCAATATCGCCCGCAGTATCGTAGGGTGGTTGGGGCAACGGCGATGGAAGGCAGAACATCTGCGCCTTCCCACGGGATGTAGGTAAGTGATGTAAGAGTCCCTTCAGTACCGAATGCGTGCCGGCGTTTTTTTTTCTTGTAAGTAGGCACGATTTTTTTTTTGTATGTGGCTGGCGGCATCGGCAAGTTTTTCGTGAAACCTCCCCACACTCTCCGCCAATAGCACAGGCGAGCTAGCATACCGCCCTGCAGTCAACAATGTCCGCCGAGTGTTCTGTCAGCTCATGCTAGCAGTCGGGATTTCACGTCCAAGCCAAGTCACTCAACATATTTCCATAACTTGTTCTAGGGTTTTCGTCTACTTCTTGATCCCAATTAAATTTAAGAGACCAAATTTGCTGTAGTAATAGATTTGACAACAGCATCACAGGACAAATAATACCAATTGGATCGAAAACTCGATGAGCAGCAGATAATATCATTCTTTTAGTTATAAGGACGGATGAAACACAGGAAAAGTCCCAACTTTCTAGATTTACCTCTAACGTATCGCCCTGTTTATTCCAAAGAAGTCCCAGTACATTTGTACAGTCACTTTTAAACAGAAGGGGAAACTCTGGACCAGCCTATTCCCAGCCTCTTAATTCGAATTTACGCTCTGCCATTATAGCTGTTGCTTCAGGAACGGACTGCATAAAACCCCAAAAACTACTCGTCTGTGTCTGTATCTTTTCATAGGACTTTGTTGATCTTTCCACAGAAATTGCAAAAAGTTCCTATCGCGGTGAAGCAAACCAATTTGAAGAAAATCCTTCTTTATGTCAGCAATAACACCAATTTGTTCTAACCGAAATCGAATTAAAATCGATGGTATTAATTCTATTAAGTTTGCCCCTTCTCTACACAATTGTTAAGACTTGGAAAATGTTTCTATTTTGCGGATGCATCGAAAACAGGACGTATTTTTGTAGTGCTATTTCGTTTTACAACATGACGATGTGGGAGATAATGTGCAGTTATTATTAACTCTTCATTAGGAACTTCTTCTATAATCCCTTCCTGAACCCATTCTTTCAACACTCCATTATATTCATCATAAAAACCATCAAATTTTAATTTCCTTATAGTAGATTCTAACCGCTTTATAGCAATATTGAAATTACTAGCTAAAGGTGGATGATCTTCTAACCATGGAAGATGAACTAGATATCTCCCTTCATCATCAACTATTACTGTTCTTTGAAAATGGTTCTCCGCTTCTATCTGTAGTTCTTGTTTTCTCATCTTTCTGATGGATCAGTAATACCCAAAACATCCAAAGCCTAAAGGTCAAATATGTCAGTTTCTTTTAACAACATGGTAGTGACCGCCATAGCTACACTATCTGATTTTGATGTTTGCTGAACCGAGCCCATTACTGTCCATCCCAATTGGGTTTCTATTGCTACTAAACCACACGAATGTTGATGATGTCGGGCCTATATTCAAAGTCCATCAACTGAATATTATGCTGTTGCAATTCTGTTATCCAAGCACTAGTTGTAATTTGATTAATTCTCTCACAAATGAGTGGTTGATAAAAACTGCAATAGAAACTGTATTAATATTAAATATATTATGCTCCACGATATCCGTTTTAACCGTTTTTAACCTTTGTATTGGTTATTTCATTATTATCGTTTTCAGAATTATTTGTCCTTGTGGAAAAACCCTGGTTTGCGTTTGTTAAGCTGTCACAAATTATGACATTATGCTTTCTATTGTACACTAAACATCTTGATTTATTCCAACAATTAGCTATACCATGACCTGGCTTCAAACAATTGTAACAACATTTCTTATTATCTAAATATATCTTTTTTCTTTCAGACTCATTCTTTTAGCTTTAATACACTCAGCACTGCTATGAGAATTTTTACAAAGCACACAACCTGTATTTCCGATTGTGGTGAGTAAAACAACGGCTATAGATAGATTCAATTCTAAAGCCTGACAGTGCCAATGTAATTTTTTGCTCGTTTTCTAATTCCTTCCTTAGAAAACTCATCAATCGATCTAATCGAGATTTGGAAGTACTTTCGTTTGTTAATGTATTTTGCTGGCTACCCTGTTCAGAAACATTTCTGTTCAAATATCTTCAAGAAGACAGAATTCTACTAATGGCAACAATATGGAAGCACACTTTTCCGCCGTTACCTGTAAGGTTTCAAGTGCTCTCAATTGGCTTTCTCACTTATTGTACAGCGACGACAACGACACTTTTTCTGAAGATATGGTATTTTGCAAAACTAGACCCAACGATTCTCTCACGTACACCTCCAACAACAGATCATCCCTACCATGTCGATCTTTCGGACACTGTAGAGCTTGAGAATAGTTTTCACCAGTTGCTGAAAAACTCTCAACTAAATTTGTGACTCGAGATCCGGGTACTGTCGCTTGTATTAAATATTGAAATTTATCTGCACTATTAATCAAAGAATTCTCATTAATGTTCTTAAACTGAGCCCAAAGTGGTAACCATTCTTTGAGCTCACCACTAATTTTCTTTAACTCAAGTTGTGGTAGTTTGAAAGGTCGTCTACTTCCCTGAAGTGCGCTACTTTGTACAGATAATACTTGGCTGGTAGTCTCCAGCTGTGCTGTGGCTGTTAATGCAGCAACTTTCGCTCTGGACGTATTACACTTGAGATAATATTCATCGCTTGAATCTATCTCTTTTTCTAGAAGATCTTGAGTAAACTATCATCCTCTAGTAATCTATCATAAATTCGTGCATTAATTTCTTTCAATTCTTCTTGTTTTTTTCTCAATCATGTCCATTAATCCTCCAATTTCAGGTAAAACTCTCTCTTCATTCAGAAGAAGCTTTTCTAATTTATCAATCGCTTTTGTGAGCGATGTTCTCTGTGTAGTACGTGCCTTTTTATCCTTTTCCATCTTCTTAATCCACGTCCTGTCACGGTCGCCAAATGTGGTAAATCAATAATTGAAACCCACTACTTCTTGTGGATTAACTATTTATTTAATAAAATATATACAAAAAAGGATATAAATTCATCAAAAGTGTTCACTGCTTTTCAAGTCTCTACCTAGCTATGAATTGCAATTGTTTCTTTGACACTTTTTTCAATGAAGCATTTAAAAATAAACAAATCTCCAGTAAAAACCTCGATAGATTACGTTCAGAAAATTACATTATATATAATTCTTGACACTAGATAATGGTTGTACATAGAGAATAATTCATCATGCTTCTGTTTCCGCGACATCAGTTGCTCTCGGATTTTCAAGTCATATTTGGGCACTCCCCATTCCTAACAAATTCCAAAGTTGGCAAAGCGTTGTGTCTTAATAGAGACCAGTACCAATGCTTTGCTGGTTCCGTCAACAACATGAGCATGTTCCTAACAAGGAGGTCAAAATCTCCTTCTAGAGCGGAGTACGTGAGCGCTTCGACTCGAACAATAAATTTGTCCACAGAGAGCTCGGAGTTATTGCCATTATACGACAGGTTCCACCTCCTGATAGGACTGCCTGATCGTTTGTACCAAGAAGTGTTTTGGACTCGATTGTTAGAAGGTGGATATGCCTGCGGAACGAAAGGTGCAGCAAGTGGAAATGAAGGTCGGCGTTGACCAGCTGAGCACGAGTGTCGATTACGCGGATCTCTCTGATTTTCCAAAAAAATCTGGGCGTTTGCATACGTTCTCGAAAAGGTGGTGGTGGTGGACGGGAAACGTCCGCCTGCTGAATCACAGCAGAGACTCGCTGTCTGACGTCGGTGATCTCAGCACGCAGAGCATTCATGGTTTGAGTAATCTCTGCCTGTATCAAAGGTTGTAACTGGGTTCGAAGATTGGATATAAGAAGATCAGTGTCTAGGAGGCCCTGCTTGGAAGTTGCAGGTGACAAACTATTTCTTCTTGAATTATCATGGGATCTAGGTGCTGAACGTACCCTAGGGGACAAAAACTCACGGCCTGACGGTGGAAGTATCGGTTGAGGCACTTGAAGATGTAAGGACTGTTGCGGAAGATCTGCCTTCGCCTGACGAGTGTGGTACCTCTTCCGGATCGCACCGGTATACGCGATGAAGACTTGCTGTGTGAGCGCGCATCGACAATTGGCGTAATTGGCTTGCTCTCCTATCTATGCTCGCAAACATGCTTTATGAAGCCCATGACCACATATTAAAGTCACCGGTTTTCGTCTGGCGGACCAGTCTCCGTCTTGGCAGATGGAGCACTGTTCTGGCATCTGTACTGGGACTTCAGTCGCAGGAGGTGGATTTCGTATAGTAGCCATCTCAAATATTGCAACTCAACAGAACAGAAATAGTATTACGGAAACTTGATCTGTAGCCCAATCAAATCACGACAAGAATTCAGAATAGAAAATTCAGCAACATTCGATGTCTACAACCGTATAGGAGAAACAAAATCTTCAAAACTAAAATAAATGTAATCTACCGTATCGAAATTATGCTATAAAGTACGACGGATCTAGTACTTAGAAAAATGTATGAGCTAAACTCAAACTTTTCGAAAACAAAATCAGAAAAAATGATTTGTCATACAGATCTCCTACCTCTATCCAAGAGCTAGCTCTCAATACAAAAGCTTTCCAGGTCCACTTCTCTCAATCAGGTCAGAAATTATGCGGTAAAGGTAAGTAGTGTGAATGTGTGCATGAAAAGAATGTAATTCTCACTGAGATCTTGGAAAAGTCGGGTTGGAGATGTCAGAGACTGAAAGTGTTACTAGAGATTCTTCAGCCAGGCAGTTAGCAGTATGCCAACTCCTGATTACTGAAGGTCTCCAGCATCACTTCCATCCACCAACAACTCTTTCCTTCCCCTTCGTTCGATGCCATGTCTAACTAACCTTCCAGTTGGGCAGAGCCATGAATGGTCAACTAGTTAGCAAAATGCCAAAAAGTCATCTCACAGACTCATGACTCTGTCCAGCCAGTTGGAAAACAAAGGCACGACCCTGAGAGAACACAAGCAAAAAGTTGTGAGGCCACCTACTATTTCCATAGCAGAAGGCCAGCGGGAAAGATCAATTCAAAAAAAATTTCAAAAGAAATTCAAACAAAATTCAACAACTGTTCCGACTTGAGGCAACCTAAAGTCGAACTGCAGATAAAAAGACAATATCAAAAACTCTGCGTTGCTAAAATCACAATCCTTTACTTTAATCAAAATTCAAAAACTCGCGAAAACATTATCAAAATATCGAGACTTTACTCTACTCCAATCAATTCAGATAACAAAACCAATCAGACTCAGGTCCACAAGTAACCTCCACTGGATATGAGGCTTGAGGTCAACCAATTAGCAAACTGCCAAATGACCATCTCACAACAAGTCTCAGTCCCCAGCAAAAGTCACAAATAGACCACCGAAGTCCAACTGAGGTGGCCCCACGTTGAGCGCCAATTTGTTATGGAACTATGTCAGAGCGATTGGTTTGAACGTGAAGTCCAGACTGCCAGCATGAGCTGACAGATCACTCGGTGGACAGCGGTAACCGCAGGGTGGCACGCTAGCTCGCCTCGGCTATTGGCGGAGAGTGTGGGGAGTTTCCACGAAAACCTGCGCTGGGCCACCAGCCATATACAAAAAAATCGTGCCTGCCAAACCAAAGGCCGTAGCACACATTCAGTCCTGAAGGGACCTTTACACTACCTACCACTTACCTAATTGGAAGCGCAGGTGTTCTGCTTCCACCGCCATTACCCCAACCACCCTCCGGTACTGTGGGGTATCCCTGTTGATAACCTGAAAAGAGAAGACGAGAGCGGACCTAGTCAACCTTCATGGTAGGAGGGCTCCAGGAGGGTGAAAAGAAATGAGAACTCTACTTCCGATTCATGTTATCCAATCTAGTATTTTTTTATTATCAAAGGTGGTATTCTTTGCTCAATCCAACTAAGTTGTTATTCGCGGACAATGTTTGGTTCTTATTTCTATCCCTAAATACATTTGATATGTATACTGCTACCTCTGTCAAATACAGAAACCACAGGAGGCCGAATCTGCTGCTCAGTAACATTGCCAGCAAAAAGTACTGTCGGTTTTATCGGAACGTCGAATATTAAAAACTCTTCCAAAGAAGTGTCTAGTAGTGTCGTGGGTTCCCTACAGGTGGAAATCTGCAGCGAAGTCAATCAGGTTCCCTGCTTTTACTAAAGGATTGCCAAATGTCATATAACTGTCGGATGGATGGTCGATATCACCAGAGTCACTGAGTGATATTAACGGACAGCCTAGTAATTCGTCGGTTATGTCTGTTGATTGAGCAGACCGTCTTCCCTGTTCAATAATTAAACCGGATTTGTTGGAGCTGTTGTCGTTCAAGACGTCGAAACTGGTCGAGAAAAGGTGTTGGGATTCTCCACCCGTCTCTCGTTTTTCACCAAGCAGTGCCTCGGTTTAAAGACATTTTTACGTCCGCATCCATAGCAGAACACTTGTTGTCTCTCCTGTAAACAGTCTTGATAATAGTGGCCCTGCTGATCGCAATTCCAACAAATCGCCACGGCTCTGTTTGTAATAGCTGATAGATCTTGTAAGCTATTGTCACATCTAGGTAGCACTGACAAATCAGAGGTTAGATCGAATGCTTCCTCCACTTCACTCACTCGATGGTGTCGACACGGGTGCAGGCTAATAGGCTAATAATACGCATTGCGACGGCGTAATTGTTTCGCTTGGATTTGAGTGACGAGTGATCTTAACTGACTGATGTTATTGGTAGGGTGCAGGCAGATCTTCTCCTGAATCTCAGGCAGTAGATTGGACTTGACGATTTCTAAGAATTCTAGGTCTGGCATGGAGTTATGCAGTTGGTCACATAGCAACACTAGATGTGGTAAATCAATAATTGAACCCCACTAGTTCTTGTGGATTAACTATTTATTTAATTAAATAAATACAACAAAGGATATAAATTCTCCAAAGCTTTTCACTGCTCTTCAAGTCTCTACCTAGCGAAGAATTGCAATTGTTTCTTTGACACTTTTTTCAATTAAGCAATTAAACATAAACAAATCTATTGAAAGTTACAGTAAAAACCTCGACAGCTTACGTTCAAAAAATAACATTATATATAATTCTTGACATTCTCCCACCTGAATTAATGAAAACAACAATGAATTAATTCATCAACATTAAAACATATACAAAGATTTAAAACAATATTAAAGTCATTTTACTTTTACACATCTAGTTTAGGTGGGTCCCTAACCCTTCTACCACTTCTTGTGTATTTAATTTTCTGCTTCCGATTTTCATTAGTTCTAATTTCTACCGGGCTTCTAAATCTCCATCTTCAAAATTATTCGCTATTACTTTTCCTCTGCATATTTGGCGAATAATATCTCCTTCTTCTGTATATTGCGTAAATTTAATCTCTAAGGGAAATTATATATTATATTGGACGTAATAAAACTCCAGCTGCTGTTTTCAATTTAACTAATCGTACTTCTGCTTCTCGTCCCGGTATCAATTCTTCCACTTTTGCTAATGGCCATTCAAGTCGTTTAACGTTATCACTTCCTTCCTACTAACACTAGCTCACCTACCTCAAACTACTTCGGAGAAATCTTCTTGCTATATAAAATTAACTGTCCCAAATATTAGTCTTGAAATCGTTATTTAAGCACTTGTGGTAATTCTCTTCTATATTTCAATCGTCGATTAACATCAACTGCTTATCTAAATCAGCTACTCCTACCTTCTCTATTTCTTTCAAGAACATATCCGGGGCTAATGGTGTTAAGTCCAAAGGATCTTCCGATACAAACGTCAACGACCGCGTATTTATAACAGCTTCACATTTGCATAAAATCGTCTGCATTTCTTCAAAGTCTAAAGAAGTTTTGCCCAACACTCTACGGAACAGCTGCTTTAACATTCCTATTAAACGCTCCCACCAACCTCCCCACCAGGCGGCTGTAGGCGGATTATACTTCCATCGAATCTGTTTCATTGAGCTGTATTGATTTACTTTACTCCAGTTGAGACGTTCTAGAGCGTTTGCTGCACCAACGAAATTAGTACCATTATCCGTATAGATGATACTAAGCCGGCCCCTTCTACCAATAAATCTTCTCAGACACTGAATGAATCAGTCAGTGGACACTGAAGAAATTAGCTCTAAAAAATTCCACGATTTCTCATACGTACCTTTACCTTTTACGTTTATATATATAGATCCTGCTAAATCGATTCCAACAATCCGAAATACTTTTGCATCACGTACCTGATCAGTGGGCAAGGGTGGGGACTGCACTTGTATCCCTTTCGGCTTATATCGTTTGCATATTACACAACGATTTAAAACAGATCTTACACTACGTCGACCACCAAGAATCCAAAATCGTTTTCGTAAAATTGTCATCATAGTTTGATTTCCCGCGTGGGATGAATTACGATGTATGTCTAAAATTAATCCCTAGACCACTGGATGATTTTTATTTGGTAGAACAATTGGATACCAAAAATCTTTAATGTAATCGCCATGCAAAACCTTCGTTTTTAGTTTGATGAGCCCATCTTCGTCCATATAAGGATGTAAGCTTGATAATTTATTATATTAAATGGTCGAAAAATATTCCTTTTGTCTTAAATGAAATAATCTCATTTCCGCTTCTATAATTTCTTCTGTTGTTAATTCGCCACAAAGTCTAAATTCTCTCGAAGGCAAAGAATTTCGTTTAAATCTCAAAATCCAGTCAATTAGACGTATGATCTGAGTGTACTTAGAAAAATAACGATAATACCAGTTTTCTTCTTCATTTGCACATATCATCGAAGCTGATGTTACAGACCTTTTCTTTTATTTATTTATTTCGCTTTCATCAAATAACACAGTAGATGCAGACCAACACTCTTCCGGTTCTTTCAACCAACAAGGTCCCTCCCACCATTGAGATTCTGACAATTTTTTCGCACTGCACCCTCTTGATGGAAGATCTGTAGGATTATGTGCACTAGGTACGTATCGCCATTGCTTATCAAATGATAATTCTCGTACCTCCTTTACTCTATTTCTCACAAGGACATCCCATTGTTCTTCACGATTTATCCATGCTAAAACTGTAGTTGAATCACTCCAAAATATGACTTCTTCCAAAGGTAAATTTAAGTCTTTGATGACACCAGCATATAATCTAGATCCAATATTTACAGCTAATAATTCTAATCTTCGAATCGTAATTCTTTTATTTTGCTTACTTAACGGTGATAATCTTGATTTCGCCTGTAGTAAGTGTACATTCAATATAGATGCTGTTTTGGTTCTTAAAAATACAGCTGATATTTTACTAGCATCACAAAATATATGTAGTGAATATTAACATGGTTCTTTCGTACCCACTAGCCACCTTGGAAATTTTATCTGTTGTACGTAGATTAATTCTCGTTGCCAATTCAGAAATTGTGTTTGTTATGGTCGTGGCGGAATGCATATAGCAGAATGCTATACTGAGACGTACTGCAACATGTATGCCGGCCTGGCCAAACAGACAGCCCGAACGCACCCCCACAACCGAAGAGCTCTGACTTGTTGGTTGAGAAGAAGAAGATAATCGTCTCTGTCTTATCAAACTTTTCACACAGTGAAGAAATAAAAAAGTGAAATTACAATCATCCGAGGACATCGGGAAAAAATCAACCCCTCACGTAAGTTCAAAGGAGTATTTATTTCCACTAATAGCATAGTTTCAATTAGTAAAAATATTCTCCTCATTAGAACAAGAAAATCCGGAGAAAAAGAACAAATCGTAATTCCGGCAGCAGATAAATCGCAGCTTCTACGCTGCAAATAAATATTGGCGATGATATAAAGACTGTGCAGGATTCTAAGGTACAAATTATTTTGAAGCCAGTTCCTCGAGGTTATTTAAGTGGAAGTGAAACACAGCAAAACCATCATTTCCTTTTGCATATCAAATGCAAAATCTTAAAAATCACCACCACCACCACCACGATCTGCATAATAATCAGCTACCGAATCATCTACCTGTAAATTCAATAAATCCACAAACAACAATATTAAATAAAGGAACAATTTTCGAAGCAGCAACGGGTGGCGGTGGTGCATTAGTTGCAACAGAAATTTCATCCAGAAATAATAAGAAGAGTCCAAATCATTAATATCAGGAACTCCAGCTAATGTCCTGCAGGCTGTAAGATATTTAATTTATTTACATAGGATAATTTTATCACAAAGTCAAGCCTAATAAATTTTAATTATGCAATAATTTTCAAATATGACATAGAAACTAAGCAATTCTTATGGAAGTTTCTCCGAAAAAGAAAATCAAACCTTTTTGTGATCAATTTGGTTCCTTTCTTGCCAAAATTCGCGTATGTAATACGAAAAAGTGATTCTCATTTATGCAAAATGGATTGATCTTGAGTATTTTTTGTCCTACTCTACCAAAAGAACGATTTTTTTATTATTTTAGTCCTGTATAATAAGAATAATATTATACTAACAATAAGTACAATTTTTCCATCAGTGCTATAGTATAAAAAGGTTGTTATTTTTATGTTCACGTTATACTTACTTAAATGCATATACTCCGAAGTAACCTTTCTAATTGCATAATCCGTCCACCTCTTTTTCATGTTAATTCTTAGGAGCTATATTTTGTTATAATCAGGTATATATTTATTTCAACTCGATTAAATGCAAAAATACAATTTGAGTTTCTCACGAAATGCCACTGAAAATTTTCAACTTAATTAATACGAATTCTTCTTAAATGTTTTTTTTTTTAGAGCTCAGAAAGATTTAAGATAAATTAAAATATCTGAAATTAAATTTCAATTTTTCTTAGTTTGTAGAGCTGGGCGATATATCGATATATCAGTCATTCCATATAATAGATAGACGGCTGAGTACGTTTGACTCGTGTTTTATCGAGCTTTTGATTAAAATGGCACTTATTTTAATTTACATCATTTTAGTTAGTATTTCTGCGCCTTAGGGATTTTTTTTTCTTTTTGTTCACCATTCCTCCGTTTGTGAGCTTCCTCATTTCTAATGTACTTTTAAGATTTTCCTTCATTATTAGAATATACGTTCAATTCATAATAACTTCATTAGAATTAACTTTAATTTAACATTTATTTGTTTAGAAAGAATCCATGATTATATGCATATTTTTTTTTTGAAAATGTCTTGAGCAAGACTTATAGTCTAGGACTCTGAATTATAACGGAAAAATGAAGTACTGAGCACTTTTCTTTCTCCTTTCACTTTCCTGGAGCCCTCTCACATGAAGGTCGTCTAGGTCCACAACGCTCTCTCTTTTCAGGTCTACAAGGGATACTGTTCAATATCGCCCGCAGTATCGTAGGGTGGTTGGGGCAACGGCGATGGAAGGCAGAACATCTGCGAACGGGATGTAGGTAAGTGATTTAAGTGTCCCTTCAGGACCGAATGCGTGCCGGCGTTTTTTGTTCTTGTAAGTAGGCACGAATTTTTTTTGTATGTGGCTGGCGGCAGCGTCAGGTTTTCGTGGAACCTGCCCACACTCTCCGCCAATAGCCGAGGCAAGCTAGCGTGCCGCCCTGCAGTTAATGCTGTCCGCCGAGTGATCTGTCAACTCATGCTGGCAGTCGGGACTTCACGTCCAAGCCAAATCACTCAACATATTTCCATAACATGTTTTAGGGTTTTCGTATACTTCTTGATCCCAATTAAATTTAAGAGACCAAATTTGCTGTAGTAATAGATTTGGCAACAGCATCACAGGACAAATAATACCGATTGGATCGAAAACTCGATGAGCAGCAGATAATATCATTCTTTTAGTTATAAGAACGCATGAAACACAGGAAAAGTCCCACCTTTCTAGATTTACCTCTAACGTATCGCCCTATTTATTCCAAAGTAGTCCCAGTACATTTGTACAGTCACTTTTACACAGAAGGGGAGACTCTGGACCAGCATATTCCCAGCCTCTTAATTCGAATTTACGCTCTGCCATTATAGTTGTTGCTTCACTAATAAATTTTTTAAGTTCTGTTTCGTCTTTCACACTCGTTACACAATTATCGACGTAAAAACTGTTCATCAATTTTTCTACTAGAGCTGAATCATACTCTTAAGTATGTTCTGCACAATTTTTTAAAATGTTTTTCAACTGATACTGGATAACTAACCCGAGAAGCAACGGACTGCATAAAACCCCAAAAAGTACTCGTCTGTGTCTGTCTGTTTTCATAGGACTTTGTTGATCTTTCCACAGAAATCGTAAAAAGTTTCTATCGCGGTGAAGCAAACCAATTTGAAGAAAATCCTTCTTTATGTCAGCAATACCACCAATTTGTTCTAACCGAAATCGAATTAAAATCGATGGTATTAATTCTATTTATTTTGTCCCTTCTCTACACAATTGTTAAGACTTGGAAAATGTTTCTCTTTTGCGGATGCTTCGAAAACAGGACATATTTTTGTACTGCTATTTTGTTTTTCAACATAACGATGTGGGAGATAATGTGCAGTCATAGTTAACTCTTCATTAGGAACTTCTTCTGTAATCCCTTCCTGAACCCATACTCAACACTCCATTATATTCATCATAAAAACCGTCAAATTTTAATTTCCTTATAGTAGATTCTAACCGCTTTATAGCAATATTGAAATTACTAGCTAAAGGTGGATGATCTCCGGAGGGGCAAGCTCTGGGAGCGGCGGGAGTTCAAAGTTTCAACTTTAAGCGGCTATATTTGAATAAAAACCACCAAAAATGTATCTTCCATTTATGAATTTAGGACTTACTTGCTAGAACAATGCTTGGTTGAGAAAATATAGCCGCTTAAAGTTGAAACTTTGAACTCCCGCCCCTCCGGCAAAAATGAAGATTCGGAATAACGAAATCTACGTAATTATCAAGTTTGGTAAAAAAAGTGTTTTTTCGAAATTACCCCATCCAATTTCGAAATTCGAAATCGAAAAGTACCCCATCTAATAGCCAGTTCAGATTCCCGTACAATGACATATAAATGGTTGTCGTAGGTTAAAAACTGTAGGAGGAGATAGAATCCTACGAAAAAACTGAAGCTTACCTTGATGGGCACATCTTCCAAATGTTTGCTTATAACTTTTGATTGTTATTGTTGATAGCCTTAGGGAGGTCATTTTGGAAAGGGGACATAATTCGCAAATTTTCTCATAGTTTTGGCAAGTTCGTGTAATGGTGATATTTCGAATAAATGTACACTGAAGCGCGACAAAAATGTTGGTGAAATAAAAAATTCTAGAGAAAACTGTTTCTTTTTAAATAATTGAAGGCACAATTATAGCTTATTATACATTCGTAGAAAGGCCAGTATGTGTTCTTTTAAATAAAGGTTTGAACGTCAAAATCCATCAATTATAATAGAACTTATAACGAAATTACTCTGAAGAGGTATGCAAAATCTCGAAAATCGATATTATCGATTTACTCGAAAACCAAGCGGAGTTCGATATAAAAGTATCTAGACGTTTTTGACCCAAATGACCTCTACTTTCATCCCCTTAAAGGATTAAAGACATTTACGGAACACCCTGTATATTGAATACATTATATTGATTAATTATGTATATACTAAATGATATTATACCGATCGACTATATAATTATCATACCACGTCAATTTCAATTACTTCTGTACAAAATTAATAATCTGTTTTCGGTAGGAAGTATTTTTTTTTTAAGAAGGAGAGAAAGAGTGAATACAATAAGTCCTATTTAGTATCTAAAGTTCTTATGTGTGCTGGACAAAATATTAATTTCGATTACTTCTATGTAAAACACAAACAAATATACTCTTTTCTGTAGAGTGTTTTTAAGGCAAAAAGGTGAATACTAAGTCCCAGGTCAGTGGTTAATGAGTGACAAATAGCTCCAACGTGTGCTATAGTCTGCTATCGGATGAATAGGATTCCTTTCTCTCGCTATATTTAGTCGAATAAATTTTAAACAAGTGGTTAAAATCGATAACTAGCATTATTCGGTATGATTAATTCAATTTGTTATCATTTAAAGAAACCATCACCTCTTTATAAATACTTCGAGCATACGACTCATTTAATTTTAATAGCCCGTAACGTCTATCTTTTATTTTACTAGATTCACAATCAATATAAGGACTCATAAACACTTAATAATTTCGGCTACTCACATATATACCGTATCAATTATAAAAAAAATAAAAAAAACACACAATGTGTTTCACTTAGTGTTTTATCGAAAATGGAGCAACTACCTCGCCTAATGTAAATATATACATATACCTCTCGTGCGAGTGCAGGATATCTTTTGAACTTTTAAACATCCGCTTCATTCTAAAATTATTTACTAAATTTCGGTAAATGTACCAAAGCAAAAAGTCAAATAAATAGCTGCCCTATAACGAACTCGTAAAACTAATTCTGATATGCCCGTAGCGCGGATTTTCCATTTTTTACTTATGTATCCTTGCAAATAAAGGTAGCTCCAAGTGGTTTACATTATCTTGTATTCTCTCTGTCACGAATTATAAAAGTAAACGAACGTGGATACGAGCGGACTGATATAACCGAGTATAAACATATAGAATGTAAAAGAAAATATGTAAATAATAATTAATTATACACATTTTCCTTTGTCGCGAAGTTGCTCTTCAATAATTTGTTATAAAAAAAAACACTCAAGGACGTACATGAACGCGTACGATATATATATATACATATTCTCGGAAATAATATCCTAAACGGATTACGTGTCTCATAGTGTGTAGGATAAACAACGAGCAAGTTCTTCTTAAAAGTCTTCAAACTTTATTGAGAACATAGAGTCCGACACACCTCCCCAAATTGTCACGCGAGGACAAAGGAGGATTCTTGTGCTTTTTCAAGAGTTACCATTTAACAATCCAAACGAAATGCCAGATAACGCAGGTATCCAACAGAACGTAAATGTTCCTGCACCTCAACGAGCAGAAATCAGCATCGTTGATGTGTACAATTTGGTGCCAGAATTCGATGGAACTCCTCACGAATTAGACAAGCTCCTAGCCTGCGGTAAACTTTTATTCTCCTCCACGGAATCTGCGCCTCAGCAAAGTATTTTTCTAGACATCATCAAAACAAAACTTCGGGGGCCTGCATTTGAGGTTATACAATACAGGTCGCTCACTACTTGGAATAGTTTGGCACAGGAACTAAAATCAAATTTCAAGGAAGAAACATCCCGTGCCAATGCCCAAAATGAACTGGTCTCGATCAGGCAAGACTCAATAGAAAGTGTTAAAGAATATGGAGACAGGGTAACGCAGGCCCTATCTCTACTAAACTCCGCTACATATAGCAATGTAGCAGACTCAGCCGTTCGAGAATTCCTCATACAGGAAAACTCAAAGCTAGCTGTGCAGACATTTGAAGACGGACTGAGAAATCATAGTTTGAAGATATTGGCTAAAACACACGGAGAAAATAATTTGCGGAAGGCAATAAACTACGCGTCAGACCATTCAAATCGTTTAGAACGAAATCTTCCTCCGTCCACTTATCCCCCTAAACCTCCCCAAAAGAGGAACATATTCTGCAGCAATTGCAACCGACAAAGACATACGCGCGACAATTGTTTTAGGAACTCGAATGTACGTACACGCGACAATCATTTGAATAACTCGAATGTCCCAAATTTTCCGCCTCGAGCGATTAACCGAGATGCAAATCATTTGCAATGTGCATACTGTAAGAAACCGAACCACCATATAAATGATTGTAGGTTGAGACAGTACAACAATGAGAGATCCTACCAAGCCAATTCAGGTGGAGGCTCGCATCGAGAAGAACGCGCGTACGTACCCAGACCGAATACTGGCATAGGAACTCCTCACAATCTACACTACGTACCCACAAAAAATTCGCATACAAGGCGAACCACTAAAATCAATCAGAATTTCAGAAATAAAGATGCATATTCGGGAAACGAGAAACTTCAGGATGAGGAAATCGGCGCCCCGTCCCGAATTGTACATACAGCCGAAGTCCACACTCCTCCAAAGAATTAAAGTATTAAATTTCGGGTCAGACCATGATATCGCTCACCAAAACCGACAACAATGCTTGTATTTGTATCCCATTTAAACCTGCCCTAAAAAAGTATTCCACATTTCTTGTGGATACAGGAGCAGACATCAGTCTTTTAAAATCTGACAGTTTTCACAAAAATGTGTCATTTTCAGACATTAACTTTGTCTCTACTATTTCTGGAGAAACCATAAAAACGTTGGGAGCTACGGTCGGAACCCTTGATCTGTCTAGTGACGAAATATCACTTGAATTGAAACATACTTTTCAATTGCTAAGTCCAAAAATAAACCTTAAATACGATGGTATTATCGGGAATGACTTCTTGAGGAAGTATAAAGCCATTATAGATTACAGTAAGGGTCTTCTTGTAATCAATGCCCATAATAACAAAAAAGTTTGTAAAGAACCAGACGACTTGAAGACTTCTGATAATTTAAACGAGCTAATGGGAAAGCTTAAGGTCGAAAGCATTGAACTGCTTACGGACAAAGGTGACAAATATCCAGTAGATGTGAAATCAAATCCTACTTTTTTGCCTCCGCGCAGCAGAAAAATCGTTACCATACCATTTAATTTTACCAAACAAGCGGTCATGCGAAAGAAAGAAATCTCACCAGGAGTATATATGGCCGAAACTATAGTTGGGTCAGACATTCAGAAAAGTATTAATTTAATGTTCTTAAACTGTAACGAAACAGGTGTTTATATGGAACCCGAAACTATAGACTTGGAGTGGGATGACCTGGATAACTTTAATGTTATAGATTGGGATACGGACAAAGATCCGATAGAAAATAGATTGAAAGACTTGGAAAAGCTTATAAGTTTAGAGCATTGTAACAAAAAGGAAAGAGAAACTATCATCAAATTATGTAGAGATTACAATAACTTGTTCTACTTGGAAGGAGACTACTTGACAAGTACGGATGCTATTGAGCACTCCATTATAACTGAGGCTAATAGGCCTCCCATATATGTGAGACCGTACAGGTTGCCAGACGCGCAAAGGGATAAAATTCATAGGCAGGTAAATGAGATGCTGAATGATCAAATCATTAGGCCCAGTGATAGTCCATGGAACTCTCCGCTTCTCCTCGTGCCGAAAAAGGCTGATAGCAACGGCAATAAGCGATGGAGAGTGGTGGTGGACTTTCGAAAAGTCAATGAGATCACAATTGGAGATGCATATCCACTACCTAATATATCCGATATATTAGATCAGTTGGCCAAATCCAAGTATTTCAGTACTCTTGATCTTGCCAGTGGATTCCATCAAATCCACGTTACAGAGGATGACAAAAAGAAAACAGCCTTTAGCACACCATTTGGGCATTACGAATATAATAGAATGCCACTTGGGCTAAGAAACGCAGCTGCAACTTTCCAGCGTTTAATGAATAACGTATTAATGGGGTTGCAAGGTGTTGAATGTTTTGTATACGTTGACGATATAGTCGTCTATGGTTACGATTTGTCAGATCACAATTCCAAGTTGATAAAAATTTTCAATCGTCTGCGAGAGCATAATCTAAAACTTCAGTCTGAGAGGTGCAAATTTATAAAGAAAGAGCTAATTTACCTAGGACATATAATTTCCGAAGAAGGCTTAAGACCAGATCCTGGTAAAATAAGTGCTGTAAAGACATTCCCAATTCCGAAGAAACCGAAGGACATTAAATCATTTCTGGGTTTTGCTAGATATTACCGGCGTTTTATTTCAAATTTCGCGGACATAGCGAAACCTCTTACAAAGCTCTTGAAAAAAAACACAAAATTCAAATGGGACGAATTTTGTGATGAATTATTTAAAATTCTCAAGAACAAATTAATTAATTCACCCGTCCTGGCATACCCAAATTTTAAGGAAGAGTTTCTGGTTACGACAGACGCAAGTAATGAAGCTATAGGAGCTGTCTTATCACAAGGCGTGATCGGGGAGGACAGACCAATATGTTACGTAAGTCGTACTGTAAATACAGCTGAAGCAAAATAGAGTACTACTGAAAAGGAACTGCTTGCTATCGTGTTTGCTGTAAAGCAACTCAGACCATATTTATTTGGGAGGAAGTTTACTATAGTAACAGACCATAAGCCACTTAGATGGTTAATGGCTCTTAAAGAACCCTCATCTCGGTTGATGAGATGGAAAATATTTTTGGAAGAATGTGAATATAACATTATCTACAAGGCGGGAAAGTATAATGTTAACGCGGACGCACTAAGTCGCATCGATGATCCAGAACAACTGACAATTAATGAGCCCGTCACTGTTGGAGTTGTAACAAGAAATCAAGTAAGAAAGAAATCAGAGGAAGCACCTCAATTCCAGAAACCTGCAACGAAACATCACATACAGATATCCCAAATCATCGAAACAAACGAGTCCATTTTTAACGACTACGCACTGAAAAACAAGATTTTTATACTTCCACTAGTGGATTCTCACGTAGAAAATAAATTAAAAAAACTCTTCGAAAATTATTCCGTACCAAATATCGGTGAACAAAAACTTCTATTTCATAGGCCCACAAGCACAAGTTTTACTATAATAAAAGTAATGCTTCCATTAAGATCTGAAACGGAGAAATCTAAGCTTCGAGATGCTGTTAAAGGTATTTTTCAGTACTGCACGAAAAATAACATAAACACTTTCGGTTTGTCAGTACCAATCTTTGACAAATTTTCACTTAACGAATTAAAATCCAACCTTAATGAGATTTTCAAAGACAGAAATGTGTCAATACGGTTGTTTAATGACTCGAGGGTATATTTGGAGAACCCGAAATATATAGACAAAATCATCAACGAATACCATACGTCTTCTTTTGGAGGTCATCAAGATGTGTCGCATACTGTGAAAAGACTCAAGATGAAATACTTTTGGCCCTCCATTATGAAAGATGTTTAGAATTTTATTCGAAAGTGAGAGTCTTGTCAGAAAAATAAACTGCGAAGGAATCCACCAACACCTATGAAAATCACAACGACTAGTGTGGCACCTTTCGAAAGAATTGCCCTAGACTTCGTAGGACCACTACCCGTAAACTACGATGGAAACAAGTACCTGTTGACATTTCAGGACGACCTTACGAAGTTCTCAGAAGCACTACCCTTACCCAACGCGGAATCTACCACAATCGCAAAAGCCTTTGTGGAAAGCATAGTCTGCCGTCACGGAATTCCTGAATCGATACTCACAGATCAAGGCGCTAACTTTTTAAGCAATCTGTTCAAGGAGACTTGCAAAATACTGAAGGCAAAAAAGATAAACACAACGCCCTATCACCCGCAAACGTGTTATTCACTGACACGGACTTATGGAAGTAAGTAGAGAAATTTTCCTTACTTCCCCGCGTAAACTTCTAAGCGAATCAATAGTAGGTATAATAAATAGAATTCCGACACTTTATTTTAAGAGTAACTTTATTGATTAATATTAATAGTTCTGAACGCGGGCTAAAGCAACTTAAGACTAAATTCTATTTACAGTATTATACAGTTCTGAGTTTCATTTCTTATCTG
Source organism: Dioctria linearis (assembly GCA_963930735.1). NCBI lineage: Eukaryota > Metazoa > Arthropoda > Insecta > Diptera > Asilidae > Dioctria > Dioctria linearis. The sequence goes on from OZ005742.1 coordinate 207,017,090, forward strand.
AAAAATTATGCTTACTTAGCTACTAAATAATCAAGACTTTAGCTACAGGAAGATCCCGAGTAAACATCATGCATTCCGATTACCATAGCATATAATTAAACGAAATATGATACTCTGGCGGAGCATTGCGATAGTGCAGAGTAATGTTATTTAGAAAATAATAAGCTCACGTTGAATAAAGGAAAATATTTGGATCACAAACAAAAATATTAATTTCTTTTGCTACCTTGCATCTTTTATCCATAACACCTCCCCCCATAAGAGGAACAATATTTCTTTAAAAATTTGTTTCAAAACATTATCATAATTACAAATCCAAATCTTGATCTTCGATTCTAAGGACGCGCGAAGTGCGATGTCCTTCTAATGCTGGTCTTGATTGTTCACTATAATAATGTGCTATGTTTTGTCTTTCTACAAGTGGTCTCTGTGTTCTTCTATTAAAGCAATTCTTAAACATGGTTATTTTGCTACATTTGATGTATTTTATACTAAAGTAAATTAATAGGATCGTAATTATAAGAGCGATAGTGAAAACTCCTCCCTGAACTCTCTCTGGTATTGGTCTTAATATATCCTTTAAAAGGTTCTCTTGATTCTGTAAATCTATACTTAAATCGTGCACATCTTGTAAATTTGTCTTAATTCCTGATAAAAGCTTATCTTTTAATTTAGTATTTTTCAACCTTATATTAATACATTCTTCTAGTTCAAAATCATATTTGTCTTTATTTACGTAGCTGTAACTGATATTATTAGTAGTTATTTCCGTTTCAACTGTTACAAATTTACAATTGGGGTCTAAGAATAAAATACCAGTTTCTTTAATAATACCTTCTTCGTGAACATTGGCACATTTACATTTATATTTTGTAGGGTTATTAATTGCGAATATATATTTATTAAAGTCTATTTTATAAAAAACTTCAAAATTACTAGTGATCTGCTTCATCTTACAATTTTCAATGGACCTTCTCATGTAAACATTCAATGCACAATCGTCTTTTTTCATAGTGTTATACATAATAATTTCCTTACAAACGTAATACTCGTTGAATTTTTTACAATTATTTAAATTAGAACTGATTGAATAGCCTTCTTTATCATTACTAACAAACAGATAATTGCTGTGAATATCAAATATGAAACCTTGATTATCCCTCATGACTGGTAAGCTAATGGCTTCATATAATTCAACGTTATCTTTCTTTAGAATAGGGATTTCTACAATAATTTTAATAATTTTATCAACCAAATATGCCTTAATTTTACTTTCTTGAATTAGGTTGTGATAGTTTTCGAGAGTTGGTTCAAATAATAGATCTTCTTTATAAGGGTGTTTTTGTAAGATCTCAACGAATTTTATTGGTTTCAGTATAAAAGGATGTACAATATTTGCACTTATTAATAAAATAGCTTGCTCTAAAATATCTGTTTCGATATCCAAAGCTAAAGTTTTATCAAGAATTTGCCTATGTATCCGCTCAAAGTATTTGTTGACTTCAATTTCTTGTTTAACACTATTTTCTTCATTAATTAAATTGTTAATTTGGATTATTATTTCATTAAGTTTTGTCTCGTGAGCATAGTAAGTATTGTGAAGAGTTTTGTACTCCTCGTTTAAAGACTTCATAATCACAATTTGAGATTTGAGGCTTGATTGTATATTTTCATTAGTATTTTGTAGAGCTTGTACAGCCTTTTCATAAAATTCGCTATCTTCGCTATCCATTGTACCGAATAAACCCTTTAATCCTTTACCGACAATGTTAATTAAACCCCTCTTTTGCTTACTTCTACCAATGACATTTCTTCTAATTCCAAGCAAATTGCAAATATCATCCAATCTTCTATTAATTCTATTAGTATGCTTTAAAACCTCATTTTTTATTTCGTCGCACTCTAACTTATAACTAGTACATACATCACCTAATCCTTGAGACTGTTTAATTATGTTGTCTATGGCCAATTCTAATTCATTGATATCTACCGAGTTGATGATTGAGATTTGTCCCTTGATCGATTTCACCTTTCCGATTTGTTTAAAGTATATCCCATTAGAGCTTATCTCCTGGATTCTAATTGCTCGGCTGGTGGTTGACCTATAAAATGTTTTATTTTACTTTTGTTATATTTGATATATACATTATTTCTTCTAATTACTACAGAATCGCCTAATATCTTTATAATTTTAAAAGGCCCCGAATATTTTTCACTAGACTTGTCTCTTTTCTCGTTTTCTACAAGTATAAGATCATGAACTTTAAAATTTGGGATCTTAGAACCTAGTTTCTTATCGTAACGTTCTTTTGCCTTAACTTTGGATTTGTGTAGATTTCTTTTCGCTTCGAGTTCCATCCGAAGTAATTTTAGTTGTAATTCCTGCGTGTAGTCCATTGTGGTCTTGAACCTCATGTCACCGACTTCACTAGGAGTATTCGCTTTCCTTCCGAATAGCATTTCATGTGGGGTGAATCCCGTACTGTTATGTTTTGTTGTATTCTGACAAAATGCTGCATATCTGAACAGTTTAGCATATTCAGGTTTGGTTTTATCTTTTATTACAAGCCTTAAGTATTCTCCTAGTCTAGCATGCGCTCTTTCTGCTGAACCATTACTTTGCGGATATGCACTACTCGTTCGTATGTGTTTTATTTTGAATAGTTTGCAAATTTCCTTCATGAGATCGTTAGCAAATTCACCACCATTATCAGTTAAGATATATTTTGGTATGCCAAAATATAATATCCATTCATTTGTAAAAGCTCGAGCAATTGTTTCACCTTTTTTATCTTCAATTGGTATATATTTTATGTATTTACTCAAGTCGTCCTGAATAGTGAGACTGTATATGATCTTCTTACCATCTTTATAAGGTCCAGTGAGATCCATTGACACTTTTTCTAAACAATATTCTGCGCTTGATACAATATTCATTGGATTTCTTGCAGGATGCCGATTTATCTTTTGTTTCTGACAAGGTATACACTTTTTTATGTATTCTATGACGTCTTTGTTCAAACCTTTCCAATAAAATAATCCTCTTATTCTAGAAATAGTTGCTTTTTGTCCGCCGTGACCACCTATTAAACCTTCGTGATTATCTTTGATTATTTTCAGTTGTTCTTCCTTATCTGTAATAACTCGTATATTATTTTTTTGGGACTCCTCTAAGCTAAAATCATTAGAGCTGTCGCTAATGTTACCTTCATTGTCCTCTATATTTCCATTTAAATTAATATTACTTGGATCATCTTGTCCATAATTCTCTTCTAGAATTGCTCTTAAGTCTTCTTCTGTATCTTTAATGTTTTTATTGGCCTCAGATAGAGTCGCTAAATCTGATTCGTTGTTAATTAAATCATCCCCAAAATTTTCTTGTATCATATTTTCTAAATTCCTACCAAGTTCGTCATTTTCGACTTCTACTGGAAAAACTATATTTCTACTTAGTTGATCTGCTACAACATTATCTACTCCCTTTTTATAAACGATGTCATACTCGTACTCTTCAAGACGTAGTCGCCATCTTACCAGCCTTGATCCTGGATTTTTCACACTAAATAGCCAGGTTAAGGGCCTATGATCCGTTTTAATTTTAAATTTCTTCCCATAAATGTATGGCCTAAACTGCTGCACGGCCCAAACCACAGCTAGACACTCTTTTTCCGTAGTACTGTAATTAACTTCTGCCTTGTTGAGTGCTCGACTGATGAAATGAATTGGTAAATCTCTACCATTGTGTTCTTGAGATAATACTGCCCCTAGTCCTACATTGCTTGCATCGGTGGTTATAATAAACTCTTTGCTATAATCGGGATATTGTAGCAAGGTGAAATTCTTCAGGCTTCCTTTTAATTCTGCGAAACTATTTTTCTCTTTCTCTCCCCAAGTAAAGCAAACATTCTTTTTCAATAATTTGTGCAATGGAGCAGCAATAGTTACAAATTTGATAAATACAAGAAGGAAAATCATCTGTCTCGTTAGCTCAGTGGTAAGAGCAGTCGCCCGGCAAGCGGAAGGTCCCGGTTTCAAATCCCGGACGAGGCGGTTGTTTTTTCTTCTTGTATTTATAAATTTGATTTAGAATCATTAAAAATAAAAGTTCTTAAAATTCTTATTTCTCCATCTTCGTTTTTAGTCTGATGAGCCCATCTTCGTCCATATAAGGATGTAAGCATGATAATTTATTATATTGCATGGTCGAAAAATATTCCTTTTGTCTTAAATGAAATAATCACATTTCCGCTTCTATAATTTCTTCTGTTGTTAATTCGCCACAAAGTCTAAATTCTCTCGTTTAAATCTCAAAATCCAGGCAATTAGACGTATGATCTGAGTGTACTTAGAAAAATACCGATAATACCAGTTTACTTCTTCATTTGCACATATCATCGAAGCTGATGTTACAGACCTTTTCTTTTATTTCGCTTTCATCAAATAACACAGTAGATGCACACCAACGCTCTTCCGGTTCTTTCAACCAACAAGGTCCCTCCCACCATTTAGATTCTAACAATTTTTTCGTACTGCACCCTCTTGATGGAAGATCTGTAGGATTATGTGCACTAGGTACGTATCACCATTGCTTATCAAATGATATTTCTCGTACCTCCTTTACTCTATTTCTAACAAGGACATGCCATTGTTCTTCACGATTTATCCATGCTAAAACTGACTTCTTCCAAAGGTAAATTTAAGTCTTTGATGACACCAGCATATAATCTAGATCCAATATTTACAGCTAATAATTCTAATCTTCGAATCGTAATTCTTTTATTTTGCTTACTTAACGGTGATAATCTTGATTTCGCCTGTAGTATATATGTATATATATATATGTAGTATAGATGCTGTTTTGGTTCTTAAAAATACAGCTGATATATTACTAGCATCACAAAATATATGTAGTGAATATTAACATGGTTCTTTCGTACCCACTAGCCACCTTGGAAATTTTATCTGTTGTACGTAGATTAATTCTCGTTGCCAATTCAGAAATTGTGTTTGTTATGGTCGTGGCGGAATGCATATAGCAGAATGCTATACTGAGACGTACTGCAACATGTATGCCGGCCTGGCCAAACCGACAGCCAGAACGCACCCCCACAAGCGAAGAGCTCTGACTTGTTGGTTGAGAAGAAGAAGACAATCGTCTCTGTCTTATCAAACTTTTCACACAGTGAAGAAATAAAAAAGTGAAATTACAATCATCCGAGGACATCGGGAAAAAGTCAACCCCTCACGTAAGTTCAAAGGAGTATTTATTTCCACTAATAGCATAGTTTCAATTAGTAAAAATATTCTCCTCATTAGAACAAGAAAATCCGGAGAAAAAGAACAAATCGTAATTCCCGCAGCAGATAAATCGCAGCTTCTACGCTGCAAATAAATATTGGCGATGATATAAAGACTGTGCAGGATTCTAAGGTACAAATTATTTTGAAGCCAGTTCCTCGAGGTTATTTAAGTGGAAGTGAAACACAGCAAAACCATCATTTCCTTTTGCATATCAAATGCAAAATCTTAAAAACCACCACCACCACGATCTGCATAATAATCAGCTACCGAATCATCTACCTGTAAATTCAATAAATCCACAAACAACAATATTAAATAAAGGAACAATTTTCGAAGCAGCAACGGGTGGCGGTGGTGCATTAGTTGCAACAGAAATTTCATCCAGAAATAATAAGAAGAGTCCAAATCATCAATATCAGGAACTCCAGCTAATGTCCTGCAGGCTGTAAGATATTTAATTTATTTACATAGGATAATTTTATCACAAAGTCAAGCCTAATAAATTTTAATTATGCAATAATTTTCAAATATGACATAGAAACTAAGCAATTCTTATGGAAGTTTCTCCGAAAAAGAAAATCAAACCTTTTTGTGATCAATTTGGTTCCTTTCTTGCCAAAATTCGCGTATGTAATACGAAAAAGTGATTCTCATTTATGCAAAATGGATTGATCTTGAGTATTTTTTGTCCTACTCTACCAAAAGAACGATTTTGTTATTATTTTAGTCCTGTATAATAAGAATAATATTATACTAACAATAAGTACAATTTTTCCATCAGTGCTATAGTAAAAAAAGGTTGTAATTTTTATGTTCACGTTATACTTACTTAAATGCATATACTCCGAAGTAACCTTTCTAGTTGCATAATCCGTCCACCTCTTTTTCATGTTAATTCTTAGGAGCTATATTTTGTTATAATCAGGTATATATTTATTTCAACTCGATTAAATGCAAAAATACAATTTGAGTTTCTCACGAAATGCCACTGAAAATATCAAATGTTGCATAACGTAAACATGAAAAAAAGAGCGTTATAGTATCGGCATTTAGTCTGTAATCTGCATTTTCAACTTAATTAATACGAATTCTTCGTAAATGTTTTTTTTTAGAGCTCAGAAAGATTTAAGATAACTTAAAATATCTGAAAGGCCAAGTATTAAATTTCAATTTTTCTTAGTTTGTAGAGCTGGACGATATATCGATATATCTGTCATTCTATATAATAGATAGACGGCTGAGTACGTTTCACTCATGTTTTATCGAGCTTTTGATTAAAATGGCACTTATTTTAATTTACATCATTTTAGTTAGTATATCTCCGCCTTAGGGTTTTTTTTCTTTTTGTTCACCATTCCTTCGTCTGTGAGCTTCATCATTTCTAATGTACTTTTAAGATTTTCCTTCATTATTATAATATACGTTCAGTTGATAATAATTTCATTAGAATTAACTTTAATTTAACATTTATTTGTTTAGAATGAATCCATGATTGTATGCATATTTTTTTTTTTTTTTTGAAAAAGTCTTGAGCAAGACTTATAGTCTAGGACTCTGAATTATAACGTTAAAATGAAGTACTGAACACTTTTATTTCTCCTTTCACTTTCCTGGAGCCCTCTCACATGAAGGTCGTCTAGGTCAACTACGCTCTCTCTTTTCAGCTCTACAAGGGATTCTGTTCAATATCGCCCGCAGTATTGCAGGGTGGTTGGGGCAACGACGATGGAAGGCAGAATATCTGCGCCTTCCCACGGGATGTAGGTAAGTGATGTAAGGGTCCCTTCCGCACCGAATGCGTGCCGGCGTTTTTTTTTCTTGTAAGTAGGCACGAATTTTTTTTGTTTGTGGCTGGCGGCAGCAGCAGGTTTTCGTGGAACCTCCCCACACTCTCAGCCAATAGCCGAGGCGAGCTAGCGTGCCGCCCTGCAGTCAACGCTGTCCGGCGAGTAATCTGTCAGCTCATGCTGGCAGTCGGGATTTCACGACCAAGCCAAGTCACTCAACATAGTTCCATAACATGTTTGAGGGTTTTCGTGTACTTCTTGATCCCAATTAAAATTAAGAGACAAAATTTGCTGTAGTAATAGCTTTGGCAACAGCATCACAGGACAGATAATACCAATTGGATCGAAAACTCGATGAGCAGCAGATAATATCATTCTTTTAGTTATAAGAACGGATGAAACACAGGAAATGTCCCAACTTTCTAGATTTACCTCTAACGTATCGCCATGTTTATTCCAAAGTAGTCCCAGTACATTTGTGCAGTCACTTTTACACAGAAGGGGAGACTCTGGACCAGCATATTCCCAGCATCTTAATTCGAATTTACGCTCTGCCATTATAGCTGTTGCTTCACTAATAAATTTTTTAAAGTCTGTTTCGTATTTCACACTCGTTACACAATTATCGACATAAAAACTGTTCCTCAATTTTTCTACTAGAGCTGAATCATACTCTTTAGTATGTTCTGCACAATCTTTCGAAATGTTTTTCAAATGATACTGGATAACTGGATAATTTGAAGCAAATCCTTCTTTATGTCAGCAATAACACCAATTTGTTTTAACCGAAATCGAATTAAAATCGATGGTATTAATTCTATTAAGTTTGCCCCCTTCTCTACACAATTGTTAAGACTTGGAAAAAGTTTCTCTTTTGCGGATGCATCGAAAACAGGACGTATTTTTGTGGTGCTATTTTGTTTGACAACATGACGATGTGGGAGATAATGTGCAGTCATAGTTAACTCTTCATTAGGAACTTCTCCTATAATCCCCTCCTGAGCCCATTCTTTCACCACTCCATTATATTCATCATAAAAACCGTCAAAATTTAATTTCCTTATAGTAGATTCTAACCGCTTTATAGCAATATTTAAATTACTAGCTAAAGGCGAATGATCTTCTAACCATGGAAGATGAACTAGATATCTCCCTTCAACATCAACTATTACTGTCCTTTGAAAATGGTTCTCCGCTTCTATCTGTAGTTCTTGTTTTCTCATCTTTCTGATGGATCAGTAATACCCAAAACATCCAAAGCCCACAGGTCAGATATGTCAGCTTCTTTTAATAACATGGTAGTGACCGCCATAGCTACACTATCTGATTTTGATGTTTGCTGAACCGAGCCCATTACTGTCCATCCCAATTGGGTTTCGTTTGCTACTAAACCACACGAAAGTTGATAATGTCGGCCTGTAATCAATTTACGCGCCATGTCAGCACCGATTAAAATTTTTACGGGTCTATCTTCGAAGTCCCTCAACTGAATATTATGCTGTTGCAATTCTGTGGTCCTGTGGCGACGCGTCTGTGTCGGTTGGATCGTTCTCCAAAATTTATCGAACCAACGTATAAGCCAGGTCAAAGGTTCTCCAAAATATCATGCTAGTCACACCTTACTGGCACGTAGGAAGCCGTAGCTGGGTAGGCTAGGAATCAATGTATTTAAAAAACAATGTAAAAAGTTTCAGTTTGTTTTTTGTAACGTCAACGTGAGGACACGAGAAAATATTTAAAATAAATATAAAACAATACTTTCGATAAAAGAAAACGAAATAATTCTTTTCTTCAAAAAGTGGTTAACTTTTATTCGTTTTAAGAACTTCAAGGCGGTTAATGAACACCTCTTTTCGGTGAATCCTCCTTTCTTGCAGCCTTTCTAAGCTTATACTTTAGAGAACCAAATTTAGGGTGCTACAGCAGGCAAGAACAGCACCGGGAGACCGCGGGAAAATTCCGCATGCATCTCCATGCAACATCATCATAACCGAACTGCTAATCAGAAGGGAGTAGTTGTGCAAGAGCACGCTGATAAGCGCTCCACCGAACAATCCAGTTGTGCAACAGCACGCTGATAAGCTCTCCACCGAACTGTCATTAGTGATAGCCCAACTTAAATAAAATAAAGTTCTTTCAGGTTAATTTTCTAGCCTCCACCAGTCTAGAAGAACGAACGTGCCCATTTTAGCTGACCAGGTATTTACTGACAAGCAAATACAGAGGCTTGCGGAGCAACGATCACCGGCATCACGTCTAACTGGCACACGTCTGTGAACCTTGCCAGAACTCCTAGCCCGGTTCAGTACAGCGACGAGCAATCGATGGTTATTGGAACTACTCTTTTGCTCTACGTCTGCTCGACGTCACGGAAGGAAAAAGTACCTAATGGTATTCTTATTTACCCCATCGCTAGAACATATATTGGACCTCTTGTCCAACTCAAGACTTGTGCCTGAAATTCTACAGTCGTCTTCAACTGTATCATTATGTCAGTACAAACGTCATCTGACTACTGTTCCAGTCTAGTAGAGAATATGGTATAATCTACCAAAGTCCAAGCACCAGTTGTAATTTGATTAATTCTATCACAAATGAGTGGTTGATCTAATACTTCAAAACTGCAATAGAAACTGTATTAATATTAAATATATTATGCTCCACGATATCCGTTTTCAAACCCCCAAACAATGCATGCCGTATTTTCTCCCTTCTAATAGCTTTATAGCCCATCTCAATAGCTACGTTTATTAACAGGTATGAACGCTGTGACGCTGTGTCGATTATTGCTCTTGTTATTCGTTTATGACCATCATCTCTTCTTAACTTCACTAAAAGTGCTGGTAACGTTACTGCACAAGTGTTCTCGAAATTAGCTAACGCTTTATCAATTTTAACCTTTGTATCGGTTACTTCATTATTATCCTTTTCAGAATTATTTGTCCTTGTGGAAAAATCCTGGTTTGCGTTTGTTAAGCTGTCACAAATTATGACATTATGCTTTCTACTGCACACTAAACATCTTGATTTATTCCAACAATTAGCTATACGATGACGTGGCTTCAAACAATTGTAACAACATTGCTTTTTATCTAAAATAGATCTTTTTTTCTTTCAGAGTCATTCTTTTAGCTTTAATACACTCAGCACTGCTATGAGAATTTTAACAAAACACACAACCTGTATTTCCGATTGTGGTGAGTAAACCAGTGGCTATAGCTAGATTCAATTCCAAAGCCTGACAGTGCCAATGTAATTTTTTGCTCGTTTTCTAATTCCTTTCTTAGAAAACTCATCAATCAATCTATTCGAGATTTGGAAGTACTTTCGTTTTTTAATGTATTTTGCTGGCTACCGTGTTTAGAAACATTTCTGTTCAAATATCTTCAAGAAGACAGAATTTTACTAATGGCAACAATATGGAAGCACACTTTTCCGTCGTTACCTGTAAGGTTTCAAGTGCTCTCAACTGGCTTTCTAAGTTATTGTACAGCGACGACAACGACACTTTTTCTGAAGATATGGTATTTACCAAAACTAGACCCAAGAATTCTCTCACGAACACCTCCACCAACAGATCATCCCTACCATGTCGATCTTTCAGACACTGTAGAGCTTGAGAATAGTTTCCACCAGTTGCTGGAAAACTCTCAACTAAATTTGTGGCTCGAGATCCGGGTACTGTCGCTTGTATTAAATATTGAAATTTATCTGCACTATTAATCAAAGAATTCTCATTAATGTTTTTAAACTGAGCACAAAATGGTAACCATTCTTTGAGCTCACCAGTAAATTTCTTTAACTCAAGTTGTGATAGTTTGAAAGGTCGTCTACTTCCCTGAAGTACGCTACTTTGTACAGATAATACTTGGCTGGTAGTCTCCTTCTGTGCTGTGGCTTCTAATGCAGCAACTTTCGCTCTGGACGTATTACACTTGAGATCATATTCATCGCTGGAATCTATCTCTTTTTCTAGAAGATCTTGAGTAAACTATCATCCTCTAGTATTCTATCATAAATTCGTGCATTAATTTCTTTCAATTCATCTTGTTTTTTCTCAATCATGTCCATTAATCGTCTAATTGCAGGTAAATCTCTCTCTTCATTCAGAAGAAGCTTTTCTAATTTATCAATCGCTTTTGTGAGCGATGTTCTCTGTGTAGTACGTGCTTTTTTATCCTTTTTCATCTTCTTAACCCACGTTCTGTCACGGTCGCCAAATGTGGTAAATCAATAATTGAAACCCACTAGTTCTTGTGGATTAAATATTTATTTAATTAAATAAATACAAAAAAGGATATAAATTCATCAAAACTGTTCACTGCTTTTCAAGTCTCTACCTAGCTATGAATTGCAATTGTTTCTTTGACACTTTTTTCAATGAAGCATTTAAAAATAAACAAATCTACAGTAAAAACCTCGATAGATTACGTTCAGAAAATTACATTATATATAATTCTTGACACTAGATAATGGTTGTACATAGAGAATAATTCATCATGCTTCTGTTTCCGCGACATCAGTTGCACTCGGATTTTCAAGTCATCCTTGGGCACTCCCCATTCAATCGACAATCCATTCCTAACAAATTCCCAAGTTGGAAAATGGTTGTGTCTTAATAGAGACCAGTACCAATCCTTCGCTGGTCCCGTCAACAACATAAGCATGTTCCTAACAAGGAGGTCAAAATCTCCTTCTAGAGCGGAGTGCGTGAGCACTTCGACTCGAAAAATAAAGTCGTCCACAGAGAGCTCGGAGTGATTGCCATTATACGACAGGTTCCATCTCCTGATAGGACTGCCTGATCGTTTGTACCAAGAAGAGTTTTGAACCCGATTGTTAGAAGGTGCATATGCCTGCTGAACGAAAGGTGCAGCAGGTGGAAATGAAGGTCGGTGTTGCCCAGCTGAGAACGAGTGTCGAATACGCGGATCTCTCTGATTTTCCAAACAAAATCTGGGCATTTGGATACGTTCTCCAAAAGGTGCTGGTGGTGGACGGGAAACGTCCGCCTGCTGAATCACAGCAGAGACTCGCTGTCTAACGTCGGTGATCTCGGCACGCAGAGCATTCATGCTTCGAGTAATCTCTGCCTGTATCAAAAGTTGTAACTGGGTTCGAAGATTGGATATAAGAAGATCCGTGTCTAGGAGGCCCTGCTTGGAAGGTGCAGGTGACAAACTATTTCTTCTTGAATTATCATGGGATCTAGGTACTGAACGTAGCCTAGGGGACAAAAACTCACGACCTGAGGGTGGAAGTATCGGCTGAGGCACTTGAAGATGTAAGGACTGTTGCGGAAGATCTGCCTTCGCCTGACGAGTGTGGTACCTCTTCCGGATCGCACCGGTATACGCGATGAAGTCTTGCTGTGTGAGCGCGCATGGACAATTGGGGCAATTGGATTGCTCTCCTATCCATGCTTGCAAACATGCTTTATGAAACCCATGACCACAGATTGTAGCCACCGGTTTTCGTCTGGAGGACCAGTCTCCGTTTTGGCACATGGAGCACTGCTCTGGCATCTGTAGTGGGACTTCAGTCGCAGGCGGTGGAGTTCGTATAGTAGCCATCTCAAATATTGCAACTCAACAGAACAGAAATAGTATTACGAAAACTTGATCTGTAGCCCAAGCAAATCACGACAAGAATTCAGAATAGAAAATTCAGCAACATTCGATGTCTACAACCGTATAGCAGAAACAAAATCTTCAAAACCAAAAAAAAATAAATGTAATCTAACGTATCGAAATTATGCTATAAAGTACGACGGATCTAGTACTTAGAAAACTTTATGAGCTAAACTCAAACTTTTCGAAAACAAAATCAGAAAAAAAGATTTATCATACAAATCTCCTACCTCTCTCCAAGAGCTAACTCTCAACACAAAAGCTTTTAGGTCCACTTCTCTCAATCAGATCAGAAATTATGCGGTAAAGTTAAGTAGTGTGAATGTGTGCATGAAAAGAATGTAATTCTCACAGAGATCTTGGAAAAGTCGGGTTGGAGATGTCAGAGACTGAAAGTGTTACTAGAGATTCTTCAGCCAGGCAGTTAGCAGTATGCCAACTCCTGATTACTGAAGGTCTCCAGCGTCACTTCCATCCACCAACAACTCTTTCATTCCCCTTCGTTCGATGCCATGTCTAACTATCCTTCCAATTGGGCAGAGACAACTGGTAAGCAAAATGCCAAAAAGTCATCTCACAGACTCATGACTCTGTCCAGCCAGTTGGCCAACAAAGGCACGACCCTAAGAGAACACAAGCAAAAAGATGTGAGGCCACCTACTATTTCCATAGCAGAACGCCAGCGGGAAGATCAATTCAAAAAAAATTTCAAAAAAAATTCAACAACTGTTCCGACTTGAGGCTTGACCAAAGTCAAACCTAAAGTTGAACTGCAGATAAAAAGACAATATCAAAAACTCTACGTTGCTAAAATCACAATAAAAAACAAGCTAAATCACAATCCTTTACTTTATTCAAAATTCAAAAACTCGCGAAAACTTTATCAAAATATCGAGACTATACTCTACTCAAATCAATTCAGATAACAAAACCAAACAGACTCAGGTCCGCAAGTAACCTCCACTGGATATGAGGCTTGAGGTCAACCAATTAGCAAACTGCCAAATGACCATCTCACAACAAGTCTCAGTCCCCAGCAAAAGTCACAAATAGACCACCGAAGTCCAACTGAGGTGGCCCCACGTTGAGCGCCATTTATGTTATGGAACTATGTCAGAGCGATTGGCTTGGGCGTGAAGTCCAGACTGCCAGCATGAGCTGACAGATCACTCGGTGGACAGCGGTAACCGCAGGGTGGCACGCTAGCTCGCCTCGGCTATTGGCTGAGAGTGTGGGGAGGTTCCACGAAAACCTGCCGCTGTTCCACCAGTCATATACAAAAAAGTCGTGCATGCCAAACCAAAGGCCGTAGCACACATTCATCCTGAAGGGATCTTTACACTACCTACCACTTACCTAATTGGAATCGCAGGTGTTCTGCTTCCACCGCCATTGCCCCAACCACCCTCCGATACTGTGGGCGATATTATACAGTATCCCTGCTGACAACCTGAAAAGAGAAGACGAGAGCGGACCTAGTCAACATTCATGGTAGGAGGGCTCCAGGAGGGTAAGAGGAAATGAGAACTCTACTTCCGATTCATGTTATCCAATCTAGTATTTTTTTTATTAGCAAATGTGGTATTCTTTGCTCACAACAACAACTAAGTTTTTTTTCGCGGACAATGTTTGGTTCTTATTTCTATCCCTAAAGACATTTGATATGTATACTGCTACCTCTGTCAATGAAACTGACAAGGATATGGTCTTATTGCTAACAACGATTACAACCGAACGAAACGCGTCGGCTTGGTATTATTTTATTCTATTAAAATAATAATAACTATGCTTATATCATGAAACACAAATTATTAAGAGTTTTTCTCTTAAATTTGTTCAACTTCATACAACCTTTCATCACAAATACAAATGTCGTCAGACAGTGCCAAAGGGGGAGAACTGTTTAGAATTGATTTGTCCTCTTTTTTTTAACACCCGCAGGCATTTCAGAAATTTAAAATTACTAAGCTTACTCGCCATCTATCGATTCCTCGAGAAGGCCTTCTGGAGCTGGATGCGGGATCTCTGTGAAAGAATACTTCTGAAAGTCTCCCACTTAGGCTACTTCACAAGTTTAATACATAGTTTTGGTGATGAATGAGTTAATAGTAATAAACCCACTGGTGTGATAGCTATAAAACTGGTTAGTTCATTTTTTCTTATTCTATAAATAGTTAATTTCCGCCTCTTCATCCCAAAGTTTCATTATTGAACAGGATAGGATATAATGAGAATGAGGTTATCTGACTAAATTTGAAATGTACTAGTCGGATAGTGGTATTGACCACGTACTTAACTAAGTGAATTTTGTTTACTCCACTACACTGGCAATTGAGCCTATCAAAATTGTATGACTAAAGTTAGAGAACCTAATCTTAGAAAACTGCGTGAATTCAAGATGTAACTACGTGAATCTTGTTCACTGCACTACAGGCATTTGAGCCTCTCAAAATGCAAATAAATAAAATGTGTAATAAAATTTTAAATGTTAGTACATACATAAAACTAGTATTTCTAAAATCTATGTATATAAGAAATTATTTCAAACTAAACGAACTATACTGACGTACGTGTTTCATTGCTGCACGAACACGGAGCTATCAAAAATGCACAATACCTTTCATTCCATTGGATTTAATAGTTTGTTTTTAAATGCTCATTATCTTTGGGAGCTAACTTGTACGGAAGGCGATCTTTTTATCAGTAATAGTTTTAAGATTGTACAGTGATCAATTAAATATTGAGATACTGGCAAATCTCCTTTAGTAGAAGATCTGTGTAGCTCTGTTTGTCCACCTTCATCTTGGGCAAGGATATCTGCTCCGGATTATAATAGCAGTTTTACAATATCCAAATTACCCCTCAGTGCAGTTCTATGCAATGAAGTAGTACCACCAGCAGTTTTAGCATTTACATCAGCACTTCTATCTATTAGTAGATGACAAATTTCTAGATTACCACTTCTAGCTGCATACTGAAGAGCTGTGTATCCTGAATTAACTAGATGATTAACGTGACCTTTCAACTTGTTCGGCTTATCAGGTCTTATCCACAATTGCTGAATATATCAAAAAAATATGTTAAGGTAAATTACTTAGATGTTAAAACATTATTGAAATTCACTTGAATATATCCAATTTCGAGCACGATGCCACAAGAAAATTTGCAATTTTATACACTATACAATTTGTCTACGTCTTTTGACGAGCGAACTTTTTATGACAAGCACAAGACAGATGTGTACCGTCTTCTTCTTCTTTTTTGTTCGTCGGTCTTCAGTGCGTCTTTCTTCGCTGTTCATGTGGCTATGGGCCGGCAGTATGCGTGCAACTCGTCTCAGTGTAGCATATTGCTACATGCAGTACGCTACCACCATAACATCGCAGATAATAAACTCGACTGACTGGTAAAAAAACGGCGCACAGTTTAAACCTTAGAATATATAGCAAACAGGAATGGTGATAAGCCAGATTTCGCGTAATGAATTCTAGTTGGGTTGGTAGTCCATTTTTACATGTGTTTACACGCCGTCCCTATTCTAAGCAAATTGTCAATTTGCAAAAAGTAAACAAAGGTTTTGAGCGGTAAAAAATGCACTTTTTGTACGTTATTTTGAAATAATTCACATAATTAATTTATATATATCTTTGCTTCTATTAACAAAAAAGATAATTTAGATTGTGCAGTTGCCTCAAGCAGGATTCCCTAGTTTATAAACCAATTTATATTTGCAAGCACTGACGAGCACTTCATTTCTGTGTTTTTAATTGATTTGAAGATTTCAACAGGCACTAGTGGCACTATAAAACTTTGCACTAAATAAACTTCAAAGATAAATAGTTTTGAAAAAAACTGATTCCCTACTTTTGTTAAATTTCACAAAAGAATTTTAGATTGCATTAACCTGTTCACAAAACAAAAGCACATTTGAGAATCATGCACTAGCTTTGACAATTATTCCTTCCTGTATCTGAACAATAATGGTCCCTCGTATCTCACTTACTCCTATGTATAATGTCCTGGTCTTAAAGTAATTGCGCTCATGCTCACGTTTTATACACGATTCAGCCATTCCTGTTTGCTATGTATTCTAAGTTCACCACATGTAATGATTATTAAATTATTATATTATCACCTCAAATCACAAATAAACATCTGTACAGCCGTTCGATGAGAAATTTCAGAAATTTCGCAATTTCGAAATGGCCGGCTTGCTGTAAGTTGGCGCAGGTTACAGTAGACCAGCTTAGAACAAACTAATGAAAAGTGAATTCTAGAATTTTAGTTAAAAAAAAACAAACCTCAAAATTTCTCCCATAAGCCTAGTACGCTGTTCATGCAAAAATTTCGTTTCCTATATAAAATCTATGTAAAAAAATGTGGGCGAAAAGTGCCACGGAAATTTCGGTCTGGCATTTCGTAAAGTAGTATGCTGTTCGAAAGAAAAAACAATGTTTAGATCGTGGAATGCAGATGGCGCTAATATGAAGTGGAGACTTTTTTCCGTAGCGTTTATATATCCAGACATATATTTCGCACGGAAAAGATGTTTAGCGCTTTGGCACATATATGTAATTTGTGATTATACGTGAATTACTTCAGTCAGTTTAATGTTATTTAATTTGTGATTGAACATTTTCTCTACAACTTTTTTCCGTGTACGCCCATAATGCAGGCGAAATTTTCGCTTCAACAGCGTACTAGGCTATAAGAGGGAACTATTAGGTATGATACGGTTGTAATGGGCGCATGGTAGCTAGTTTCACAATCTACGGGAAGAAATATTAGTTTAATGTAAGTACACATTTCGACAATCTACTTACAAATGCATTGTTCCATAAACTGAACAGCCGTAACCGGAACAGCTGTTTGACCGTTAAGTAGTGATCGTTCAGAAAGATGCCATGGACATGGACAGTGTATAATGCAAAATGGCTGTAATAACATTTGTGACAGTTTGACAGTTCTACGTTCTACCCTGAGTGGCATGGGATGTGAATAAATTAGTAGGTCTGTTCACGTACTCGAATTTGTGTGAATGCATTAGGACATTTTCACCCAAAAGCACCCAAACTCTGTTCACGTACTCAGAAAATGGGGGAAAAAATGTAGACGTCACACTTCCCCTTCAATAAAGTTTTAGCCCAAAACCACCCAAAGAAAAACTCTGTGTAACTTTTGTAACAACTGTCAAACACATTAAAATTTGAAATCGAGAATTGTCAGAAGTTCAAACTGTCAAAGGAAAAATGGAAAAGACGGCAGAATTTGCAAATGATGTGTACTGTTTGCCCAGGTCGTATACAAATTTACAAAATAGGAAGTAAAATGAATAGATATGTTATGTTTGGCATTTTATTTTCAAATTAAAGTTGTTAGCTTGACAGTTTGTAGTTGTCACTTTCGCTTTTTGCCCAAGAACACACAAAAGTTGTTCATGTACTTTCCAAATTTGATAGCTTCCCCTCCTGCACATTTTCACACAAAAAAGCCCAAGAACGAAAACACCCGAGAAGTACGTGAACAGACCTATTATTAGCTTTTTGCTTGTGATTTTGAACCTTTTCCTCTAGTACAGGTTTATGCAAGCTATAAGTTCTCTTTTTTTCACTTTAAGCCTAGTACTAAGGTCCGCGCTAAACTAAATTTTAGCAGGTCTCCAATATCGGGCCGTTCTTTAGCAGCTAAAATATGACAGCGGAGACTCAGAGAAAAGATATATTAAAAACAAGAAGAAGAAGAATTTTGCAATTTTTTTACGGAAATACAACGCCCGGTCATAATATTTCTAAAAACAGATAGTTAAAATTATTTAGAAATATTTAAAATATTAAAATAATATGCATAATGTATATACATACAATAAAAAAAAATTAACAATGATATTGAAAATACGGCCGCGAGAAGAAATCCAATTCATCCGAACTTACAGCAAAGACGTACAAAACTACGTTAACTACAAAAATCCGGTTATTAAATTTATCAAATCTCAGAATTCTGACAAGAAATATTTTTAGCGCGCTAAAGCCCGGTACGCTAGAGAGGAATTAGGTCAAGGAATTTTTCCACTTTGAGAGGTATTGAGCGTAAAATGGTAAGGTTACTTTGTAATCAAAACTATTTTATTATTTTGTTATGTAAGGTATATAGGAAGTGTAGCCTTTGGGAAAGTAAGGAACCAAGCCTTAAATTAATACAAGACTATTTTCCTTTATGGATAGTAGTTTAGGCTCTATGGCATATACATATAAAGCCAATGTTTAGCACTTTTCCATAAAGCCTAGTATGGAGTTCGGGTATTGGTAAAATTTAACGCGGTCTCCACAAAATAGCATTTTAACGCTGGTAAAAAGTTGACGTAAGCTTTATGTAGAGAAAACGAAGTGTCAGCTGTTAAAATCATAATTAATCGGAAATATTTTTAAAAATGTTAAGTGATTATTATTTATAAACGATATATATCATCATAGCAACGACGAGATTGTTGCTGCGGCAGGTCTAAATGTGTATCGTCGTCAAGGAAATGCACGGGAAAAATTAAATAAACTCGTTTTGTAAACAATCAAAGAAATGTCAAAGTTTTACCAGCATTTTAATGCTCCGCACATTAAAATTATCAGTAAAATGAGTGGAGACTTTCAAAACGCCATCTACCTTATAATAGAAAAAATGGCACTTTTTACCAGTGAACTCCGTACTGTACTAGTAAAGACCTCAGTAAAATTTTTGCTTGGGATTTTACCAGCGGTAAAAATTGTATGGAAATGTCACTTTTTACCTGAACTCCGTACTGAGTACGTTTAGATCGCAGCTATTTAGGACTAGTTTTACGTAAGTCGAATTACGTAGTACTAATCCTGCTGCTGTTTAGTCCGCTCGTATTAAAGCTTTGACAGTTGTCAAAATTGTGAGATCTGCCTGCTATTTCAGGAGAAAAATGAAAAATAATATATTGAGTTTGTTTGTACACCGCATGCACAAGAAAATGGAGCATAGAAGAAAATTTAAAATCAGAATGAGGAAATACTGCTATTTATATTACTAAATACCCAAGATAAAACATGCAAATTTTCAGGCTAATGGCAAAACATTATAAGATACTCTGCAACAATTATTTATTAATTATGTATAAGGGCGTCACTATTTACAAACAGCCTCGCATTACCTTATGTGACGTAATGTCTCCATTTAATACTAATTCTTGTAGGTCAATACCGCATCAGAAACCGAATTAAAGTAGGACTAGTTTTTCGTAATACGGCATGTTTAGACCACTTAATATTAGTACTACGTAAGTCGAACTACGTAATACTAGTCCTAAATCGCACGGTCTAAACGGGCTCACTGTTTTACTTGAACTCCGTACTAGGCTTAAGTATCAATATAGACCATTTTAGAAAACGGACTTGGCTTGGGAAGTATTCTCGAGCTTAACTCAAACCTAATCTGAACTATACCCAAAAATGCAGATGTTTCCTAAAAGTCAGACGTCCAACTGTCAACGATAAAGGAGCTGCTGTCGGGTAGTTATTTGTAAACTTTGTACATTTTGTAATAATCAAATCAATTTTAATTTATTACAGTTAGAAAATCATAACATCTATATCATATATGAATATGAGCAGAAGTTTTCAACTCATGACAGTTCGTTATATTGCGAATTTATCTCGGAGAAGTTTTTCATCTTATGAAGCACAAATTAATTTTCATCAGAATATTCAAAATCCTATAAATACTGTAGGATCGGATAATAGTCTTATAAGAAATGCTAGACGATATCTTTGCGATACACACATCCCTGCATGCTGGAGTTGTAATGAAAAATCGGAACGCAAAAATGAGTTTTTCTGTGGAAAATGTGGAAGCTTACAAGTCGCACCCGAGGAATATGTAAGAAATATATTTATTGAAATTTGTTCATTTTAATTATGTACATATTGCTTATTTACAGGACTATTTTAAATTGCTGTCCATAGAGAATAAGTTCACTATCAATATGAACCAATTGACTAAGAAATTTCGTCGACTTCAAACTTTAATTCATCCCGATAAATTTAGTAGCAGGTATCGAACATTTTTCTCTTCTCTAGCAATTAATTCTAAGTATTTTTTTTTTTAAATAATGCTCCCTCCTGTAGAAATGAACATGAACAGAAAAATTCCCTACAATGGAGTTCGTTGATAAATAAAGCATACAAAATTTTGTCTACACCTATCAAACGTGGTGAATACTTATTAAGCCAGCAGGGAATCTCTCTACCGGAAGACAACAGCGCTTTGGATAAAGAATTTTTATTAGAAATGATGGAAAGAAATGAAGAAATCGAAGATTGTGACAAAGATAACATCCTAGAATTGCGAGAAAAGGTGAAAAAGAATTTGAAAGATAAAATTTGTAAATTGAATGATTCCTTTAGTAAAGGAGATTTTGAACAAGCCAAATCTATTCTAGTCGAAATGAAATATTTCAATAGTCTTGATAAGGCTATAAAAGAGAAAGCTGTGAAATTAGGTGCTATAAAATAGATAATATTAAGCTAGTTATTAGCATGTTGTGTAAATATGAAAAAAGTAGAAAACAAATTTTAAAAACTTTATTAGTATTCACGAGCCTTTTCTTTTTAATTTAGCAAACCTGATCAATCCAATCACTAAAATTATTTGTAAAGTTGGATAAACAATAATAAAGCAAAATCTTTCTGAAATTTTAACTACCAGAAAACAACCAATAACATTACAGAATGTATATCACTGAATTTTGTATTGGGGAAAATGCAGCTCGGATATACATAAATGCAAGGAAGAGCTGGTTGAGGTCAATTTGGTTTTACATTTATATGCTCTGATATGAAGTGTGGTTATATAAGCTCGAAAAACTAAGAAGCAACCTTTTATTATATGATTACCAATTTCTTTTGAAGAATAGAAGTATATTTAGTGACGCAGTTCAAGATAACACTACACACTACAGTGTTGCTCAGGTGTTGTGGTTGCAGTGCAGCGTGCTGCAAGAAGCAATACGCTACGTGGAGGCGCTGACGACCGCACGATTTAACCCTGGCTAGGACAGCGGAGACCAAAAAAAGTTTCTAATGAGCAAGGAGAACAGTCTAGAGGAAAAACACGGTTGTGAAGCGGAACAAAATTTTTTCAAGAATAGGTATGGAAAAAAAGCGGTCGCGATAAAAAGTTGAATAGTACTTGAGAAAAAAGAACAAAAATCAAAACGTTGAGGCAACATCCAGAAAGGAAGAAGCGCGTTTTTTTTAAAGAGGATAACGAGGAAAGTCACGGCATTTCGTGCATATTGGAAGTTTTACGAGAAACCTGAAAAATTCCAGAATTTTCCCGTATTTGTTGCAAGGGTATTCCAGCAAGTTCCAGTGAAGTCACTCCAGACAAGTAAGTTCCAAAATTAACTTCAAATATCTTGAGAGATTGTTCACAATAGTTACAGTGAAGTCACTTCAGACAATTAGCTTGCAAAATTTCAAGAATTTTCGCGCATTTGTTGAAAAGGGTATCCCAGCAAATTCCAGTAAAGTCACTTCAGGCAATTAGCTTGCAAAATTTCAAGAATTTTCCTGCATTTGTTGAAAAGAATCCTTTTGCAATTGTTGCAACAGTATTCCAGCGAATTCTAGTGAAGTCACCTGTGACGAGTAAGCTGCAAAAATTTAAAAAAAAAGAATGTTATTACATTTGTTGCAATAATGATCCAGCTGGGTCAATTGAGGTAAAGCAAAATGCTGAAGTTGACCCTCATTAAGATTCATCCGTCTATTCTGCCTGTAGCACGCAACTGTATTTCTTCCGTAGTGTAGTAGGAGTCAGACCTTAGGTCCTCTTAATTTTGTTTTTTTTTTTATAAATTGGCCACCCAGTGGGAGTGTAAATTAATTTTTTTTTAATGTATAGTGACACGGTGGAACAATCAAGTGGGCGCCTCTACGATGGACCACACTTAACGATTTAATGTAAGTTGCTGCCATTTTTATTATACTCTTTTTGATTGAAGTTGATATTGATATTATAATTTATCGTTTATTATGCTCTTTTTAGATTAAAACATGATATACTGGTATTACAATTTATATGTATATACCAAATAGTTTACAGCGCATAGGTATGTTGCATACTCTTATCTCATTACCAGAAATGATATTTAAGTTGAGATCCTTTAAATTGTATGCACAAGATCGTGTGTTGCTTACGTATATTTTGTTAGTAGAGGATGTAACAAACGAGTCGGGAAAACCCGCCGACTCAAAAGGATTTTATAGAAAGACATCTGGCGACGAATGTCTTCTCCCTGGCATGGGTGATAAATAAGCTCGTAAATGAATGAGTTTTGTGAAAAGGACTGGTATGCTTGTCGAGACCTCTCAGCGATGTGAGAGTAGGTACATAGGAATAATTAGAGAATTTATTGCACTGGCGCGCCATAATTAGTTTAGCTACAGAGAAAGGACACTGAATGAGTGAAATGCGGAAATGAATGAAAGACGTGTGTAAGTGTGTGTGTAGGAAGAAAGAATATGATGGTTGAGACTAGTGAGTAGTAGATTACCGTCGGGCATGCCAGGGAGTTGAGTTACGCCAAGATCGTATTTGCGGTGAATAGAATAATTTAGAGCCAAGCTGATCTAATTTTTAGAGCGTGTTTAACAAATTTCAGAAGTGGGATAAAACTCACTAAACTGTGTGTTGTGAAGTGATAAAAAAAAAGTAATATTTCATAAGCCAAAAGGACTTACGCAAAATTATTAAAAACCGTGTTAAATTTGGTTATAGCAAATTAAATCGCTGAAAAATGAGTGATAGTTCAGGAAGTAGAAGTGAAATAGAAAAAATGAGGCAAGAGATTGTGGTTTTGAAGCAGCAAAATGAATTATACGAAAAAGAACGTGGTGCACTAAACAAAGTCAGTGACGCAAGGAGTGGGGTTGAAACAGATTCCATAAGTGTAGACAACCAACTAGAACTAACGAATGCAGGAGGTTCCAAGTCATAACAAAGGATGGGAATTACAGAGGTAAGCGTATTAATACCTAAGTTTGATCCCGGGGTAAAGCAATCTTTATCGTCTATGGAATGGGTTCAAAATGTGGAAAATTTAATGAAGGTATACGAGTGGGACGATCGCGCCACCGTGTTATATTCGGTTTTTTGTTTAGAAGGAGCAGCGCGATACTGGTATCAGTGCAAGTAAAGTACTATCAGCTCGTGGAATGATTTTAAGAACGAGCTTGTCCAAGCGTTTCCATTGGAAAAGGATGAGGCGTCCATTCTGTTTGAAATCATGATGCGCAAAAGAGAAAAGGAGGAATGTGTGAAAGATTATTTTTATAATGTCGCTGCGCTGGCAAAGCAAATTTATATGAAAGAAGACTCAACGATAAAATATATTATCTCTGGTCTAGGAGACAATAGTGTCATAAATATGTTGCTTGCTGCTAACTGTCGAGCGCTGTCGGAATTATTGGTGCACAGGAACGGCAAAGGAAAATTTTAAGTAGAGGCGAGGAGAAGGGGGATGATTCAGGGAATATCAGGTCCAGGTGGGTTGGCAGGAATAATTACCGTTAGCGTCCGTATAAAGAATCTAGAAATCAATTCGACAAAATTAGACCACAGCACAAGTCAATTGGAGTTTCAAATCGAGTGGAGGAGTCGAGAAAACCAAAAAGTTTGGGAGTTAAATGTTTTAATTGTGGAGAGCATGGCCATTTTGCGAGTGGCTGCAAAGCAGTATCCAAAAATAGAGTTTGTTATATTTGTAGGCAGCTGGGCCACCAGGCTAGAGATTGTCCCACTAAAAAGATGTCGAATATTGAAACGATGATAACCAACGAATTTCTATTAAACAGGGATAAGTATCATCCCGTGATAAAGGTAAATGACGTGGAGCTTGTAGCATATTTGGATTTGGGTAGTGAATGCTCTACAATTTGGGAAAACATTGTACTAGAAAACAAGTGGAACGCAGAAAAATGTGACGTAAAACTGATTGGGTTTGGTGGAAACAGTGCGCAGCCGCAAGGAAAGTAAGAGCAACTCTTCAAGTTTCAAACATCGATATGGAGACGGATCTTTTGGTGGTTCCGAAAAATGCACAGTCCACACCAGTTATTGTGGGAAGAAATTTTCTGGACCGCCCTGAGATAAAAATTACAAAGAAATGGGGGAAATTTGAAATAACTAAAAATTCGGTAACTAATGAGGTATCCAAATCATCCGTTTGCGGAAGGAAAGAATTCACCATGGCTGATTTATCAACTCCAGATTCAATTGCTGACCTACATTAAAATGAGTTACTGAACATTTTGGATTTATTCCGAGACTGTTTTTCAAATAACTTGAGAGAAATGGGTAAGACAGACGTCGTCGAAATTAACATAAAACTAAAGGAAAATAAGGTCGTACGATATCAGCCATATAAAGTGGCTTACGGATTAAAAGATGTTCTCAAGCAAAAAATTAAGGAATTGTTAGACGTGGATATTATACAAACTTCAACCTCCGAATATGCCAGTCCAGTATTACTGATACCGAAAAAGAATGGTGAATTACGTATGTGTGTCGATTATCGCCGATTAAATTCACTAACAAAGAGAAAATTTCCCCGTGCCAAACATTGAAGACACATTAAATTCCTTAGCTAATAAAAAGTATTTTACAACACTAGATTTAATGAATGGTTATTATCAGATACCCATCGACGGCGAAAGCCAGCATTTCACTGCATTTGTGACTCCAGAGGGGCATTACGAATTCAAGAGAATGCCTTTTGGATTAACCAACGCACCAGCTGTTTTTATGAGACTTATGGCAGAAATTACGGGACGATTAGGATCAAAAGATTTAGTTTCATACATGGACGATGTTTTAATTGCCATGACAGGCGAAACTAACATTAAACATAAAAAAATGTGAATTTCTACGAAGTAAAATAACATTCCTAGGTCATGAAATTTCAAATAGGGGCGTGCAACCAGGTGAAACGAAGACAGCAGCGGGTAAGGAATACAAGAGACCACAGACAACGAAAGAGGTGAGGCAATTTTTAGGTTTTGCAGGTTACTCTCGGCGATTTGTTCGCGGATTCTCAGATATAGCTGCCCCACTCAGTCAATTATTAAGAAAAGCTGTCGAATTTACGTGGACGGAGAAACAGGAAGGAGCATTTAAGCAGTTAAAAGAAACACTTAGTCAGCGACCCATCTTAACATTATATGACTTCAACGCAGAGCACGAACTGCATACGGACGCCAGCAGTCATGGTTTGGCAGGCATCCTAATGCAAAAGGAATCTGACGGAAACGCTAGGCCCGTATCATATTTTAGTCGAGCAACAACTGATTGTGAAACGCGATACCATAGCTACGAGCTCGAAGCGTTGGCTGTCGTGGAAAGCCTTGAACGCTTTAAGCACTATCTTCTACATAAGCACTTTAAAGTTGTTACAGACTGCAATTCCCTCAAACTTACTCAGGATAAAAAAGACTTAGTACCACGGATCGCTCGTTGGTGGCTTAGGATATCAGAATATGACTTCGAGTTAGTATTCCGCCCAGGAACACAAATGGGCCATGCAGATGCTCTCAGCCGTTGCCCCCACGAGAAAGGGAAGGAAATGGAACCAGTAAGCCATAATATATTAATTGTGGGAATGTAAGAAGAAGATTGGATAGCCACTGTCCAAGCCCAAGACCCCAAACTAATTCGAATTCTGAAGATTTTAGATGGAACGAAGTTAAACGGTGAAGATGTGGATGGAGTGAAAGGAACCTACCAGTTAGAAGATAATCGGATATATAAAAAAACCGAAAAAGGGTTACGATTCGTTGTACCTTGTGGAGTTCGATGGAGGGTTATTAAATTAGCACATGACGATATGGGACACTGTGGACATGCTCGTACCGTTGAATACTTGCAAAAACATTTTTGGTTCCCAAATATGCGACAGGTTATTAAGAAATATATAAATTGCTGCATAGAGTGTTTGTATAACAAAAGGGGTAACGACGAATCCAGATATGTGCTGCATGAGCCAGAAAGACAACCAGTTCCATTTAATACAGTCCATGTAGATCACTTAGGACCATACCCGAAAAGCAAAAAAGGAAACACACACCTTATAGGAATTATATGCGCATTCACCAAATTTATTATTTTGAGAGCAACGCGATCGACCACCAGCCGTGGAGTAATAAATCTTTTAAATATCGTGACGCAGTATTTTGGTATGCCAGAGAGGCTTTTCGCTGATCGAGGAACGGCGTTCACCTCTCAGGAGTTTAAGAAATATTGCAACGATAATCGAATAAGAGAAATATTAACATCCGTAAAAACACCCCGATCTAATGGACAGATCGAAAGATATTTTCGCACGGTGAAAACAGCGATATCGACCTTAACTATAGAAGACGATGGCCGTGATTGAGATAAACAAATATCAGCTATTCAGTGGGCACTGAATAGTTTACAACACTCAACTACCGGAAAATCTCCACAGGAACTTTTACTTGGCTATCATCCTAGAACGATCCCCAAGAACAAGTTACTACTTGCATTTCAAGATGGCGAAGTCGAAAATGAGGCCGAAGACGAGATACCGATTGTCGAATTACGAAGAAGAATATTGCAACGCATCAACGAGAAACAACGTAAACAAGCAGAGAAATACAATCAAACTCATAAACCTCCTAAAAGATATATGGTAGGAGAACTGATATTAATTAAACAAGAGCCAGTGTCAACAGGGCAATCGAGAAAGGTTCAACCACGATATAGAGGTCCATACCAAATTAAAACTGTATTACCTAATGACATACGTACTGACCGATACCAACACAACTCAAGTCAGTCGGAAGCCGTATGAATCCGTACAAGCTGCAGATCGTATGAAGCCTTGGTGCTCGCTGGGAGAAATGACGTTCGACGAAGAAGAACCAGAAGAAGTTTGTGAAGAATAAAGAACTGTTGTTTTAGAGAGTAGTTATAAAAGTTAAAAAAAAAGCGGAAGATAGAAACTCGAAAAGTCATCCGAAATATGTATATTATATAACTAATACAAAAAAAAAAAAAACGGAGTTTCGTGTGAACATTAGTGGTCTTAATTAAGACTCCGAGTGGTAGATTATGCATTAATATGGTCTTCGTCGAAAATCCTCCGTGGTACATTATAGGTCTCGGATGAGACTCTCAGTGGTAGGAATCCTCCTTCGTGTTGTAATACAGGTCTCTCCAATGTGACTCTGAGTGGTATGTATATCCCTTCTATTGGTACTATTGGTCAACTGAGACTCTGAGTGAAATGCTTCTTCCTTTGTGAGTGTATTATTGATTTCGTTTGAAACTGAGTGGCATATTCCTTCCTGGTGTGATATTGGTCAAGTGATACTCTGAGTGGCATGCTTATTCCTTTGTGGCCAATATAGGTTTCGGATGAAACTCTGAGTGGCATATACCTTCCTGGTGTGATATTGGTCAAGTGAGACTCTGAGTGGCATGCTTGTTCCTTTGTGGGCAATATAGGTTTCGGATGAAACTCTGAGTGGCATAATCCTTCGTGGTGCGATATAACCAGCGAAAGTTTTAGTGGCGCCATATTTTCGCTGGGGACAGCGAATTCGTAGGATGGCCGAGCTGTAACAAACGAGTCGGGAAAACCCGCCGACTCAAAAGGATTTTATAGAAAGACATCTGGCGACGAATGTCTTCTCCCTGGCATGGGTGATAAATAAGCTCGTAAATGATTGAGTTTTGTGAAAAGGACTGGTATGCTTGTCGAGACCTCTCAGCGATGTGAGAGTGGGTACATAGGAATAATTAGGGAATTTATTGCACTGGCGCGCCATAATTAGTTAGCTACAGAGAAAGGACACTGAATGAGTGAAATGCGGAAATGAATGAAAGACGTGTGTAAGTGTGTGTAACTGGAATGATTGGTAGGATCAGGTAGGAAGAAAGAATACAATGGTTGAGACGAGTGAGTAGTAGTTTACCGTCGGGTATGCCAGGGAGTTGAGTTACGCCAAGATTGTATTTGCGGTGAATAGAATAATTTAGAGCCAAGCTGATCTAATTCTTAGAGCGTGTTTAACAAGGATATTATCTATTAGTTAGTGTTGAGATAATTAACTAATAAGCATACTAGGGGCCTATTGAATTACGAATGCTTTTTACGAATTCGTTATATAACGAATTGAATACTGCGTTCGTATTCTTGAACCTCATCGTTATAAAGTCGAAGTGGTGAAAAAGTTTTCAACATAACGAGTGTGGTAAGATTAAATTTGTCAATTTACAAATTGAATATTGTCAACTGTTTCATGTTTTAAAATATAATTTGTTACAAATGGCTAGCTTCAGTGAATTGTCATTATTGTTTGCGTCTGAAATTGTTGAAGAATCTATGGAAAATGAATTACGTCGATCGTTAATCAATTCCTGCACCCAATTCATCGCTGGATAGGAACAATTTTGCAGAAGGACCTCCACAAGTGCCATGAAAATGTTATTTTGCCGCCGCAGGATTTCCTATCACCACACATTTTAAATCCTGCCAACTCTGGAAATTTTCTATTAGCTTTGTTTTGAACACAATATTATAAAAAAATTAATATGAATTTATATAAATAGCTTTCTCCAATTTTCAAGGCCTTTTGCGCTCCGGATATGGAATTTAATACTGATGCTAACTTTTGCCACAATTCCGTGGCATCTTTTAAACTGAAAGAGTTATCGTATTTACCAAATTTCAGTTTGGGGTTTTCCTCTAAAAACTCAATTATTTTAGTTTTTTTAGCATATAGGCTTAAACATAATTGCGACGACCGACGACTATTGCAGTAATAGGAACAATTTCCTCCAGAAACGTTTTATGGAGCGTGTAATACATAGGAATCTGCAGTTTTCGTTGTCATCGACCACTTTATTGAATCAATTCAATTACGACGAAAGAGAGGCCGACGAGCGACGACTATTGCAGTAATAGGAACAATTTTCTCTAGGAACATTTTATGGAGCATATATTGCAATAGGAATTCGTCGGTCGCTCTATCGTCGCAATGGTGTTTAAGTCTTATGACATGTCGCACATCTTTTATATCCCATTATCGAAGGGTTTGCGTTCGGTTTATAACGAATGCGGATTTCAAGAATACCACATGTGTCGATTCCGAATGGTTTTGACAGTATAACGAATAATAACGAATACGGAATGTGCCTTCGTTATTCAAGAATAGGCCCCCAGGATTGTGGCGTGTACGCCGATATATATGTATGCATATACCCAATGCACTGTTAGAATTTATTATTTCTTTACGTCTACTTACGTTACGGATTGGGTTTTTGGTACATTTAGAGGTGCACCTCCCTCAGAATTTATGGAATTTTCAATTTTGTTCCCACGAGTATGTTCAGAAAGGTTGGTCCATCTCAGCAGAGCCGGCATGCCGAGATAAGGCTAGGGTTGAAACCGGAGGTCGCCTAGTATCCGGAGTCCATCGTTATAAGACACACTCACGCAGTGCCATTCATCCCATAGGCACGATTGTTTACACCTGGGATTGCGGGTTTTATCGAGTTTTCCTCTCTAGATCCGCCGTATTCAGTCAGGCAACCAGCAGCACCCCAGGGGATGCCTACCAGCTGCCTGTGCAGGAACACCTCGGGCAGGATGTGACTCTTCATCACGTACGGACGGTCTTGGGAAAATTCCTCCCCTGATGTGGCGTTAACGTAATTAAGCGCCTTATACTCACCTTGTCCCCCAAGCCGAACGTAACTATTCCACAATTGAGAAAGAGTTACTGGCTATAGTTTGGGCGACTAAAAATTACTGGTGTTATCTGCAAGGCCGAGAGTTCACGGTCTATATAGATCACAAACCACTCAAGGGGGGTCTTCAATGTTAAAGGCACTTTCACATCAAAAACAAGAACAGAAAAATGTAAACCGAAAAACTCAATTTATTCCACTTTAAAACAAGATTTTTGTTCCAATGATTAATAAAATCCAGAGAAACCTAAGATAACCTAAGAATTTTACTGAGAAAATAGTTATATTTATTTCAGATTTTGAAGAAAAACACAACTTTTATGATTTATCGGCCGAAAAACTTTTTCGGCGGAAAATTCGTCCGATAAATCACAAAAGCTGTGTTTTCTTAAAAATTCTAAGATAAATAAACTATTTTATTAGTAAAATTATTAGTTTATCCTATTTCCTATGATTTTATTAATCATTGGAGCAAAAATCTTCTTTTAAAGTGGAATAAATTGAGTTTTTCGGTTTACATTTTATCGATTCTTGTGTTTGATGTGAAAGTGCCTTAAGGACGCCACTTCCAGTCTGGTGAGATTTCACCATAAACTTTCCGAGTTCAATTATAAAATTGAGTATAAGCCCGAAAAGTACAACACGAATGCCGACAACTTAAGCCGCATTCCACGGGATAATGGCAAAGACAAAGGAACTACAACATTCACGGTAGAAGCTATAGTCCACCACCAAATGGACTCGGATATAGAGGAGGAAAAACACTCATCGGGCCGAAAGGAGTGTCTGCAATGCAATGTAGTAACAAGACCCCAGCCAGGAAATATTCAGTAAAGAGGATCAAACCCAGAAAGCCAAGCCGATCAAGCTCATCAATCAAAGGAAGCAGAGGACCTTGACAGTCCACCTAGTTCCAATCCACAAATTTCAGACGAAACTCGTCCCCCTGAAGTAATCACGAGCCCAGAGGAGATTCAATTAATCTTAAAAGATTATCATGATTCCACCTTTGGTGGCCATCAGCGAGTGATAAAAACCTATAAACGGATTCGAAGAAAGTACTGGTGGAGGCACATGCTAAGTGACATCAAAAAGCACATTAAGCGGTGTGCCAAATGTCAAACAATGAAAGCCTCACCACAGTATAAAATGCCAATGGTGATTACAGACGTAGAGGAAAAACCATTCGATAAAATCTATCTAGATATAGTCGGCCCACTAGAGGAGACTGAATCCGGAAACAAATATATATTAACGTTTCAGGATAACCTCACAAAGTTTGTAGATTGGTATGCCATACCGAATGGGGAAGCTATAACGGTAGCGCAAATTTTCTTCGACGAGATCGTCACGCGCTATCCCATTCCCAAAAGAATAGTCACCGATCAGGGAAGTAATTTCCTGAGTGACCTATTCAAAAAGGTATGCAAACTCCTTAGGATAAATAAGCTGCAGACCTCAGCTTATCATCCCCAATCAAATGGTTGAATATCTACGAACTATAGTGGACGAAAATCCCAGGTCATAGAATAATTATCTGCGAACCGCTGCTTCGTGTACAAGGGATAAAATTAACTCCCATGGACTGCCTCCACGGCTTCACAGCGGACGTTCCGTCCAACTTAAGGCGAGACCCCGAGCCCGTGTATAATCACGAGAGCTACTACCATATTCTCAGGTATAAGCGTCAGAAGTCTTACGCCATGGCACGGTAAAATCTTCTGATGAGTAAACAACGCTCGAAAAATTACTATGACAAAGTTGTACGTCCCCTGACATTTCACAGAGGATACAAGGTTCTACTCAAGAACGAGAGTCGTAAACATAAGCTCTCCCAGATTTGGGTAGGACGCTATACGGTAACCGGCATCCCCAGTTCAGTAAACACAACAATTAAAATTCGTAATCGAGAGGTGACGGTATGTAACAACCGTCTAAAACCTTTCTACGAATAAAATGATGTCCATAGAATCTAAATAGTTTTAAGGTACATACATACATTAAATTAAACAACAATAGAACGTAAGCTATAAAGTCAACAGAAAACCCTTTTTAATAGCCTATCCCATCCTCTCCTAGATAGCAATGCGGACAATAATTTTCTACGGACTGTTCCTGATCATAACGGGAGCCCTCGCGGAGGAACCTTACTCTATAACGCCCTTAAATAATACGGGAGTGCTATTCGAGGATCTTGGGAGCCTATCAGTCTACCACGACACTTGGAACGTCATTACTGAGTTAGATCTGGCCGAGTTGGACAATCAGACAAAACTGGCAGAACGTGCGGAGCACTACGTACATCAATTATGTGGTAACAAATCCTTTGACCAAGATCTATGTACCCTACAAACAAAACATGTACACGCCTTGATGGAAAACATCAAGAGACGCACCAATGTCATTAAAGAGGTAATGCCTAAATCACGCAAGCCCCGATCCATCTTTGATGGGATAGGTAATGCGATGCACTATCTCTTTGGCACTATGGATTGAGGAAACGAGCAAGAGGTGTACAGCCGACTAAGCGAATTAGAGGTAAATACTTAAACCTTAGCTGATCTGGAAAAGCAACAAATCAGCGTAATAAAAACCACGATTGAACAAATTCAAAAACCTCTATGCTCACTGTCTGAACGACAATATCAGATAACCAATCAGATTAACCGTCTGCAGAACACGACGGACGATTTGATAGCGCACCAAATAACACAAGAGGTCGTTTCTAGAAAATTTAAACAACGTAGAATAAGTAAATATTCAAGCTCTAGCATAAGTCAAATTACAACCGACATGGTGTAAGAAAAAAAAGAGAAAAAATATATACATATAAATTAATAGCGAACTACAATCAACAAATATGTAACATCAACCAAGGACTCAACTCTTTTTTTTTTTTAATTTTTTTTTTTTTTTTTTACACAGAAAACACCCAGAGTCATTTTCATATGAAATTTTCATTTTATTAGATTAAAGTACAAAAGATAACAAATTATTATGCAGACAAATTTTGCAAATAGAGAGTTTTTTTTTGTTTTCAACGGGCACCTGTCGGGGTGATTGGCCATCAACAACTCCTACAAAGAAAGGGGAGAAATTTTTATGGGATCAAGTTAGAATTCAAGAAGAACGAGTTACCATGACTCCTCATATGAGGGCGGGGGTCAATACTACGAGCATCAAGACCGTGGACCACCTGTTGTTCGAGACGAACAAATTTAAGAAGGGGGCAATGTTACGTGCAATAGAAAGAGACAACTGGTGACATCTACTGGCAATGGAGAGTAAACCACTTCAGGTTCGGAGAATCGATTATTATTACAGGAAAGTTCAGGAATAGAACAAATAGAATAGTCAAGAAGCTTTTGGAATAGAACACTCCAGAATAATCCGGAGAGTTTCTAGGGTAGAACGGATGCCTTCGGCATGCCAAACACCCACACCACCCAATTTCTCCAAGCAGGGTAAGAGTCGCCCCTAGAAATATAAAAAACAAAAAAAGGGTAGGTAAGCAAAACAAAAATATATATATAATGATATACACGAACTTACCCAATGCAACCCAAGAAGCACCGCCATGAGGCCCCAAATAAAACTCTCCTGGATACCAAATATCCGCCTCAGCCGGGGCTGCCCAGAAGCATATATCCGGGCGACGCTCCCTCCGGATCAGTAGGCGAATTTGGCTCCGCCACCCGCGAGCCACACTTTGCAAAAAAACTGCCATAACCCGTACACAATAAGGCGAACGCGGAGAAACAACTTCGTAGAACGGCATAGTCTCAACTGTGATGAACAATTAAAACATAAATCCAAATGAAGGGCAAAATCTTAACGTCAACAAAAACGCAAGATGCAAATACAGTGCATTATACCGATACTGCATACCCTTGATTGTCATTTTTTTTTATAATGAAGAAAATAACAAATATTAAATTCATTTGAACGTAATCCCGCACAATCATACTAGCAAATTTTTTTTTCTTCCCACATAGTTTCTTAGAGAATTATTCCTCTCCAAAAAATAATTCTCTTTTTTGAGGTAGGAAGGAATGTTACATACAAAATCTTGGTTGACGTATACATATTGTTACGTGCAATAGAAAGAGACAACTGGTGACGTCTACTGGCAATGGAGAGTAAACCACTTCAGGTTCGGAGAATCGATTATTATTACAGGAAAGTTCAGGAATAGAACAAATAGAATAGTCAAGAAGCTTTTGGAATAGAACACGCCTGAATAATCCGGAGAGTTTCTAGGGTATAAATATAACAGTTGTCACCGCCAGAAAAAGAGTCTTGTCTTAGACGTTGCAGTGTTAACAAGTGAAAGTAATAAAGAAGCGAAAGAGTGTAATTAGATTGCGAATTGCGATAATTGAAAGTACAGTGTTAGCGATAATTAGAGTAGAGTTGATTAAATGAATGTTTGTGAACTTTATATGATTTAAGTGTAATAAAGAACTTATATATTAATTATTTAATATTGTGTTTTAAATAACGAACCAAAGGCCACGCTCGCAACAACTGGTGTCAGAAGTGAAATAAATTCGCGAAATAAAGTGGTGCCAATTGACTTAAAAATTCAAAGTGTGATTAATTTTAAGAAATTGTGTTAAATTTTGAAAGTTCTGAAAAATAATTAAGTGTGAATTATTAAAGTAATGGGGCGCAAACTGGAGGAGCTTCGGATACAGGATTTGAAAGTGGAGTTAGGGAACCGGTCGTTACAGACGACAGGTCCAAAGAATGTTCTCGTCGAGCGACTGAGACAAGCTCTGATAGAGGAAGGAAAGAATCCTGAAACATTTGTTTTCGAAGAGAACTTAGAAGAAACCGAAGCTGAAGAAGAGCCTGCGATGAAAATGGAACAGCTTTTGAGTACTTTAATGAGTAAAATGGAAGCCCGTTTTGATGAACAAAAGAATTCTCTCGATGAACAAAAGAATGCCTTTGAGGAACAAAAGAATTCTCTGGAATCCCGGTTAGATGAGCAGAAGAAATCTATGGACGAACAAAAGAATTCTCTCGAGGAACAAAAGAATTCTCTGGAATCCCGTTTAGATGAACAGAATAAATATATGGACGAACAGAAGAAATCTATGGACGAACAAAAGAAATCTATGGACGAACAAAAGAATGCTTTGTTGAACAAAAGAATTCTCTGGAATCCCGTTTAGATGAGCAGAAGAAATCTATGGAAACGCGCTTGGACGAACAAAAGAGTTGTCTGGAGAATTGTCTAGAAACTCGTTTGGAGGATCAGAAAAATTTTCTAAAAAGTTCTTTAGAAGAACAAAATTTGAAAATTGAAGGAATTGAGCAAGAATTTCAACAAAAGGTTTCGGAAGTTCAACAAAAAGTCACCGAGCAACTTGAAAACGTTAAAGCAGATCTGGAAAGAATAAAGCATCGTCAGCCACTAAACGTAGCAGCTGAAATATCCGGAGCAGGTAGAATGAAAGCTCCAATGTTTGATGGACAAAATTCGTGGCATATCTTCAAGAGACAATTCGAGGCAGCTTCATAGGTAAATGGATGGAATGATGAAGACAAAGCTATAGCTCTGGTGTTAGCACTTCGAGGTCCTGCGTCAGAGCTCTTACAAACTGTACCGATTGAAAATCAACGTAATTACTCTTCATTAGTACAGGCGATAGAATTACGTTACGGAGATGAACACATGCAGCAAGTACATCGCCTACAGTTGCGCAACAGGATTCAAAAACATGGCGAATCACTACAACAGCTGCAGGCAGATGTAGAAAGATTAGCGCATCTTTCATACTCCAGCGTGAATGCAGATTTTCTCAATGAAGTGGCAACGGAAGCATTTGTGAACGCTATTACAGATCAAAATTTACAACAATCATTAAGGCTAGCAGGAAAGAAATCAACAGCAGAAGCACTAGCCTATGCATTAGCGTATGAATCCGCCAGACAAGCTTCACGGAGTGCAGTACGAGTGAGAGAAATTTCCGTGGAAGAATGTACTTGCAACAGAGTGCAATCATCACAGAGCCCGCCTTCACGTGGTGTCCTTCGATGCTGGAATTGTAATATACCAGGGCACCTTCAAAGAGACTGCAGAAAACGTCGACGAGTGGAATCATCAGAAGAGGGGAAAGAAGAATGCCAAAGATGTCGAGCCAGGGAACAAGCAATTCGTGGAGAGACTAGATATCAAGCAGCGACTAGTCGCATCGTCTCTCCTCTTGAGCAGTCGGAAAACTAGTAAAAACCAACTTCGTGGGGCAGAAGTTGGTTGGTGGAATCGACAGCCCCGAAGTCATCATCCAAGTAAGTCAGTTACAGAGAAATAATAGCAGTCTTGTTATATATGGAAGTGTAGGAAAAAATGACTGCGCAGTTACTATCGATACTGGAGCTTCAAGATCAATTATTAGAGCAGATCTTGTTAAGAACAAATGGCTTCACAACACCACCAAATATCTACTAAGAACAGCAACTGGAGCAGCAGCACAGGTGTTGGGAGAAATAACTTTAGATGTTCAACTAGGCGAACTACTATTTCCTCACACTTTCCTGGTTTCAGACAGAATGGATGACTGCATTCTTGGAATAGACTTCATGACCACATACAAAATAAATCTGGATGTCGGAGAGCGGATTCTCAAATATGGCAATATAGAAATTCCTATGAGACTAGGAGAAGGAGCAGATTATCCTGCAAAAGTAAGGACGGTGGTCTGCGAAAATATTACTCTTTCGCCATGCTCCGAGACACTAATATGGACAAAGCTTACTGATGACATCGGGACCTGCCGATTCTATCTGGTGGAGCCTAACCCCACAAAAGTTACATCGAACATCATCGTTGGCAAGACTTTAGTGAAGGCAGAAGGTGAAACATTAATACCAGTCAGAGTGCTTAACACATCCGAAAATGAGGTACAACTAAAAGAAGGTGCTTTAATTGGAAATTGTGAACCCGTTTACCAAATCGTCAATTTGGATAATGGTAGTAATGTCAAGGAGACAAAAACTATACCAGCTACTACTCAACAGGTTCAGAAACTTCTTTCGTCCAGTGCCTTAAGTGAACAACAACACAACGATGCCAAAGAGGTGATCGATGAATTTTCGGAATTATTTGCAATAAATGATGATGACTATGGTAAAACAAATCTTGTCCAGCATCGGATCAATACAGAAGATTGCCATTAGCCAAACAACCAGAAGTTGCAGACATGATGAACTCCATGAAGAAACAAGGCATAATAGAGGAATCTAACAGCCCTTGGACATCGCCGGTTGTTCTGGTTAGGAAAAAGGATGGCAGCACCCGATTCTGTGTAGACTACCACCAACTAAATAACGTGACGAGAAAAGATAGCTATCCATTGCCAAGGATTGATGACACATTGGATACCCTTTCCGGAGCGCAATGGTTTTCCACGCTGGATTTGAAGAGTGGTTACTGGCAAGT
Source organism: Dioctria linearis (assembly GCA_963930735.1). Lineage (NCBI taxonomy): Eukaryota > Metazoa > Arthropoda > Insecta > Diptera > Asilidae > Dioctria > Dioctria linearis. The sequence goes on from OZ005742.1 coordinate 207,055,045, forward strand.
GGAAATACATCCCGAGGACCGAGAGAAAACTGCTTTCTCAGTTGGAAGTGGCTTATGGCAATTCAAAGTAATGCCATTTGGGTTATGTAATGCTCCAGCCACATTCGAACGACTAATGGAATGTGTTCTACGCGGTTTAACCTGGAAAACATGTCTTGTCTATTTGGATGACATAATAGTAATCGGAAGGACATTCATGAAACATAAAAACAACTTACGGGACGTACTTCAAAGACTCAAAGATGCAAAATTGAAGCTCAGTGCGAGTAAATGTGCTCTATTCAAAAATGAAGTTAAATATTTAGGGCACATAGTTTCATCACAAGGAGTGAGAACCGATCCGGAGAAGATAGAAGCCGTCAAAAATTGGCCAGCACCAATGGACAAACATCAATTACGGAGTTTTCTTGGTTTAGCTACCTACTACAGGCGATTCGTGCAAGGTTTTGCAGATATAGCAAGAAGCCTACATCAACTTACCGAAAAAGGAAAGCCGTTCATATGGTCGGATAAATGCAACGAAAGTTTTGAAAATTTGAAGCAACAGCTCTGTGAAGCGCCAGTACTTCACTATCCAAAGCTGGGAAAAACATTTATATTAGACACGGATGCCAGCAATGAAGGTATTGGTGCAGTGCTTTCTCAGGAGGAGAATGGTCAAGAAGTTCCAGTAGCTTACTATAGCAAATCACTTTCAAAGTCAAAGAAAAATTATTGTGCTACAAGAAAGGAGCTCCTTGCCACTGTAAGTTCAACAAAGCATTTTCATAAATATCTCTACGGGCAGAAATTCACCCTTCGCACCGACCATGCAGCGCTTAAATGGCTTCTGCAGTTTAAGAATCCTGAAGGACAAGTGGCGAGATGGATAGAGCGACTCCAGGCTTATGATTTTGAAATACAACACCGAAGAGGTCGTATCCATAGAAATGCAGACGCCCTTTCACGACGTCCATGCAAACTTGAATGCAAACATTACGCCCGGATGGAAGAAAAAGAAACAACAGCAACTATACAGTTGGTAACCGTGGAACCATCTACTGGTTGGGACAACGAACAGCACAACGAGAAGATCCGGACATTTCACCTATTCTTGCTTGGAAAGAAGACATGGAAAGACCAGACTGGAAGGATATTTCGGAACGGAGTGAAAAGCTGAAAAGTTACTGGGTTCAATGGAGCTCCCTTCTGTTGAATGTGGTATATTAAAACGCAAGTGGGAAGCACCTAATGGCGAAACTTTCCGAATGCAGATAGTCGTGCCGGCAACAAACGTCAAAGATGTTCTGGAAGAAATGCACGGTGGAACCTCTGGAGGACATTTGGGAGTGAACAAAACCATTTCCAAAATATTATTGGTTACATATGCGAGAAGATGTGGAGGAGTGGTGCCGCAGATGCACTGTCTGCGCTGCTTGCAAAGGGCCGCAACACAGAAGCAGAGGATAAATGCATAAGTATAATGTCGGAGCCCCCTTTGAAAGGATAGCTATAGACATCGCTGGACCTTTTCCAGAAACGGATGGCGGTAATCGTTATATATTAGTTGCCATTGACTATTTCAGTACATTGCCTGAAGCGTATGCAATCCCTAATCAAGAGGCAACCACAGTTGCGGAACAAATAATAACGAATTGGGTCAGTAGGTTTAGAGTGCCTCACGAACTTCACTCGGACCAAGGACGGAACTTCGAAACGCGGACTTTCCAGGAGATGTGTAAAATGTTGGGAATAAGAAAAACTAGAACAACTCCTCTACACCCACAATCTTATGGCATGGTAGAGCGCTTCAACAGAACATTGATCGAGCATCTAAAGAAAGTAGTTGACTATCATCAACGCGATTGGGATCGACATATTCCTATATTCCTAATGGCTTATAGATCAGCCGTTCATAGTACTACCGGACAAACCCCATCTAAAGTCATATTCGGAAGAGAGATGCTATTACCTCGCGACCTCAAATTCGGTACCCCCCGAGGTGAGCAAAAGTTACCAGAAGACTACGTATCGGAGCTCAAACAACAATTAGCTGATGTACACGAGGCCACGAGGACGAAATTAGCAACAAATACTGATCGTATGAAGACCCGCTGTGACTTACGTGCTAATTCCGCAGGATTTAACGAAGGTGATCTTGTTTGGCTGTACAACCCGAAACGACGTAAGGTACGTTCGCTAAAATTGCAACAACACTGGGAAGGACCGTATTCAGTAGTAACTAGAATTAATGACGTGGTATACAGAATTCAGCGTGGCACAAGAGGCAAGCATAAAATTGTTCATTTGGACCACTTGTGTCAATACTACGAGCATCAAGACCGTGGACCACCTGTTGTTCGAGACGAACAAATTTAAGAAGGGGGCAGTGTTACGTGCAATAGAAAGATACAACTGGTGACATCTACTGGCAATGGAGAGTAAACCACTTCAGGAATAGAACAAATAGAATAGTCAAGAAGCTTTTGGAATAGAACACTCCAGAATAATCCGGAGAGTTTCTAGGGTAGAACGGATGCCTTCGGCATGCCAAACACCCACACCACCCAATTTCTCCAAGCAGGGTAAGAGTCGCCCCTAGAATTATAAAAAACAAAAAAAGGGTGGGTAAGCAAAACAAAAATATATATATAATGATATACACGAACTTACCCAATGCAACCCAAGAAGCACCGCCATGAGGCCCCAAATAAAACTCTCCTGGATACCAAATATCCGCCTCAACCGGGGCTGCTCAGAAGCATATATCCGGGCGACGCTCCCTCCAGATCAGTAGGCGATTTTGGCCCCGCCACCCGCGAGCCACACTTTGCACAAAAACTGCCATAACCCGTACGCAATAAGGCGAACGCGGAGAAACAACTTCGTAGAACGGCATAGTCTCATCTGTGATGAACAATTAAAACATAAATCCAAATGAAGGACAAAATCTTAGCGTCAACAAAAACGCAAGATGCAAATACAGTGCATCATACCGATACTGCATACCCTTGATTGTCATTTTTTTTATAATGAAGAAAATAACAAATATTAAATTCATTTGAACGTAATCCCGCACAATCATACTAGCAATTTTTTTTTTCTTCCCACATAGTTTCTTAGAGAATTATTCCTCTCCAAAGAATAATTCTCTTTTTTGAGGTAGGAAGGAATGTTACATACAAAATCTTGGTTGACGTATACATATTGTTACGTGCAATAGAAAGAGACAACTGGTGACATCTACTGGCAATGGAGAGTAAACCACTTCAGGTTCGGAGAATCGATTATTATTACAGGAAAGTTCAGGAATAGAACAAATAGAATAATCAAGAACTTTTGGAATAGAACACTCCAGAATAATCCGGAGAGTTTCTAGGGTATAAATATAACAGTTGTCATCGCCAGAAAAAGAGTCTTGTCTTAGACGTTGCAGTGTTAACAAGTGAATGTAATAAAGAAGCGAAAGAGTGTAATTAGATTGCGAATTGCGATAATTGAAAGTACAGTGTTAGCGATAATTAGAGTAGAGTTGATTAAATGATTTATTGTGAACTTTATGTGATTTAAGTGTAATAAAGAACTTATATATTAATTATTTAATATTGTGTTTTAAATAACGAACCAAAGGCCACGCTCGCAACAATATGTATATACAAAACCTTAGTGTGTATAGGACCTAAATTGGTATATGCATGTAAAACATCCCATAAAAGCCTATACCAACCCTTTTAGAAGTTTTTACATATGGCACTCTTTTCCCCCGTCTTCCCCTAAAAACCCTAAAAATCCCTGAAAAGAAGATTAGAAAAATTATAATACTATGTGCGTATACATAGTATACACACACACAAAAGCATGCATTCGGAAAAGTTATCATATGCTAATCATGCCTAAAAACATGACTAGCTTATCGCTAAAAGAGTTGAAGAAATTGCGCAATTCCTTCACATAATTTCGCGAACAAAATATTTTTTCCCAAGCGAAACGGAAAAAACAAAAGTTTAATATTGCAGTTGAAAAGTGCAAAATAAGCTTTCCCGACGATGAACGCAAGAACGTTCATGCCTTTTTACACGACAAAAATCTTATCAGCGGCACACGGTATTAAATTACAATTAAAAAAAAGACGGTTGAACGGAACACGTTTGGGCATGTCTGGACATGTCCAAACGCAGTGATATTTTCCTTGACAAAAAAAGTGCATGATAAGCACTTGTGGCCCGATGAAAGAGATTCTTGGGGGCGAAAAATAAGGAGTTGAGTCAGTGAGAGTTGGTATTAAAAAGTCGAGAAGAAAAGACGTAAGGTGGACGGTCGGTTTAAGAGAAAACAAAAAAGGAAGTTGAAATTTCACCGCGCTTATAAATTGCTTGAAATAAAAATCGAAGAAGTTGAAATTTCACCGCGTTGATAAGTTGTATGAAATAAAATCGAAGAAGTAGCAAGAAGGAAAAATTTAAGAAGTGGTTATTTCGACGCGTTCATAGTTTTAAGAAATATACAAGAAGTGTAATTTCGCCGCGTTTAGAAATTGTGTTAAGAAACATTTTAGTAATAAGTTCACCACGTAGACAATTATTTCTAAAACTAAGTTTTGTGCAAACCAGTTAACAGTGGTGATTAACAATCACGAATAAATCCTCTCTAAAGGGATAAAAAGTGTTTCAATTTCCACCATACTACTTGTCCTACACACCATCTAGCAATTTGACGGACTAACTGCAACAAAACTTTTGGCACCTGCATTCCATTATATTTCGAATTATCAACCTCACCTGAAAGATGCGACTACTATTCCTTCATAGTGATCTACCAGCCAAAATTCAGCCTGTTATATATTTCACTCGTTGGGTTAATTACCTGGATAAATGACAAACATTCACCTAGCGATTGTGTTTCTTTACGTTCTCTTTATTTTTAATTCCGTATCTGGTGTACAATTTCACACTTATATATGGATTACAACCTCACACTATTCATATACAATCACAATAATTATTTTCTAGAAACTTTTATTATATATTTTGTTCTGCTGACAAAATATCTTCGGATCAATTTTCACACTTGTTACTGAAATCCGGGGTATAAACCACTTAGTACCGAACCGTATCCAAACCTTCCTTTCCTTTTTTCTTTTAATTTAACTTTCCTTTTTTTTTTGAGAACTTAGGAAAAGCAAACTTTAATCTTTACTCGAGACTATTCCGACGATGTTCAAAAAACCAAATCTAAAAACCGACTGTCTCGAGACTTAGATTTTTCAATCGTAAGTCTCTTCGTTCAGGATAGGAAATGCTTAATTAGCATTCCTATCCTGAGAAAATTATTTTACGCTGGGCATGTTTTAACATGCCCAGAATTATCGCGACGAACGATGGTTGAAATTGAAATTTGATATTTTCATAAATATCAACCATCGTCTTGCTACCGTGCATACATTGTTGCGATCACAATGTATGCAGCTCGCGACAATTTGCTGATAAGAGTTTTTTTCGGTGAAGACTTGATCGTTTCAGTCTTCACCGACGTAAAATTTTCTTGCGCCCGATATGTATGTATATATATATGTACATACATATCGTATATACGACAAATCTTACTGAAGGTAAAATTTGTCGTGGGGCTTTTTGTTTATCGAAACGACTTGGGTTGAAATTTAAAACTTTTATTTTTCCCAAGTCGTTTTGTGGGAAAAATATGTTGAAGGAATGTTGCGCGTAGTTGAAGAAATTGCTGATGCAACTTTCTTCGTATGCGCAAGAGATAAGCCATCCGTGCTTTTAGGCATGATTGGCTTATGAAAATTGTGATTTGTTTCCCGATGCCTTATGTATACATTTTGTATATGTAACATGCCTTCCCCCTACAAAAAAGAGAGTTATTCTTGGAAGAGGAATACCTCTCGGGGCAAGGCGGTGGTACAAGATTTTACACTGATTTTGTTAGAAGCAAATTTTGTCATTAGATTTCTTTTGGTCCGAGGTTTAGGTCCTTCTGACAGAATAAAGAAGTAGAATTTTTTTGTGTTTTGTGTTTTTTCGTGCCTCATATCCGACATATTGCTAGTGGAAGCTGTAACTCACGAGGGTTTTCGCTGCCCCTCGGGGCTCACTGTCATGGTATATGGCATTTATATCCTGCGAAAAACGCCTGGCTGGAGAGGCCCTTTGCGCCTGGTGCTTCGTCGGAGGGGTTACCGCCCTATCACTATTTGGGATGCAGATGCCGTTCCCGGCCACTATTACCGCGTTTTGCTGCCGTTGTATCCCCACGGGGGACAGACGTTAATTGCTCGAGGTGAGTTTGCGTCCCCTTTTTGGGAAAAAATTTTTTTTATTGTTTGTTTTTTTTTGTTTTTAGGCTGCGTGCTTGTTATTACCGGGGAGCACGGACTATGTGCATGCTGCCATGAAATTTTTTCATCCCCCCTTACGGATCTAATACGGGCACTAATGGTCACCCCTCCCCTCTCTGGAGATGTCATCGAGGAGGAGTCCGACTTTGAGGACTGAATATATTCGCAGTCTTTTTTTTTTAACACATTTTAATATCTCTGTTTTTTGTATCTTTCCTATTCCCCTTCTCTTTTCCCAATATATATAATAAATTTTTTTTTTCTAATACTAATGAGATGTTGTTTGGTTCTTTTTGTTTTGGTCTACCTTACTTTCTTATTTTCAGGGATTTTGTTTTTTTTTTGCTTTTGGTTGAGGTTGGTTTAGCTGGTTTTGGCTGTACTTGGCATAGTTTTGGTTGGCATTATATTTTTTCCTATATTATGTTTTTAGGTTTATATTTTATGGTTTTTTTTTTCCTTACTTATATATTGTGTCCTATTCTAGGGTTAGTTGTTATTTAGTTTCTAGGCTAGGTTAGATTTGTTATTCTACTTGTAATTTTAATTCTTTTTTTCATTTCTTAAATACTATTTATTATAACGATTTGGTTACAAGGGGGAAGATATTTTTGTTTGTGTACATGTTTTTGCTTTCTGCTCTTATGCCTATATTATTTATTTATGCCTTTTTTCCCACTACACGGATGGGATGAGAACGCCTTTTCTGTTCTCTTTTTTTTTTGTATGTTCCTGTATTAACAAAATTTTTTTGTTTTTCCTTACTTCTATGCTTTTTAATACTATTTATTTCTTCTCCCCTATTATATGTATATTCTTATTATTTATTTCGGTTTGTTGAAATCACTTACATTTATTTTCTAGGTGCTTTACTACTAGTGATAGTGCTTATGACCGTTTGAAGTGGTGACACTATACCCCTTGCACTGACTTAGTAGGTGGCATGGTGCGGGTCCTTTTGAGAGGGGTAGGTTCAAATATTTCTATTCGTTCAATTTGTTCGATTTGTTCCTCCGCCTCTAGGGTTTTTTCAGATTTCCTTAAGCGGCATTTTTTTATGCTTGGTGCTAGCCATTTGGCGACCAGGTACAGCACCATACATGTGAAGACAGCACCAGTTAAGGACACTGATGTTGTAGCTAGTACATGTGTAGGATGGTGGTTTATAGGAGTAACTATTTTAGCTAATTTTTCGTCCAGCTCTGTAAATGACTGGGTACCCTTTAGGATGAGATTATTTGTGTCATCTCCCGCATATAGGTCTGTCTTGATTTTCTCGGTCTGTACTTTGTTTTTGGTTTCATTGAGATATTTTTCTACCACTTGTTCTAATGGAGCGATATTTGGGAAGTAGTTGGGTTGTTTGAGACTCAATGACTGGATATTCTCTGCCTCATAGTGTAGGATTTGGGATCCTACATGCAATTGGCAGGGATGGTTGATAGTGATTATTCCTTGACCTTCAATCTTTGAAGTTAAAAATTGTTGGGGACACTGGAGGTGTACAATTGTAGGTTCTATCAACGAGAATATCCACGAATTGGGTTTACTTAATTTGATAAGAAGGTCTCTAGGAGGTATTTGTGCTCTGAATTGGCACTGAGGCTCTTCCTTTAATGGATTAAAGAGCAGCTTCACTATGCATTCTTTGGACAGAGTTGCCTTTGTTACGGGAATGCCTAGCTTAGCGATGTAAGTGTCCTCTTTGGAATATTGAGTGATCTTTTTAAAGCTTTTAAGATCTTGTGTTTTTAATAATAGAATATCTTGTGTCTGTACCTGGTGTGCTACGTGCGAGTACTGTATATCGGGTACCAATGATTGTTTGTTGTTAATATGTATGGGAAAACTGTGTACTCTATACAACTTCATTTGTGGTAGATTGAAAATCGGAAGTTGTATTCGAATGACTAATTTGTCTTGGACTAGACGAGCCTTTGTTTCCGCTGTCTGATATAGCAGGGAGAGACAATTTTGTGCATCTGGACAAGTAGCGTGGGACTTGTGGTATATCTGTAATAGACTTTTGGGAGACACCACTAGCGGATGTAACTGGTGATTTTTACTGGCGATTATTATGTCGAGTAAGGCTTGCTGCCTGTACTCAATCTCGACAATTTGTAAGGTCAGGCTTGAAATTATTTCCTGTCTCAATTGTCTCATCAGTAAATCATCCGTTATGTTTTGCATTCTTTTTACCTGGAGATTTATTTGACGTTGTCTTTCCTGCAGAGATGTCAATGGCTTTTGAATTTGCTGTAGTGTAGTTTTGACTACACTGATCTGCTGTCTTTCCAGGTCAGCTAGTGCTTTTGTATTTGTTTCTAGCTCCTCGAGTCGACTGTATACTTCCTATTCATTAGTGCTGTCCATGGTCCCGAATAGGTAGTGCATTGCATTCCCTATTCCATCAAAGATAGATCTTGTTGGTCTTGATTTTGGGACCACTTCTCGAATAACACTTGTTCTTCTCTTGATATTTTCCAAGAGAGAATGAACGTGTTTTTGTTGAACCAGGCATAGCTCATCCATTTGAGAGCGATTTGAACATAGTCGGTGAACTAAGTGTTCCGCCTGTTCTGCCATAAGCGTTTGGTTGTCCAGTTCCCTTAGATTGATCTCAGTTAAGATGTTCCATGTACTATGGTAGACTTGTAATTTTCCTAGATCCTCATACAGTATTCCTGTATTGTTCAGGGGACTTATGGTGTAGGGTTCAGTTTGTATTTGTCCCATTGCCAGATGGAAACAGCATATTAACACCAATATGTGCTTCATGTTCTGTAGAAAATGAAGGTTAGGCTTCGTTAGTCAATTAGTCATACTGGAAGCTTTTTGTTGTAATTCTAATAGCACTTAATTTAATTGTAGAATTTAGTATGGACTTAACTTATTTGCTAAAGATATATGTACCAGTATACTACTCATAATAGGGCTTCAAACGGTTGTTGTGGACGACAACCTGCCGCTTGCCTATTTTTATGGTAGTGTTTGTTGGACTGGGTACATTGATTACCAGATATGGGCCAATCCAGATTTGAGACAGTTTGTGTTTGCGGCTTTCACTTTTGAGGAGGACTTTGTCTCCTAGGTGGAAAGTGAGAGGCCGGACTGTTTTGTCGTAATATGCCTTTGATCGTTGTTTGCTGGCTAAGAGATTTTTACGAGCCGTGGCATATGATTTTTGTAGTCTATATTTTAGCATATGGTAATAACTTTCGTGATTGTAAACGGGTTCAGGATCCCGTTTTAAATTAGATGGGACATCCGCTGTGAAGCCGTAAAGGCAATCCATTGGGGTTAATTTCGTACCCTCGTGTACACTGTTATTGTACACGAATGCAGCGGTTCGCAGGAATTGATCCCATGTTTTGGGATTTTCGTCTACGATTGTACGCAGATATTCGATTAATGGTCTATGGGCACGATCTAGTGCGCCATTAGACTGTGGATGGTATGCGGAAGTCTGTAACTTCTTTACCTTTAGGAGTTTGCAGACCTTCTTGAATAGCTCACTCAGGAAATTGGTTCCCTGATCGGTGACTATTCTCTTTGGAATGCGATAACGCGTGACAATCTCATTGAAAAAGATTTGCGCCACCGTTACTGCTTCTCCATTAGGTATGGCATACCAATCGACAAATTTGGTAAGGTTATCTTGAAAAGTTAAGATATATTTATTACCTGATATGGTCTCTTCTAGTGGACCTATTATATCGAGGTAAACCTTGTCGAAAGGTTGTTCTGCGATGTCCGTTATTACCATGGGCATCTTGAATTGTGGGGATGCTTTCATTGTTTGGCACTTAGGGCATTTCTTTATGTACCTTTTTATATCGCTAAGCATGTGTCTCCACCAATACTTGCGTCTAATGCGTTTATAGGTTTTAATGACACCCTGATGGCCGCCGAAAGGAGAGTCGTGATAATCCTTTAGGATTGTTTGAACTTCCTTGGGGTTCGTGATTATTTCAGGTGCCTTGACTGGACATATTTCTTGTTCAAGCGTAGCCGGGGGTTGTATTTCTGCCTCTGGGGGTTCATTTTCTTTATGTTCCGCTGCCGTGGGCTGTTTTTCGGCGCTGGGGCTCGTACTGGCCTCTTGGGCTTTCTGTTTTTGAGCTCTGGTCACGGCGAAGCAGTGAGCGGGTTTCCTGGTTTTCTTTTTATTTGGGGAATTATTTTCCTCCACATCAGAGTCTATAGTGTGGTGCACTTGGGCTTGTACCGTTAAGGTATTGCCTGTATTGTCTTCGGTTAATGCTTGTGGAATGCGGCTTAATGCATCCGCATTGGTATTATACTTCCCTGGTTTATATTCGATTGTGTAGTCGAACTCTGACAATTTGTGGTGAAATCTAACCAAACGGGAAGTTGGGTCTTTAACATTAAAGACTCCTTTGAGAGGATTGTGGTCAGTGTAGACCGTGAATTTCCTGCCTTGGAGATAGCATCGGAAATTTCTAGTTGCCCAGACTATAGCCAATAACTCCTTTTCAATAGTGGAGTAGTTTTTCTCGGCTGTGTTTAGCGTTCGGCTTGCATAGGCGATAGGTTGGTCTTTTCCCACTTCTCCTTGGGAAAGTACAGCTCCTAAAGCCTCGTTACTGGCGTCCGTTGTGAGATTAAATGGCTTTGTAAAATCTGGATAGATTAAAAGCGGTGGAGAAATTAAAGCATTTTTAATGCTTTGGAATGCCTCTTGACATTTCTCGGTCCAAGTGAATTTTACATCCTTTCGGAGCAAATTCGTTATTGGACGAACGATTTTAGAGAAGTCCGGAATGAACTTCCTATAATAATTGGCAAGTCCCAAAAAGGACTGTACTTGCCTTACTGTTCTTGGAACAGGGAATGTCTGGACGCAGGCCGTTTTGCTGGGGTCTGGTAATGCACCTTCGCTAGAGCATTTGTGCCCTAGGTAAACAACTTCTCGTCTCAAGAACTGGCACTTCTCTGGCTGCAGTTTGAGGTTATTTTCTCTCAATTTGTTGAAGACTTTGCGAAGCTTATCATTGTGGTCATTTAGGTTCTTACCATAAATGACGATGTCGTCAAGATAAACGAAACATTCGAGGCCTTGTAGGCCTGTCAGAACGAAGTTCATGAGGCGTTGGAATGTAGCGGGAGCTCCTTTGAGTCCGAATGGCATACGCTTAAATTCGTAGTGCCCGTAATTAGTGCTAAAGGCGGTCTTATGTCGATCCTTTTTGTCGACTAAGACTTGGTGATAGCCGTTGGCCAAATCGAGAGTGGTAAAGTACCTGGCATGACCAAGTTGGTCAAGAATATCCTCGATTCGTGGTAGCGGAAATGCATCGCCAATTGTCTTTTCGTTCAATTTACGAAAATCGACAACGACGCGCCACCTTTTTTCACCATCGGGTCCCGCCTTTTTGGGGACTACTAATAAGGGTGAATTCCAAGGGCTTTTGCTAGTTTGGACTATCCCGTTGTCTAGCATTTCTCTTAATTGCTCGTTGATTACTTGTCTCTGGGTCTCTGGTAATCGATAGGCTTTTTGGTTTATTGGGGCCTGATCTTGTATTAATGGAATGTTATGGGTGATAGCGTTTGTAGCTTACATATACCTATATATATCACCTTTAAGGTAAAAGATATCATTGTACTCATAACAGAGTTCGGATATCGAAGCTTTTTCTTCCGCATTTAGATTTGGGTCTAGGCTGAGCTCTTGGTCTAACCTGTTGACTCGCGGAGTATGCGTGGGATCTTCCTGATCCGGAAATAAGTATCTTACGTGTTGTAAGACAGCTGTGTTTTCCGGAAAGCTTACGTTTCTTTTCTCATTTTGTGGAGCTGTGTACTTACTATCTGTTTTACTTACATTACTAGATGGCAGGGAATGGGCTTCCTGCAGTTTTAATGGTGGAGTACCATGTTTTATGGGTACTTTTGATTGGTCTGAGTACTCGCACGCATCTGTATTTTGGCTTATGGGCCTTGAAGAATTGGTTTTCTTAATACTATTTGACGGTGGAGCCAACTTTGCCTTCAATGAGGTCTTACGGATCTCGCACGCGTCTTCTATCGGGCTCATTGGCCCTTTTTTTATTCTTAATACTAATCTTATTAAGTGGTGGAGTCGTCTTTGCCTGAGAATAGGTCTTACTGAGCTCACACGCACCTGTTGTTGGACTTCTTATCCTTGTGGTTGTCTTACATTTAGGTATATTGGATGGAGGAGTCAGCGGCATTTTGCTTGTCGGCTTCTGGAGCTCGCTCGCATCTTTAGCTTGGCTATGGGGCCATGTACAATTTTTGTAAGTTATTTGCTTGGACGGTGGAGTCATTTTTGCCTCTAGTCGGGTCTTACTGAGCTCGCACGCGTCTTGTATGGGGCTCTTGGGCCTCGTTAGTAACTTATATCTAGGTATTTTTGAGGAGGAAGTCTTGTTTGACTTCTGTTCCGCCTTGGGAAGCTCACTGATGTTCGTGTTACTCGCTTGCGATTTATTTGGCTTGAGAACGTGTTGTGTATCGGTGGCTTCTCCTATTGGGATGACGGCGTAGTCATGTATAGGGAACAGTTGTAACAATAAACTGTTGATGACTACTTGGAAATTGTTAATGTTGAGTATGGCAACTAGCACTGTTTCTTTCCCAGTAGGGAGTAAACTGTTGGCCAGGAAGACTCCATCGCGTATCTCTTTCGATAGACAGAGCATTTCTTCCTTCACTTGCAACGGGACTGTGGTGATCATTTGTGGCCTAGCAGGTATGCATATTGGTTCCTCTAAAGTAACCAGATGCTGCCTCATTTCGCAGGTTTCTTGATCACCCAGACAGCTCTTTTCGCATTCCGTCGGCTCTTGTTGAACCTGGCAGCCAGCATTGCTCTTTTGATATGCCTTGGAGACACTGCATGTAGATAGCTTAACCTGTTTAGGTTCCATCTTTTCTGCAAGTGACCTCACTTCGACTGCTTTTCTGGAATTCAGCTTGTCCGTTTTGCATGACAAGGGCACAGTAAACTCTTCGGGATTTGTTTCCGTACAAGGAAACTTGAGTGCTTTATTTGGGCCTTCCACATTACAAATTGTTTGATAGGAAATCGTTTCCTAATAGGCCGTCATCGGAAAGACCTGGCAGGTTTTGTACCACCTGAAACTTGCAGGGAATTTTATTTTTAAAATTGAAGTTGCCCTTGCAATTTCCCAATGTCTTTCCGGTTCCAAAAGGGGTCTGTAAAGTGCATGCCTCATTGGAATTAATTATATTGAGGTCTTTAATTGCTCTTTTCTTAATAATACTAACCTCAGCGCCAGTGTCCACTACTAGTTTTGTATGGCCGTTAAGGCTTATGTCCAGTGGAAGTTTCACTGTAGGGACACCGGATTCGGGCGCTTGAGGTGACCCTTTTAATTTGCGTTGTGGGTTTAAAGTCGAGCCGGGGAGTTTTGGGTCGACTGCATGTCGTTTCCCTGACTCCGGGCTTCCCATTTTTTCTTTTGGCGGCAAACATCGTCTGCGTGTCCTCGGCGACCACAAAAGGTGCATTTGAGTCTTATGTTGAAGACTTGAGGACTTTTTGTGTTGTGTTGTTCTTGTGTAGATCTATTGGAGAGGCGTGGAGGAACAATTTGTTGCGTCTGTTGTCTTTTTCTGCAATCACGGACGTCATGTCCATAGATTTTGCAGTTTGAGCAGAAAGGGGTGTTCTTGCGCTTAAGGCAATCTGAATACGTATGACCCTTTCGCTGGCAGAAATTACACGTGATGTTACGGACCAGTGCATCTGTATCCGAGTTTCTGGCATCAGTGTTTGTAAAGGGCCTTTGCCGTGACTGTGATGAACCTGCATTATTCACGTTGCGTGAAAACCGATGTGGGTTTGGAGCTCGAGGTGATGCGAACATAGGTGTAGATGGCATTTGATAGTAAGGAGCTCTATAGTAAGCTCTCACTCGTAGATCTGGGTCTACTGGAGCCATTGGAGGAGCTTGTACCAGAGGAGTCTGGACGAATGTAGATCTTTGTTGTAGTTTCTCCATGTCCAGGGCCTTTTGAATTAATGCTTCTAAATCACCTTCTCCCTGCGTGAGCAAATATTGACACAGGTGTGGGTTAGTTACTCCACTTTTCAAAGCGTTCTTGGCAAAATCCATCAGCTGTGTTTTCACAGCAGGGACTGCCTCAGCTCCATACTTCTGTGTCGCTGCCTCGTTGCAAATCGTCAACAACTGTTTCAATCTTGTAATGAACACAGTGAGAGATTCTAACGGGTTTTGCCTAGTAGTGATTAACTTATTCACTAACTCTTGGTATGTCTCACGGGGAAGGTATGTTCTATTTAGACGTTCCTCTACTTCACTAAATGAAGCAGGGACGTCTGAAGCGAATAATTGGTATGCGTCGCCTTTGAGTCTTGTGGGAAGGACCTGAATGAAAGCCACTTTTTCTTCATTATTTAGGCACTGCATAGTTTGTTTGCAGCAGCCAATGAAGGTTTGTAGCTCTCGTCCCAATTGTGGGGTACTTTCACCCGAAAATAAGGGGACGAGTTGAGCTGTGAGCTTAGCTACCTTAGCGTAGTCCACCATTATGTTTAGTATATTGACTGGAAATTTAAATTTGGGTGGACTAACTGGGCTTGTTTCTGGGCTGACTTCCGTTAAGGATTCTTCGAGCCAATCTATTAGCAGATCTTCAGGAGTTGGTTCAGCTGCTTCACCGTCACTGTCACTATCACTATTTGCACTTTCACTTAACCTAACACTCTTATTCTTCTCTAAGTCTAAATTTGGAGTTTCAGTACTCTCCTTATCTACTGGGAGGGAGCGCGTGGATTCAGCGAGCCTACTTAGTTCCTCACGGAACCGAACTGTGTTATCCTTAAGTGTCTGTATTTGTGCGAGTCTAACTTCGCGGGTTTGACTCAGTTTTTTGCTGAGTGAATCACACTGAGTAATGGCTAGCGTACCTGAATCTCGCGCTCTCTCGTACAATTTTGTTAAAAATTTATCAAGACTTACTTGTCTATTGAGACCTGGCAGAACGGTCCCGCTTCTGAGTCGAGGTCCTGTTGGGCAAGATACAGCAGCAGATGCTGTACCTTCACCGGGGTGCTGTATTTTTGCACCGGGGGCTGATCCCGCGTCGGCTAAAGATGGAGAATTTTCCCTCGCTGCTGTTTCTGTTTCCTGCTGAAGTAGAGCAGGATTGTCGGCTGGCATATGATGCGTTGTTTGG
The DNA here is from genome assembly GCA_963930735.1 of Dioctria linearis. Taxonomy (NCBI): domain Eukaryota; kingdom Metazoa; phylum Arthropoda; class Insecta; order Diptera; family Asilidae; genus Dioctria; species Dioctria linearis. Next base: position 207,070,595 of record OZ005742.1, read on the forward strand.
TGAAAGGGGGGCTCCTTGCCTGCTTAAATCCCTTTGCTGTAATTGAGAGGGGGGTTTCGTTAACCGCCTTCGAGTTCCCTCTGAATCCTTTGTCGGTTGATTTCGGTTAGTTTTGCAGCTGGGGGGGCCTTTGGGCCGTCTTAACTTCCCCTGGATCTAGTTGAAAAGGGGGCTTATGAGCCGTCTTCGATTTTCTCTTCAACTCAGGATCGTTGACTGCTAGCGTTTTATAGATGAGCGCTGGCTGCTAAAAGTTCAGGCTGCCTATCGGGCTGTGTCCTGGCTGATCTGTATTCGTCCTTCTGGGGGAGCTTGAAATATTCTCCACTTCCTTCTTTGGACTGTTCACTTTTATCCCTCGGTGGTGCCTGTGCACTAATTGGGGTGAACGCTTGCCCGCCTGGAGCAGAGGCGCCTAGAGATGGTATCTACCCGAGTGTTGGGGGTGACTTGGCCTGAGTGGCTTAGTCAATGGGACCCCTTAGGTTCGAAGGATTAAGGCTTTTCAAGCTTTTACGATCGTTTTGACTAGATCAGGCTTCCTCAATCCTACCGGCTGCGCCAATTTGTTATATATTTCACTCGTTGGGTTAATTACCTGGATAAATGACAAACATTCACCTAGCGATTGTCTTTCTTTACGTTCTCTTTATTTTTAATTCCGTATCTGGTGTACAATTTCACACTTATATATGGATTACAACCTCACACTATTCATATACAATCACAATAATTATTTTCTAGAAACTTTTATTATATATTTTGTTCTGCTGACAAAATATCTTCGGATCAATTTTCACACTTGTTACTGAAATCCGGGATATAAACCACTTAGTACCGAACCGTATCCAAACCTTCCTTTCCTTTTTTCTTTTAATTTAACTTTCCTTTTTTTTTTGAGAACTTAGGAAAAGCAAACTTTAATCTTTACTCGAGACTATTCCGACGATGTTCAAAAAACCAAATCTAAAAACCGACTGTCTCGAGACTTAGATTTTTCAATCGTAAGTCTCTTCGTTCAGGATAGGAAAATGCTTAATTAGCATTCCTATCCTGAGAAAATTATTTTACGCTGGGCATGTTTTAACATGCCCAGAATTATCGCGACGAACGATGGTTGAAATTGAAATTTGATATTTTCATAAATATCAACCATCGTCTTGCTACCGTGCATACATTGTTGCGATCACAATGTATGCAGCTCGCGACAATTTGCTGATAAGAGCTTTTTTCGGTGAAGACTTGATCGTTTCAGTCTTCACCGACGTAAAATTTTCTTGCGCCCGATATGTATGTATATATATATGTACATACATATCGTATATACGACAAATCTAACTGAAGGTAAAATTTGTCGTGGGGCTTTTTGTTTATCGAAACGACTTGGGTTGAAATTTAAAACTTTTATTTTTCCCAAGTCGTTTTGTGGGAAAAATATGTTGAAGGAATGTTGCGCGTAGTTGAAGAAATTGCTGATGCAACTTTCTTCGTATGCGCAAGAGATAAGCCATCCGTGCTTTTAGGCATGATTGGCTTATGAAAATTGTGATTTGTTTCCCGATGCCTTATGTATACATTTTGTATATGTAACAAGCCGCATGATTATCATCAATTCACAATTAGGTACATCGGTTTGCTACTAGTAACAGTAGTGATCATCTACCTATTCTGGAAATGTCGGCCAACTTGGCTATGGACTAAGCAACAGCAGAACAAGCTGCATCTGAATTGGGCGTGAACTTCGTTATTGCAAATTCTTGAATTATCATTCAAGGCTGTGGAGGATATCTATACATGGCATAACCTACCTACATTCCAACAATAAGAAAAGGTTTAGGGTGTTGTTGTGGTTGCCTAACTACATCATTATCCTTGTTGTTATGAATATGTGTCTTGTTATATAGGAACCTCTTGACCGGATGACGGTCTTCTGGGTGTAATGCCTGAGACTCTCTAAAGGTGAGGAGACCTTCGATACTTCTTGTTGGTGATATATCAGAGTCCTTTTTGCATGTGAACTCAAGTGGACCTCAAGAATCGTCACGTCCTTTCTATTCCAGTTGGGACTTCAGGGGTAGGTTACTTGTACGTCCGTGATTGGTACTAATCTGCCATGAAATGAAACACTGTTTACGCAATTCTGAATTTTATTTTGATGCTCCTTTCGAGCTGGAAACTGCGAAATCACAACCGTAATAATAACAACAATAAAGATGCTCCTCAGAGCTTAAGATTTAACTAGATCAAAACTAAACGTTTTAACAGTACAAAGGAAGTACGTTGAAACTTAAAGACTTAACGCATAAGTAAGTTGGGAATATCTTGTGTAAGACTTTGTCTTTTTTGAAAGAAAATTAAAATTAAAAGTACGTATTGATATTACCAGATAAAAGTTTTCTGACTGACTGGATGTTTTTTTATTTTTATTTACAATTTGGCGAATCAACGCCTACTTACTCACACCCTTTTCAATGCTCAAAGTGACTTTGATCCATTCGTAAATCCCTACAAATGTCCCGCCGAGACGGCCAACCAAAGGTTGGTACCCAGTAGCTTGTGGGTAATTACAGCCACAACACTCCCCCGCCAACGTAACCATTGGTTTAACGAGAATTATATCTACCCGGGGGGTGCGTGGTTCGTCCAGTTCTCGTAGTCTGCTGCTGGAATATTGTGTTTCCGTCTAGCAGGAATCTGACAGTACGTGTGGCCTGTGGGCTAGGTGGTGTGTTCGGGTTTGTTTGTTGTGACGAGTTTTGGGATGGTGAATCTTCGAATCCATAAAAGAAAGAATGTTCATTTGAGTTGGTAGAGTCGTGATTATTTAGTACATCAGTCACTGGCTGAACAGAGCTTTCAGGGACTGACTGAATTGGTTCGTGGCTGCCTGATGGTGTGTGTGATGATGGCGGAGTGTTGTTTATGATAGTAGGATCAGTGTACTGGTCTTGGCGGAGCTCGGTGTCGTCCTCCTTAAAACATGGTTTCAACATGTCGATTGATATATTTGTTTCCTTGTTTCTTACCTTAAGGGTATAAAATTTGTCTTTGCGACTGACGATTTCCTAGGGACCTTCGTAAGGAGGTTGAAGCGAAGCTCGGAGTGAGTCCGTACGAACGAAAACGTGGGAGCAATTAATGAGTTCCTTGAATTTGAGGAATGAATGCCGAGAATGATTTGAAGCCTGAACGGGTCTGATCTCTGAAAAAGTATTCCGAAGTGAAGTAATAAATTCGTTTTGTGACTGGATTTTCGAAGCGTGCAAGAAGTCGCCGGGCAGACGTAAGTTTTTGCCGTATACCAATTCTGCTGGGGTTGCTTGAAACTCCTCTCTGAATATCGTTCGCAGCCCTAGTAAGGCTAAAGGGAGGATTTTTGACCACGATCTCTCTTTATATGCCATAATGGTTGCTTTAAGCGTGCGGTGCTTTCGTTCTAAGAAACCGTTGGCCTGTGGATGATAAGCCGTGGTTCTGTTACGTTCAAAGCCTAATAATTTAGAGAGTTCAGTGAAGAGAACTGACTCGAATTGTGGTCCTTGATCGGTGATGACTGAATTGGGTACTCCAAAGCGCGATATCCAATTTCGGAAAAATGCCTCTGCAATCGTTTCAGCGTCGATACTGGATAAAAGAATAATAATAATACTTTATTTGGTGCCGTACTGAAGATTCCAACATCTTATATTAGTACTATTCAAGGAAATATGTAGAAGTAACAAAATAAAATGAAATAAAATAAAAATAAAAATAAAAAATAAAAATAAATATAGAAAACTTCACAAAAATATAGAAAACTTCATAAAAGTATAGAAAACTTCAGTTCAATTCTTAAATATACTAAACTACTAAACTATCTGTATTAAGATTTAAGAAATACTACTGCTATTCTAAAATATGAAGGCCATTTCCAAACTATAAGTCCTGTAATAACTTGGCAAATTCCCTGCTGGACCCAATGCGCTGAACATTACTTGGAAGAAAGTTTCACTTGCGGATAGTCTGGACAAAGTAAGAACGCTCACCATATCGAGAGGCACACCTCGGAACAAGAAGTTGTAGATTTCTAGCCGACTGCAGGAAGTGCAGTTTCTTATGCAGATATATTTTCCCCAACACTTGAGTGGTATAGTTACAGCAGCTGAACTTTGAGTTAAATTGAATGCCTAAGTTCTTTATGGAATCAACATATTCTAATATCGTATTGCTGAGCATCATCGGTAGGATGTCAGATTTTTCGATAACTCCTCTATACACAGCTAAGCAATCTGATTTTGATGGGTTGAGTAACAAATTATTGTCTAGTGACCAATTGTGTATTCGCTGCAGATCCTCATTAATGCGACACACAGAGTCTTCCATTAGTCCGATTGGCCTACTAAGGTATAGTTGACCATCATCAGCATACATATGTATAGATGAATTCTTTACAATCTGTGGAAGGTCATTTATATATAGGCTGAATAAGAGTGTAGCAAGGACTGATCCTTAAGGAACACCAGAATGAAGGAAAGATGGAGTAGAACGAGAACCTCGTACCACTACAATCTGGCAGCGATTTGAAAGAAAGCTGCCAATTAATTTTATAGCTGATGATGAAAAATGAAAACTATTGGATAGTTTAAGAAGTAAATTAGAATGATCAACAGAATCAAATGCCTTAGAGAAGTCGAGTAAAACTATAATTGATAGGTGGTCATTGTCGAGAGCCTCGTGAGTATCTGTTACTACTTTTAGTAGTGCTGTCTCACAACTATGCTTTGGCCGAAAACCTGATTGCCGCGGCGATAACATGTTGTAAGCCTCAATATGACCCATAACTTTACATAACTATACATAATTTTCTCCAACACCTTAGCAAGGCAATTCAGCAGGCTAATAGGTCGAAAATCATTTAATTGTGAGGAAGAGGTCTTTTTAGGTATTGGAACCACTAGAGCCTGCTTCCAAATGGTAGGAAATTGGGAGGTGGTGAGACAGGAATTAATGACATGCATCAGCGGGCTGCATACATAAGAAGCTAGTAGTTTAATGAATGGAGGTAAGCCATCAATCATCAGGCATTGGACTTTATTGAATACATTGTGTTCAAGATTTCATGATGATCAGCGTAGTAGAAAGCGAGCTCCTCTGATGAGCTTCCTGGAAATATACCACTTTGAACATGCTGACTTAAGGCCACCGAGCTAAAGAAGCTGTTCAATGCGTTAGGATCGACATTCACTTCCGGTGGTGTATGCCCATAGTCTTCGCAGGCAAGTTTGCATTTAACTTATTGCAAAGAAAAGAGCGCTTAGAAGCACGAATCATAGACGATACTTTATTACGCACCATTTTGTATCTATTAAATGCAGCTACGTCGCGTACTCTTCTTTTGTGTTGCCTATAGAGAAAATCACGCTCTGCCATTAGGTAATGAATGTCTCGAGTGATCCATGGACATTTATCTTGTCTGCGTCTACAAGTTTTTAAAGGAACGTATTTATCGAATAAATATAAAAGTTTACCGACTAAGATTTCTACTTTATCGTCTAATACATCGCATTCGAATACGGAATTCCATGAGATTTCACTACATTCAGTAATAAATTGATCTTTATTTAAATTTTTGAAATCACGATATGTAAATGTAGTGTAATTAGGCAAGGCTGACACATTCATTCTGTAAGTTAAAAATAGAAAATCATGATCAAAGTTACTGGGTGGGCTAATTTAATTGTTGAACAATACATTTTGCATGTTAGTTGTGAGCATGTAATCAAGTTGGGATGGAGTAGCGGCATTAAAGTAGGTAGGTAAATGATTTATTACTTTTAAATCCAACGTCTGTAATAGGTATGATAAGTCATTTCGTGATGTAGAGCCGCTAAGAGCATTAACGTTGAAATCACCGCATACTATTAGATCCTGATATCGTATAACTATAGCTGACAATGTATCAGATAACTCAGTAGCACTTTCCATGGTAAAACTATTTGGAGGACAGTAAACACTGAAAACAATGCACTTATGTGAGCCTGAGGATACTTCAATCCCCAAAAATTCAATTTCCTGTCCAGCGGACGAAGAAGCAATGACAGAAGCTTTTGTTTCTTAGACTCCTCGTATTCAGACACACAACGTTCAACCCTGACGCAAAAGAAGATAAAATATTACAGAGAGCTCTCACCTTGCCCAGAGGAGAAATGCAATCCATCAGGCAGCAGCAGAGAATAATTAAAAAAGAAAATTTCACTTGTTTGACGAAAATAGCCTTCACTTCGAACGTGCAGCAGCAACATATAAAAACAATATCTAAATCTAAACATAAAAATTATGAAACTACCCAGAGATGGTTAATACGATATACAAGCTTTTCTAAATTCAGATAAGAGATAAAAAAGAAACTAAAATTAAATAATATTACTAAACTCTAGATAGAACTCCAACAAGAAAAAGAACTATGCTCTAATAAATTCACGATCATGCACAAAATCAATAAAAACGATGACATATCCATACATTTTTGGAGACACAACAATAATCTTCTTTTAGACACCTTCAGCTCCTGCTTCCACAATCAATTCATCGAGAGCTGCTATGCTGGTAACCAAAATTGGGAAGTCTCCTTGTTTCAGACGTACATGTACTAGTCCATTACGAGTAAAGGCAGAATGTACTAGTTTATTTCTCCTATTCTGCAAAGCTTTATGTAGAATATGTTGATTGCAGCGCGTGAGACTTTCAAATGCACTTACTACTACTACTACTCTGCTATCAGAGACAAAAGTAGGGGAAATTTGGTTTAGTTAGCTTTTGAAGAAACTGCATCTGCTCATTAACTGAAGGGAATTTTGCTATTAGCGGTGAATTTTTCTGACTGGAATAGCCTCGGGCCATCTAGTGAACCTGTCTATAATGGTAAGACAGCACCTGAATCCTTGCGAGGGAGGAAGCGGACCATTTATGTTAACGTGAATGTCCTGAAAACGGTGCGAAGATGACGGGAAAGTGCCTGGGGAGCTTTTGACGTGTCGTGAGACTTTGCATTGCTGGCAGGCTTGGCAAGACCGTGCCCAAGAGTTAACATCTCTATTAATGGAAGGCCAAAAATATCGAGAAGTAACCATTTTGTTTGAGGTGCGAATACCTGGATGAAAAAGGTTGTGAATGGAATCAAACACTTGTTTTCTGAATTTTGGTGGGATGAAAGGATGCCAACAGGAGAAATTGCGCAATACAATTGTTTGTCCGTACCAAAAACTGGAAGTTTTTCAAACTTAATGAATTTTGCAAAAGTTCTTGCAACCCGGGGTCTTCGACTTGACCATCCGCGATGGAACCGAAATCGACAATACTCGGGATATGTATTTCTTCTACGCGTGATTAAGCGTCGGCACCGATGTTGTCTTTTCCCGCTACATGTTTTATGTCTGTCGTAAATTGTCCTACAAAATCCAGATGCCGCAATTGTCTGGGGGAGGCTTTCTCTGACTGCTGTTTAAAAGCAAATGGTAATGGCTTGTGATCCGTGTACAGAGTGAAAGTGCGTCCGTCCAGGTGATAGCGAAAGTATTTTACGTCTAAATAGGCAGCAAGGAGTTCCCGGTCATAAGCGCTATAGTTGCGTTGCGCGCTGTTTAATTTCACCGAATAGAACCCAAGAGGTTGCCAACAATTACAAACCTTCTGGTGAAGTGCCGCGAGCTCGGCTGAAAGTATAGGAAAAGCTAGCAGGGTTGTTTGTGCCGGCTGGGCTTTTACTTCTTCAAACGCTTTGGAGGCTTCTGGAGACCAATTGATTAACTGGGCACCCTCCTTCTTAGGATCGGTCAAATAATTGTTGAGCAGAGCATGGTGACTGGCTGCATGTGGGAGGCACCTGCGGTAAAAATTTACCATGCCAAGAAAGCGTCGCAGTTCTTTGACAGTTTTCGGTATTGTGAAATTTGCAATCCCCGATACACGTTTGGGAGATGGATTGATCGTTTGAGGTGTGACCAAGTGTCCTAGGAATTTGACCTGACCTTGTAAAAGCTTGCATCTGTCTAAGTTTATCATAAGACAATATCCTTTCAACCGCATGTAAATTTGTTTTAAATGTGAAATGTGTTCGGATTTAGATCGAGAGGCGATTAGGATGTCGTCCAAATAGACGAAGCAAAAAGTGAATTCTTGAAGCACAGTATGGATGAACCTTTGAAAGGTTTGTGCTGCATTGCAGAGACCAAAGGCCATGTGAGTAAACTCGAAGACCCCAAATGGAGTGCATATAGCAGTTTTGGGAACGTCTTCCGGTTCAACGGGAATTTGATGATATGCCTTAGCCAGATCTAGGGTCGAAAAGTATTTGCAATCCTGCAAGTGATAGACAAAATCATGTATTAATGGGATAGGATAGCGGTCCGGAACAGTAATAGAATTTAACCGCCTGTAATCTCCGCAGGGTCTCCAGTCACCATTCTTTTTACTTACGAGGTGTAGTGGAGAGGACCAGCTACTGCTTGAAGGTTTGAATATTGTTCGACAGTCATATTTATGTGCGATAATAATTCTTTTGTAAGACTACAGATACTTCAAAATAGGCAATGAGAGCCATCTTAAAGTGCAATAGATACACATCTATCATATTTATGTTACATTCGTTCTGTAGGTTGTGTGCAAAGCAACGAATTATTATAAATTTATTAATTTTTATATTTAGAATTAAGTCAGGTGTTATGCCGAGTTATTTAAGTAAATTAATGAATTATGTTGGAGACTTACAACCTTACAAATTAAGAAATGCCCATGATTTTAGGCTGTCACTATATAGAGATAATTCATCGCAGAATAGTTTAGTTTATAACGGCTTTCAAATATTTAATAAGTTACATTTAGATGTAAAACTTGGTATTAATTTTAGGATATTTAAGAGAAAAATTCTTGAATTTGTTAATATTACCTCTTAAATTCGTAAACTAATGTAGAAGATAAGGAAAAGGAGGAAAGAGAGCTAGACTTATAGTAAAATTATATGGCTTTTGTAATGAATAGCAAAAAAAAGCTAAATAAATTCATATATGTATTTCAATTTCACTATTGCCTATATCTTTTATTAAATGTGTTTTAGCCAACATGATCATTTCGAAATCTACTTTTTCGGCTAACACTTCTACACTTCTAATGGCTTAAAATTATTAATAAGCCCATGTATGTTCATATAGACTCCCCGTGTTTTCTTTCTTTGCTAGTATGCAATTCTATCTTTTTCCACAATAAGTTTTTGCTTGTACACTGGACACACTGTAGCTCTTGCATGTTGCCTAGTATATAGTTTCATATTTAATTTTACATTTGCACACACTTGCTTGTGCCTCTCCTCATGCTCAGTGATATCTCAAACCTAGGTGCACCGCTCAACACCTCAGCTGCGACTCCAATATCAGTTTTGGATCCATCCGTATACCAGACGAGTGCTCCGCTAGAGATAGTCGGAAATATACAGGCTTCTCGGTTCTTTATCACCATATTGGTTGATTCAAATAACGGGTTTCGCTGGCCTGTTCCGATGCCATAACCAATTCAAGAATATCCTCGAAAGCCTCTATAATCGTGTTGTGCCCTCAATGAAAATTTGAGAATTTCCGGGTCACTTCTGTTTTGTTTTTGAATCATCTCAGCAAAGTCGAAGTTCTTTTCATAGTCCAAAAAACTAGAGAAAGGGCAAATCGAACTTCTGAACAAAAGCTAAGTAAAAGTTATTTATGAAGTATTCGTTTTTTTTATGTAGTAGAGTGCTATCCACTACTGAGCATCTGACGTAATACTCAGGCAAGTGGGTCATTTGTTAGCCTTCCATTCAAAATGTATCCTTACGTCCTGTTGGCTTAATAATTTTTGGTATCAACACTTTTAAATGCTAATAATTAACAGGTTTTTATTAATTTTAAATTTACTTTAATTAAAAAAAGACAAGTTAATTACCAAGAAAAATTTGAGCTGCTAAAGAAGTAATGAATAGGTTTCAACTAGAAAGAAAGATTGAAGTTTCCTTCTTTAAAACAGGCAAAGCAAGCCCATTATCATTTTAAAAATTACTTATAAACTTATAATAAATGTGCGTAAACATCAAAAGAGAGCTTAAAGGTAATTTACAACACCACTTTACTTTAGTACAATTGCAATCGCCTTAAGAATGAATGTATGCGCAAATCTAAGCTAGTTGCTCCTCCCCCTTACTAAAATCTTGTTTGTCGACAGGACTCTCCAATACATTTCGTCAAATTTGTAAGTGCAATGCTATACATGGCTCGTTCGGATGGCAACAATTCATAGCCCAAATTAACCATTTGATATGGATCCAAATGCAAATCATAGGCCTCAACAAAGTTCTGAAAGCAAAACATTTTCGATAACAAAATTGAATCGGATCGCTAGGCGATATTACCTCTTCATCCTTAAATTCGCAATAAATTTTATTCGTATTGTATGCAAAGTGTCTGATGCATGCGTAAGTATTATTCCAAGAGTCCTGACAATGGCAATCAGCATCAACAGTACACTGAGCCAATTTGTCAGACTTCTGATAAGGGCACTTCGAATTGTATGTGTTTTCATCGCCTTCCCCCCAGTACTCGACTAAAATTTGCCTATGATAATTCTTATCTGCTGTTGGCTTAAATTCTGGGTGACTTATAACAGAACTGAAAGAGACTCCGTCCAGATTATCAGGCAAAGCAATTCCCACCCAATTTAGAAAGGTAGGAAATAGATCTATCAGCGCAATTGGAATATTAGAAACAGCTTTATGTGGAATTTGTGGTCCACGTACTAAAAACGGTACACGGATATCAGTTTCGTAGGGCTGGCGTTTATCAAATGGCTGCGCAAATTGTCCAATGTGGTAGCCATTGTCAGATGTATACACAACGTACGTGTTATCCAGTTCTCCTGATTCTTCAAGATGTTCGATCACATTACGCACTAAATCGTCAACAGCTAACAGCGACTGCCATCTCTTTCGATAGTACATGTCAATGGTAGATAGGACTGATTCAGGTAGCTCACGACCCATTTGCACCAACCAATGTTTTTCTGAAAACTTAGTGATTATAGAATGTGCAGTTTTTGGTAAATATTGACCAATGTATAGTCACCTAAAGGGCCTGACACCATATTAAAGTTAGGAGTTCGTACTGCTTTTACATCTTCGAAGGTGCCATTGTGTCTATCAGCTGCTGTGTACGGAGCATGAGGAGCTGGTGGTGTAATCATTGCAAAAAAAGGTGTATCTTGATAGCGATTTTGTAGAAATGATGTAACTTTTTCATTAAGAACATCTGTTAAATATTCATCCCTGTAGCTAACGAGATCACCATTTTCTGTTAATGTATAATTGTAATATCGAGAATTGCCATGAAGACCGAAGAAGTTATTCCACCCTGGTGGAACATCTTTTGTAAAATACTAATAAATATAAAGTGTAAAAATATATAGAAAGCATTGCTAAATTTGCCTTTTACTTCGTTTAAATATTTCCCTGCAAAGAATGTCTCATAACCGTTTTTCTGCAAGACAACAGGAAGTGACTTGTGCTCAATTTTTTCTCTCCAATAATCACCGTAGCATCCGCCCGACGCAGAATTGTTAATAGTTGCATGATTATGAGCATAAAGACCGCTTAATATTGAAGCTCTGGAAGGGCAACAAATCGGCGAGCTTGTAAACTAAAAAGAAAAAACTTGCAATAAAGATATGTAGCGTTCTTTGAAATTGAAAAATTTTACCGCATTAATAAAAGTTACACCCTTTAATCCCAAGAGGTTCTGCGTTTCAGTCATTGGAATCTAAAAGGAATGTCTTTGTAAGCAATTCTACTGCAATCAAAACTACTTTTTATTTACAAGTCCTTTTAATGTGATATCCTGGTCATCCGCTACGATAAGAACGATATTAGGTTTATCGATCGCGCTGTTTCCATCGCTAAACTGGCTAACAGCAACTCCGATGAGTACCAACCAAACTGTTAATCTCAACATTACTATAACTATTTTTTTGTAATTCACATAAAACACTTTCTGTTATCTTTAAATAAGTCTCATTTATTTCGGGCAAAGGTCTTAATGAGGAAAAAAGTGGAAATAGAAGATCTTAAATTTACACAGAATTTTCAAGGCGATAAAAGTTCGTTGATTCTAGTGGGCGGCTACAACAGTAGGCATAATTTCCATGCCAACACATTCCTGTGCCACTCGTACTCCAACTAAGAAAAGAGCAAAACTTTTAACCACCGACCTGTGAATAGTAAAAAAGAAAATAAAATTAACTACGCGTATTTAATAATGAACCGATAAAGGTCAAACCAGTCAGTCAGTTTTTTAGGTTATGTATACACGTTAAGGTGAAGTTTGCGGCTTTTTAAAATGATTTAGCTCTTACCATTGATATTCGTTGTAATAAACACTTTTTACGAAAGTCCATGGACTTACTCCTTTTGGCGTCATTTTGATCATAAAATCACTTTTGCAAATTGAATATTTAAAGTTTTTCCAAAGAATGTCTTGGAAATTAAAGTGCTGTCAAAATTGTCAAAATTTCGTGTTGGAGATGTTTTTGGTTGGCACGTTGGTTGCATTGTATTTTTTAGGTATCGTTCTTTTTTTCAACCAAACATTTTCTTTATTTGAAATTTGGCTACCATATCGTTATATGTTTATACTTTTGCGGAAGGAATATTTAAGACCACCAATTTTTTTGGATAATGTTATTATTGTATATTGCAAGGGATCCTCTGAAGATAACCCCTCCAGCACAAATGACATGCTCACTAAACTGTTCTCTCTTTCTGAGATTTTGCATATTAAAAATCTCTTTTTCCCATTTATTATTCAAATACAGATCTTTAGAACTTTTTTTCAATCTCTCCTACCAAAACCCTCGAGAATACTTCACAAGCCATGAAACAGACTCCCTCCCTACCCCATGCGAGGCCCAACGTAGTCCTTACATTCTAAAATATTTGCAGTGTTCTTATGTAAAATTGACAAAAGTTTGATTTGAATAGCTCCCCCGCCCTAAACTACTATTCATACAGAAAAATGGCGTTCTGTTAATCTTAAGCTTGCTTTCTTATCTTTCGAACCGTAATAAAATTTTCATACCTTTCCTAACAAAATTATTTAAAAAATATCTTAACCAAATGACTACGATTCCTCAAACAAAACTTCCCAGCTGAGTAATCATTAATGTCGCTGTGCAGTCATGGCATGCCGTGGGCTGCAGTAGCTGCCTACAGATTCGGACTACGGCTGCACATACGCACATGCTATTATCATTCTGCTGAGAGGTATTGAGCGTAAAATGGTAAGGTTACTTTGTAATCAAAACTATTTTATTATTTTGTTAAGTAAGGTATACATATAGGAAGTGTACCCTTTGGGAATGTAAGGAACCAAGCTTTAAATTATTACAAGACTATTTTCCTTTATGGATAGTAGTTTAGGCTCTATGGCATATATGAAGCCAATGTTTAACGCTTTTCCATAAGTATCAATATAGAACATTTTAGAAAATGGACTAAGCATGCATTCATACAGATTTCTGCTTCATGGCTTGGGAAGTATTCTAGAGGGTTTTGCTCCTGCCGGTGTATCAGCCGATTTGACATTTTGACAGAGCTAATCTACTGTAGAATATACTGTGGTTACGGTTAGGCATATCCATAACATAATACCGTTGCCTTAAAAATTTTCTTTTATCCCAGTCATTAATTATTTCTTCGTCATTTTCGTTATCCTCCACAAATTAAGCCACTGCGCTTGAAAAATTCATAAATTCGAATTTTATTATTATTAAAATTTATCAGCAACTAGAAAAAGTATCTATAAATGTTATTTGTGCTAGGGGAAAAAAATCGGAAATAGTTTCGAAACAAGCAAAATCGCCTGTCGAACCAAAATCTTATAACATACCGCCAGAGCGAAATCTTCGCTTCGATGATCGCTTTCGATGCGAAGTTATAACATGTCGCCACTGCTTATTCAAATTCAAAATCTGATCATCCCTCTCTCAGGCAGACATGTTAAAAACCTTGGCACCTTGGTTCCTATCACTGACACACTGACATATAATAAGAATGGACTGAGCCATCCTATCTTATTCCTATAGTCAAAAATGGCACAAATTTGTGCTAAAATCTATTTGTCTCATTCAAGCTCAAAATGTACACTGAACTGTAACCAATTTTGGAAACAGTACGGCTGTATTAATTGGAATGCATTGGAATTGACATCAAAATTCAGACAAATATATTGTTTTTATACGTCTATCTCTTACAAGCTCAAGGAAATTCGACAACAAATCTGCAGAGGAGCACATTTTTCAGTAATATTGCAAATGAGTTTTTGGGTTAATTAAAACAAGTTTAACTTTCTAAATAATTTTAATTTAATGCAATACTATTTTATAACATCTTTAGTGTTTCCAATCGACAAATAATAATAAATTATGAATTGGTGTGCAATTGTACGAAATAAAGGGTTTTCACAGCCTGTTCAATATTTGTGCCATATTTGAAGCAAGAACGCTCAGTCCATTCTTATTAAATGTCAGTGCTAGAGCCAAGGAATTTTTGTTCCTATACAAAAACTATGTAAAAAAAGTGTCATGGAATGCTCAAGGAATTTTTTTCTTGGCCGATTCCTTGAGGTAGTAAACCCGGTACGCTAGAGCCAAGGAATTTTTGTTCCTAGTGTGTCATGGAATGCTCAAGGAATTTTTTTCTTGGCCGATTCCTGAAAAACTCTACTTCCCGATTGACAAAAAGATGTCGCTCTTTCACGAAAAATCCATTTATGTCAACATTTCTTGAAGAAATAAGTACCGATGCACTTATCTAAGGAATTTTGACGTTGGTGGAATAATTGAAGGAAGGAACGGCGATTTTGAAAGAGGTAAATCAATTTTAAACTGGCAAATGAAAGAAATTTTTTTTAACGTGTCTCTTAATTTTTTAGTTGATTTTTAGTTATTGCGATCGAGGGTATTGAAAAATTTTAATAAAAGAACGGCGATTTTGAATCAACTTAAACATAAACATCAATTTATTTGAGTTAGATAATTTCATGGCAGATTAACATTTGTTATGGTCGTAGCATATTGCATATGCATATGCATATGCTACATGACAGCTAGCAGCAGCACTCTACCCGCAAGTTACGTCCTATATGGATGGCGTGACTTGTCTACTCGAACACACTCGAATCGACCAGAAGAGCGTTTCCACTTACTTTTTAGTTTTGACGAAAGTAAGAAGAAGACAATCGACTTCTGTCTTCTCAGACGTGACACGAACAAACGTGAAAAGTTAGAGTTCGAAAACGCAAGGATTTTCCATCGGCATCGGCTATCAATTTAACCCCGCAAGTAAGTTTAGAAAATTTTTTAGTCATCCCTAATAATAAAATTTCAATGGGGAAAATATTTTTCTAGCAACATAAGTAATCCGCCATCTCGTCGTCCAGCTAAAAGGTATTCCGACATTTCGGCTTAATTGCATTGGATATAGATATGCAAAGTAAATTGCAGTAGCATAAGGCTGAAGGACTTATAACGGCAAGGAAATTACCGAGGGACTTAACTGCCGGTTACTTGGAATTAACATTACCTGGATTCTGATGGTATGTGACTAGATAATCATTGTTTTCTTGTCCCCGGATAGAAATTTAGATTCGCAAACTCTGGGCAAAAAAAGTTACAAGACAGCACTGGGTCTGAAAAGATACGCATTATAACCCATAATACATCACAAGAAAATCTAAATTTAGCAAAAGTGCCAGTTAAAAGTTCATCGCCGTCACAGTCTGCTGGCTCCTTAAGTCCATCAACACAAATCAAAATCAACAACAACTACGGGCTTCAAATTCTAATTTGACATCATCAACCGTAGCTAGTAGCAATAGCCTATGCGGGGAAATATTGGTTTAATATCCATTAAAACAACAAAGCCAAATTTAAAAGCGAAAAGCGGTACTGCACACAAAAAAAAAGAAAAATCTGAAATTAGCATCAGAGGCTGCTGTACAACATGAACCCATGCGTCATGGGGCTCAGTCTGTCACAATTTGAAAGCGGACGTTTTGTGGTTGCATGAGAGGCTGAACTTTTTCGAAGATCCACAACGGAACAAATCTTCTAGTGTTATTACTTGCGAACTTGAATCGTTCTTACAGGAACTTGTATACAGGTGAAGTTAATTAGGTAACTAAGAAATATCGGTTCATCAGATTTTGTAAGAAGTACACAAAAGACAAAACGATTTCTTCCATACGAGTTTTTATATAATTTTTGATCCGCTAGACTTTAGGTTTTGTTTAACTTCCTTAAATGATATGGGATTTAGTAGTACGTTTTCTATTGATACATATAGCTATATATATATATATTTTTATTAAAGTCATCAGTTGTTTTTGGAGCTCCAAAATGAAACGAAATGAATTCACTTAGAAAAATTTACAAAATGAATATATAAATGGTAAAAATAGTGTCGCTAAGCCCGCCACAGCGGTCAGAAAAGAGGAATTTCCTCTGTGTATTATGTAATTGGCAGCTGACTCTGCTTCAGCTTCTGCAGAAATATTCATAAAGTTAGTATGTGCACTCCATATTATGAGATAATATATCTTTACGACATGTTATCGACTCCGGCTCTATGATACGACTTTATTTATCCTAGATCGAATTTGCGTCGAACGAGATTCAGAAAACGTATTTTCAAATTCCCTGCAATAAGAAATTTTCACTACATACATACATACTCACCACCTTGAAAATACTTATATATGCGAAACAACAAAAAGAAAAAAAAGGGGCGGGGGGGGATTGTAGTGGAATATAATATAATTTGAGTGTTTTATTCAATGATCTTTTTAAATATAACATTAATTATAAGAGCATTACAAGCCGAGTAAAATCTATTAAAGACTATATATTCAATATTTAAATGTACATAGTTTATTTTTGGAAGAAAAGCAAAACAGAATAGGACTCAAATGCTTTAGCATCACTATTAGTGTTATTGTATCATAGTTTGGGAAGATTTCAACTAGTCACTGTTGTGGTTAAGAATATAAGGAAAGATGAAACGGTATTGTTCTGCATAATGTTGTATAAAAGAAAAATATATTTGTGACATGAAGGTCGTCTAGGTCCGCTAGTCTCTCTCTTTACAGGTCAAAAAGGGACTTGGACGATTGTGCCACCCAAAGTCAATGGGAGGATGGGGCTTGGCAAAGAAGGCAGACCGTCTGTGCCTTCACTGGAATGCAGGTAGGTGACGTAAGGGTCCCTTCAGGACCGAGTGTGTGCTGGCTTGTTGGTAGTAGGCACGAAAATCTTTTTTGATTATGGTTGGTGACAAGCGGCAGGTTATTTCGGGAACTCCCCCCACACTCTCCGCCACCCTTAGCCGAGGTGTTAGCGTGCCGCCCTGTACTAACGCTGCCATCGAGTGATCTGTCAGCTCATGCTGGCAGTTTGGACTTCACGTCCTGACCAATCACTCTAAACATAAATACCATAACAAAATGGCGCCCAACGTGGGGCCACCTCAGTCAACTTCGGTGTCTAAATGTGTTTGACACTGGGGACTGAGACTACTTGAGAGATGGACATTTGGTTTATAGCTAAATCATCTGACTCTGTAGTCTCATATCTAGTGAAGGATACATGCGGACCTAAGGTTTGACTGATCTTGTTAGTATGAAATTGTTGTAACGTAAAGTTTTTGAAAGTTTTATTGAAAGTTTGAAAGTAAAGTAAAGTTAAAGTAAAGTTTTTGAAAGTTTTTGAGATTTCGATTTTTTTTGATTTGTATTGATTAAAGTAACGTAATATTTTGAAAGTTTTGAAAGTTTTTTGAAATTTTTCTTTGCTGACCTTTCCCGCTAGCCTTCTGCCATGGAAATGGTAAGTGGCCTCACACAAATTTTTTGTGTGAGCTCTCACGGAGACATGTCTCTGTTGGCCAACTGGCTGGACAGAGTTATGAATCTGTGAGACGACTTTTGGCTCTCAGCTAATTAGTCGACCAGATTCATGACTCTGCCCAGTTGGAAGGTTAGCTGGACATGAAGATCAGGTGAATAGGAAGGAAGGAGTTGTTGGAGGATGTAAGTGATGCTGGAGATCTTCAGCAATCAGGAGTTGGCGTACTGCTAACTACCTGGCTGAAGAATCTCTAGTATCATTTTCAGTCTCTAGCTTCCCCAACCTGACTCTTCCCAGATTTCTGTGGGAACTCCACATATTTTTCATGCACACACTCACGTCACTTGCCTATATCCGGATTCTGACCTGGAAAGGGGGGAGAGCGACCTGGATGCCTCTTGTGTTGAGAGTTAGCTTTGGGAAGTGAGGGAGGAACCACATGTTTTGATAGGAATTTTTTTGTTGAAACGTTTGTGATCCTGTTGGTTTTTCACACTTTTTGGAATGCATTAATTGAACTTTTTGAAAGAAAACTTTTATTCAAAGAGTTACTATCTCTTCAGAATGTTTGGATTTTCGTTCGCTAAATCGATACGTCTGTTAACTCAATTTGGTAAGACTCTGCTAACTTCTCCGAGCCTTTAAATTTTTTTGAATTATTTTTGGAACTTCTTCGAACGTTTGGGAAGAAATTTTGTTTTGAATTTTAGTACAATTTCGCCGGACGTTTGGAAATTTTTTTTTTGTCTGGGATTTTATTATCTTGTCCCAACCTTCAATTTTTAAAATCATTACTTCACTATCTCCATTGTTAAAGGGCCTGTTCATTTTGAACTGCTGGACTCTTTAGATTTCCTTGACATTCCTTGCGAACCTTTGGTTTGTGAAATTTTCCTGACTTACGACAAGTTGCAATGGCTACAATGAGGACACCACCTCCTGGGCCGAACGGTGTGACTATGTTGCGTGAGCCATGCACGATCTGTAGAGACATAAGTTGGTGAGCTGAACAGAAACCAGCCAAGACCACGTCTGGACACGTCTTTCATGAGGTATGTATCCAGACCTGGATAGGCGAGCATTCCAGTTGTCCTAACTGTAGACACCGTCTCACGCCACAGGACCTAACTGGGTATACTGGCGGCTTTCCCAAAAGAACGAATCCCGCGAGGTCGGCTAGTCGTGATTCATTGCCGACTTTTGACTTGCCTACCTTCGACTTACCACCACCGAATCGATCCTTATCACCAGGAATGCCCGATTTGCACTCAAGGACTTTTGTAGACCCGGGTCCTCGACGAGATAGTTCAGTGCGTAATGCTCAAGGCCATTCCCCAGCTACGGATGTGTTGATGGCAGGCCTACGCCTACAAATGCAAAATCTAATACGAGAAGGTCTCGAACAGAGTCTCAATGATTTGCGAACTGACTTAACAAATAGTATCCGACAACAAGTAGCAGTAGCAATGCCGCCAGTGAACTTTTCACGACCTCCTCCGGCTATGGGTAATCCCAGACCATCTGACGATTTTCCCGATCTGCGTAGACAATCTATTAATCGACCTCCATCAGCTTTTGGTCAGCCTAGAAGTCAGCCTGCACCAAACTTTGTACCACCTCCACCACCACCACCTATTCGTGTCCCCGCAGGCATAGGACAGCGACGTTCTGGCAGCCCTATCCGCAGGTGGAATATATCCTACAGCGGTGACAGCTCTCGGCTCACAGTCGATGAATTTGTATTTCGGGTAGAAGCCTTGACTTATTCGGCTTTGGAAGGAGACTTCGACCTGTTGGTGCGTCACATGACGACTCTGCTTTCTGGACCAGCAATGGACTGGTACTGGTCTCTCCTGAGGCAAAATTCCACGCCGTCATGGGAGTATGTGAAAGCAGCTCTATTAGCTGAATGGGGAGTCCCCAAAGACGACCTTAAGGTCAAGGTCCAGCTTATGTTGCGCAAGCAGAAAGCAGGGGAGTCATTTGCTACGTACTACCAGTACCTGGTACAGCTACGAGACCAACTGCAGAACCCGTTGCCAGACGTTGAATTTTTGGAAATAGTCAAATCAAATTTACTGCCAGAGATCCAAAACAAAATTTGTTTGCATCCTACAAACACCATCCACCAGTTCAGGATTCTTGTGAATCACATTCAAGCGACGCAGCAGCGCATCGCGACAGCAAGTAGTTGGAACGCTTATCGCGGGCAAAGAGTTAGTGAGGTGGATGGATACTATTCGACTGAGACTGAACTGAATACGTCACCTGAACGCAGTGAGGAAGTCTCACTATCTGCTTCTTCAACCCCGAAAAATGTAACCTGCTGGAATTGTGACCAGCCCGGTCAATTTTATGAAGACTGCAGGCAAGAGAGACAAGTTGTGTTCTGCTATGGATGCGGACGCAAGAATGTCTTCAAGCCTGATTGTCACCATTGTAGACAGAAAAAACTTGAGACGGGTCGGGAATACCACAACCTCTTTCCGACCAGCGTCAACGTCGCGAGCGACAGCGGCAACGAACACTCCAGCTCAAGCTTTGAACAAGGAGGAAGGTCCGCTCCATTAGCAGACCACAATGACGAATCCTTGCAATGTTCCCTGATATCATTCAGTGACTCTGATGATATCAGTAAAACACCTGATTGTACGATTACTTCATTGACAGAGGCGGAGAACTTAATAGACTTCTCCGCAGATCTTCAAGCTCCCATTTCCACTTCTGGGGAGCCTATGACATTATTAGACACTTCTTTAGAAGAGTCTTTAATCTTCGATGTCCCGTTGACACCTATAGCACGTATAGCTGACAAGGTTACTGGGCAGGAGATTTGGCCTTCTGTCATTTCTGTGTTGAAACGGCCACCAAGCTCTGTTATGACGAGTGGGCGTGAGCCAGTTTTATATCCGCTGACGCCGTATCATACGCGTCTGCAGAAATACAGAGCAGCAAGAGACCGCATTTTCTCCTCGGTAGCGGAGTTAGCTGACATTATGTTTCCTGACCTGGATATGAGACCGAAAAAGAAACGATCAACTGTTCGTTGGCGGGAATACTGTCGACGAAGGAAACTAGAAAGGAAAAAACTGGCACAGATTTCCGTGTCGATGCCAGACGACATTCGACCGTATGCCGAAGTAAAGCTGCTCGGGCAAACTGAGCCTGGATTACTTGATAGTGGTGCCACTGTCAGTATTCTAGGCCAGGGAGCTCTAGAGAAGCTTGCGGAAGCAGATGTCGAATGGAAGAGGTATCGGACACAGGTTCAAGTAGCAAATGGTGCCATGACGACTGTGCATGGTCATGTGAACTTGGATGTCACTTTCCGTGATAAGACCCAAAACGTGCGTTTTTACGTGGTTCCTGGGCTCACACAGGCATTATACCCGGGAATAGACTACTGGCGTTTATTTGGTTTGGCTCCAGATGTCCTGGGTATAGTTGCAGAAGTGAATCCAAGTGTAATAGCTACCTCTGACACCGACTGCCATATTCTTTCTAGTCTCGATCAACAACGCTTAGAAGCCACCAAACAGCTTTTCCCCTCTTTCGCCTCTCTAGGCCTGGGAAAAACATCATTGGTCACTCACAGGATTGAAACGAATGACGCAGCTCCGATAAAACAGAGGTTTTATCCGATTTCACCGGCAGTACAAAGTTTGATGGATGCCGAATTAGAGCGAATGCTATCACTGGGTGTGATAGAGGAAAGCCAGAGTCCTTGGAGCTCTCCAGTTGTTCTGGTAAGGAAGCCTGGAAAGGTCTGGCTTTGTTTTGACGCCAGGAAGGTCAACTCTGTTACGAAGAAGGATGCCTATCCGCTTCCGCAGATAGACGCTCTTCTGAGTCGACTTCCTCCGGCAAACTACATTATGAGCCTGGACCTGAAAGACGCATTCTGGCAGATCCCACTGGACGCTGATTCCAGAGAGAAGACCGCTTTCACAGTACCTGGTCATCCACTCTATCAGTACACAGTGATGCCATTCGGCCTATGCAACGCTCCACAAACCATGTGCCGCCTCATGGATAAAGTCATTCCTGTCGATCTTCGTGAGGACGTTCTCGTCTATCTAGACGATTTATTAATTCTGTCATCAGACTTTGACTCGCATCTCACGCTACTATCCCGTGTAGCGGAATGTTTGAGGAAAGCTGGCCTCACTATCAACGTCGAGAGCAAGTTTTGCATCAAGGAGACCAAATACTTGGGTTTCATAGTCGGAAAAGGAGGAATTAGGACTGACCCAGACAAGATCTCAGCTATGGTTGACTATCCGTCACCTAAAACTGTTCGGCAAGCCCGACGCCTATTAGGTATGGCGGGATGGTATAGACGGTTCATCCCGAACTATGCTGATGGAACTGCCTCCATTACAGACTCCTTGAAAAACCCTAGTCAGTTCAAATGGACACCTGAAGCCCAGACGTCTCTTGATCTTCTCAAACAAAAACTTACCTCTGCTCCGTTGTTAGTGAGTCCAGACTTCACCAAACCATTCGTTATACAGTGCGATGCGAGCCAACAAGGTATTGGTGGGTTGCTGATTCAACTAGATGACGATGGCCACGAGAAGCCAATAGCCTACGTCTCGAAAAAGTTGAATTCAGCACAAAGAAATTATACCGTCACAGAGCAGGAATGCCTAGCTGCAATCTTGAGCGTACAGAAGTTCCGGCCCTTCATTGAACTTATGCCGTTTAAGATAGTGACGGATCATGCGAGCTTGAAATGGCTGATGTCTCAAAAGGACCTCAGCGGTAGACTTGCTCGGTGGAGTTTGAAGCTTCAGGGCTTCGACTTCACTATTGAGCACCGAAAAGGAAGCCTGAACGTCGTCCCTGATGCGCTGTCACGCATTCATTGTGACAGCCTGTCCACAAATGAAGATCCTGGCCTGGAAGTTGACCTTAGTTCGCCATACTTCAATTCGTTGGAATATGAGAAACTGAGGCATAAGGTTAAAACGACTTCTGGCAAACTACCAGATCTTTGCGTCAGGGATGGCTTCGTTTACATTCGGACTGTTTCGAGAACAGGCGATCCGGTTCAGGAAGAAGAAGCTTGGAAGCTTTGGATTCCACGAGGGTTTGCCACCGACGTCATGTCAAGGGCTCATGATCCGCCACTAGCTTCACACGGAGGTATAGGGAAAACACTGGAACGTCTGCGAAGACATCTGTACTGGCCACGAATGACAGTTGATGTCAGAAACTACGTAGGCGCCTGTGACGTGTGTAAGGAAACAAAAGCTCCCAATACTATTTTACGACCACCTATGAGAGTCCAGTCTGTGACAGAAAGACCATGGCAAAAGCTGTACCTTGATTTTCTAGGTCCATATCCCAGGTCAGTGAAAGGAAACGTCTGCATTCTAACAGTTCTTGACCACTATTCAAAATTTCCAATTCTCAAACCTATGAGAAAAGCATCTACACTCAATGCGTGCCAATTCATTGAGACGGAAGTGTTCCACGTGCTCGGAGACCCGGAAGCGACAGTCTCTGACAATGGAGTCCAGTTTTGCTCGACTCAGTTCACCAGATTGCTGGATAAGTATGGGGTGAAGCACTTGCGAACGGCAGCTTACTCGCCGCAAGCAAACGCCTCAGAGCGAGTGAACAGGTCTCTATTGTCAGGGATTAGAGCGTATATTCGGAAGGAACATACGAAATGGGATGAGAAACTGAGCCAAATAGCTAGTTCCTCTTTCCATCAAGCTACTGGTTTCTCTCCTTACCGAACACTCTTCGGTCAGCAAATGATAGAACACGCCAGCTCCTATTCCATCTTGAGGAGCCTTGGAACTCTTAATGAGCCATTGAGAGTAGATGCAGAAGACAAAATGAGATTGATCCGTGCGAGAGTGCAGGAAAATTTACAACATGCATTCGAACAGGGTTCAAGAGCCTACAATCTCAGGGCGAAACCTGTCGATTTCAAAGTGGGTCAAGAGGTATTTAGAAGGAATTTTGCCCAAAGTAACTTCCAACAGCAGACGAGTGCTAAACTGGGACGGAAATTTGTCAAATGTCGTGTTAAAAGCAAGAAAGGAAACTCTCTGTATGAGCTTGAAGATCTGCAGGGGAATCTGTTAAGAGTCTATCACGCCAAAGACATCAGGCAGTGATCATCAGTCTGGAAACGTCGTCCATCTATTGTCACGTTTATTCCTGGTAGCCCTAAGAAGGCATCCAGCCAGCTTAACTGGTAAACTATAGGATATCACGAAGCCCTCCCATTGCCCCGTCAATGGTGGGTGACATACCTGTTGGAATCCATTCCCATATTCGGCCGTCAGCATGTCACTCCTTCGACGACGCTTTGGAGGCACACCCTTGAACAATCGCGGTCTGAGATCGGGGTGAGATATTGCGCCGGGAAAGCTTAGTGAGCAGTTCTTTAGGTTACTGATCGCAGGGCTTCCTCAGCATCTCGGTGAAGGAAGGCTGAGAGGCATCGACCGGCTGGATTCTTTAGGTTACCAGCTTGTCGATGTACCTTTGGCCTCCCACACGGAGAAGGATGTCGAGGTCTGATCGAGGACTGACGAGACTTCAGGGATGTGTCTTCGATGCGTCATCGGTCAAGTAGAGTTCGAGTGATGAGGAATACGCATTGGGTCGTGGGTCGAGACACACATTGAGCGCCCGCAGAGATGAGGCCTATGTTTAAGGCCGGCTAGCTCAGTGGACCATTTTTCAGCGCTGTCTGAACTAAGGGTGGCCCAGACCACTCTGCCCTGTTATGGTCGTAGTATATTGCATATAGCAATATGCTACATGACAGCTAGCAGCAGCACTCTACCCGCAAGTTACGTCCTATATGGATGGCGTGACTTGTCTACTCGAACACACTCGAATCGACCAGAAGGGCGTTTCCACTTACTTTTTAGTTTTGACGAAAGTAAGAAGAAGACAATCGACTTCTGTCTTCTCAGACGTGACACGAACAAACGTGAAAAGTTAGAGTTCGAAAAAGCAAGGATTTTCCATCGGCATCGGCTATCAATTTAACCCCGCACGTAAGTTTAGAAAATTTTTTAGTCATCCCTAATAATAAAATTTCAATGGGGAAAATATTTTTCTAGCAACATAAGTAATCCGCCATCTCGTCGTCCAGCTAAAAGGTATTCCGACATTTCGGCTTAATTGCGTTGGATATAGATATGCAAAGTAAATTGCAGTAGCATAAGGCTGAAGGACTTATAACGGCAAGGAAATTACCGAGGGACTTAACTGTCGGTTACTTGGAATTAACATTACCTGGATTCTGATGGTATGTGACTAGATAATCATTGTTTTCTTGTCCCCGGATAGAAATTTAGATTCGCAAACTCTGGGCAAAAAAGGTTACAAGACAGCACAGGGTCTGAAAAGTTACGCATTATAACCCATAATACATCACAAGAAAATCTAAATTTAGCAAAAGTGCCAGTTAAAAGTTCATCGCCGTCACAGTCTGCTGGCTCCTTAAGTCCATCAACACAAATCAAAATCAACAACAACTACGGGCTTCAAATTCTAATTTGACATCATCAACCGTAGCTAGTAGCAATAGCCTATGCGGGGAAATATTGGTTTAATATCCATTAAAACAACAAAGCCAAATTTAAAAGCGAAAAGCGGTACTGCACACAAAAAAAAAGAAAAATCTGAAATTAGCATCAGAGGCTGCTGTACAACATGAACCCATGCGTCATGGGGCTCAGTCTATCACAATTT
Organism: Dioctria linearis; assembly: GCA_963930735.1. Taxonomy (NCBI): domain Eukaryota; kingdom Metazoa; phylum Arthropoda; class Insecta; order Diptera; family Asilidae; genus Dioctria; species Dioctria linearis. The sequence continues at coordinate 207,096,269 of OZ005742.1, forward strand.
GAAAGCGGATGTTTTGTGGTTGCATGAGAGGCTGAACTTTTTCGAAGATCCACAACGGAACAAATCTTCTTGTGTTATTACTTGCGAACTTGAATCGTTCTTACAGGAACTTGTATACAGGTGAAGTTAATTAGGTAACTAAGAAATATCGGTTCATCAGATTTTGTAAGAAGTACACAAAAGACAAAACGATTTCTTCCATACGAGTTTTTATATAATTTTTGATCCGCTAGACTTTAGGTTTTGTTTAACTTCCTTAAATGATATAGGATTTATTTATCCTAGATCGAATTTGCGTCGAACGAGATTCAGAAAACGTATTTTCAAATTCCCTGCAATAAGAAATTTTCACTACATACGTACATACTCACCACCTTAAAATACTTATATATGCGAAACAACAAAAAGGAAAAAAGGGGGGGAATGCAGTGGCATATATATAATTTGAGTGTTTTATAAATGATCTTTTTATATATAATATTAATTATAAGAGCATTACAAGCCGAGTAAAATCTATTAAAGACTATATATTCAATATTTAAATGTACATAGTTTATTTTTGGAAGAAAAGCAAAACAGAATAGGATTCAAATGCTTTAGCATCACTATTAGTGTTATTGTATCATAGTTTGGGAACATTTCCACTTCAGCTAGTCACTGTTGTGGTTAAGAATATAAGGAAAGATGAAACGGTATTGTTCTGCATAATGTTGTATAAACGAAAAATATTGTTTATTATAACGATTGTAACGTAATTATGCTCTAAATACTTTTTATTTTCTCCTTCCTCTCTCCTGGAGCCCTCTGACATGAAGGTCGTCTAGGTTCGCTAGTCTCTCTCTTTACAGGTCAAAAAGGGACTTTGGACGATTGTGCCACCCAAAGTCAATGGGAGGATGGGGCTTGGCAAAGAAGGCAGACCATCTGCGCCTTCAATGGAATGCAGGTAGGTGACGTAAGGGTCCCTTCAGGACCGAGTGTGTGCTGGCTTGTTGGTAGTAGGCACGAAAATCTTTTTTGATTATGGTTGATGACAAGCGGCAGGTTATTTCGGGAACTCCCCCCACACTCTCCGCCACCCTTAGCCGAGGTGTTAGCGTGCCGCCCTGTACTAACGCTGTCATCGAGTGATCTGTCAGCTCATGCTGGCAGTTTGGACTTTACGTACTGACCAATCACTCTAAACATAAATACCATAACACATTGTAGTAAAATAAACAATAAAAGCACAGGTATAGGCACTTAGAACATAGTATAGTTTAGCGAAATGTAGCAAACAACATAGTAGTCCAACATTGTAGCAAATAACATAAATTTACAAGTATCTGCACAAAGCACCGCCTAGTAATATATAAAACTATATATAAACTGACAAATGAAGGATAAAAATTCCTTAATGTGTTTCTTAAGTTTTTAGTTGAATATGGACGAATATGAGGAAGAGTACTTGCTGTCGGATGTAGAAGAATATGTCTTCAAAGAATTTAGATTGACATCCCAACATATTTCATGCCTTTCATGTACATAGCTCTGCAAAAATAATAAATATAGTAACACTTCTGATATAATTCACTCCGCAATGGTCAAATTACTTACAATTGGGAGTTATCCACTTCTTTATTTTCCTTATTAATTCAGATAACAAGCGATTCACAAATTATTTCAACAATCACACAATTGACATCACATAACTGTCAAATCCAAATTGTCAAAAATTTCTTGACCTAATGTCAAATTTTCTTTAAGAAATAAGTGGAAAAATTCCTTGACCTAATTTCTTGGCTCTAGCGTACCGGGCTTAAGCGATTAAAATTTTGTTGTGCCACATGAAATAGCAAATCGCTCAGTCCATTGTTATAAGTCAGTGGCTATTACTTACTGGATGTACCTAACGTTGTAACGTAGCTGAGGTTCTTTATCTTTAATAAAAGATTTTTCTATTCTATTCTATTCCATTCTATATTTAGACATATCCTATGGAGCTAGGAGAAATGGTTTGAGAGATCAAAACATCCTGACCGTCTTTGGTAGATTTGGGATTTTCATTTGCTTTGATTTCATTGTCGAAAAAAAGGAAAACACGTGTGCCGTAAATTTGGAATTGGCGCTGGCCACATAAAGATTCGTCGCTTGATGGTAAAAATTAAAACTTTAAATAATTTTTGTGTGTATAATAGTCCGGCGGAACATTCAATGAGGCGCCTCGTCGGTGGACCCCAGCAATAAAATCTTGTAAGTTTTCCTTTCTTTTCAACGTATTCATTCCTACTGTGTTAATTAGCTTGCTCATATAGTTTTCTGATATAAGTTATGATATAATAGGGCTGTCAAATGATGAAATGATAACGAACGTTAGCTGTGAATAAGTGTATATCGGTCTACATAATTGGTATTATGATTCCCAACCTGAAGATTAATTTTTTTTGCTTATATAGTATTGTTAATAACTACATTAGTGTCTTTTAACTTGTTGCTAGTTCAGGCAGCAATGTTAAGGTACAATCACAGATTATATATATATATATATATATATATATATATATATATATATATTATATATAGATATATCTAATCTGTGGTACAGTCATAGAGCTGCATTTGTTGAAAATTGTTATGTATGTATACTTATGTTTTCGCGTGCTGTAAAGGCGGCGCCTCTCTCTATAATAAAAGGTAACTTCGGAAGTTAAGATTAAAATACTTTGAGATTGTGTAAAGAAATGTTATTTATATTTTTTTAATATCTACTTGGTAACATCCAACTTAAATTAATTCGAGAAATGATAAATTGTTATTAAGCCAATGAGATCAAGTTCACCCCTTAAACATATGTAAGATTATACGAATTTACCTTTAAAACACTAACTACATATATTCTTATGTCTGTTGCATATTGGTTAATTTCAGACACACAGAGTAATACTTAACATGAAATGAATTCAAAATAGGTGTGAGTTTAGTTTGATAGATTTTAAAATTAATGAAAGAGTAAGATAAAGGATAACGTATGTAAATAGTCAAGTAATGTGGAAAAGAAAAGGAATGATTATAACGAAATTATGGATTACTGAATACTATTCATTTCTCCTTCCACTTCCCTGGAGCCCTCTCGATGTAGGGGTTGAAAAGGTCCGCTACTCTGCTCTTTTCAGGTCGTCTACAGGGATACTGTATCATATCGCCACCAGTATCGCAGGGTGGTTGGGGCAATGGCGGTGGAAGCAGAACACCTGCGCTTCCAATTAGGTAAGTGGTAGATAGTGTAAAGATCCCATCAGGACTGAATGTGTGCTACGGCCTTTGGTTTGGCAGGCACGATTTTTTTGTATATGGCTGGTGGCACAGCTGCAGGTTTTCGTCGAACCTCCCCAACTCTCCGCCAATAGCCGAGGCGAGCTAGCGTCCCGGCCTGCAGTCAACGCTGTCCACCGAGTGGTCTGTGAGCTCATGCTGGCAGTCTGGACTTCACGTCCAAACCAATCACTCTGACATAGTTCCATAACAAAGTACTTTTTAAAGCGGGAATCAGGGGCAAGATGTTGCTGTATCACTTTCGATACGAAGTGCTGTCGACTGTCGTATCGAAAATTTTTATTGACAGTATGTTGTAGCATTTTCGTTCGACAAGCGTTTTCGAATATGTAAATGACATTTTCGGCAATCTAGACAATCTCAGCATAAATTAAAAATTAATGCAATAAAGAAATAAAATAGATATATTTTATTATTATATATATTATCTATGTACGGTGATGTCACAATTATTATCGCCAATATCATTTGTGAATTGTGATAGATTCTTCAATGCCAAAATCGTTCCCTGGAAGCCCAACAACTGCAGTGACCATACTCGTCAAAGCAATGACTCGCTCAAACGCAGAGAATTCAAATACTTTTCCTTCTTATTGCGCTCCAATTTATCGGTTCGCATCTTCTTTTTTATTTTATTTTTGAAGTCGGCCCACATTTGCACACGTTAATAAGGTAATGAAAAATTTAATAAAAAAATATACACCTTTTTCCATCCATCTTACTTACATAATACCAAAGAAACATAAAGACATACAGAATATGCAACAAGAGTAAATTCTTCACTCCTTACAGTTTTCAAGCACTACGGCTGGTGCGGGCGAGCTGACAGTTTTTTGTTTTGGCTGGGAAAAATACAGAAAATGAGAGAACGAGAAAAACTCGCATGATCGGGCTCAGCCAAGTGAAATATTGTGTAACAAAATAATTACACCATCCACGGCCAGTGCCCAAACACGACTGAAGTACTCAGACCCCGTATCGATTATGCCGCTTGTAAGAAAATCGTAGCACAAAGGAGAGAACAAAATACTCAGCTCTCAGCATCACTTCACTGATTCGTTTGCACTGCCGCGCCATTATAGTAAGCTACATTTTCCTCGGCCAGCCATCGCGATGTCATCTGATGCTTGTACTACCCTGGTCACTGACATATAATAAGAATGGACTGAGCGTTCTTGCTTCAAAAATGGCACAAATATTGAACAGGCTGTGAAAACCCTTTATTTCTTACAATTGCACACCGATTCATAATTTATTATTATTTGTCGATTGGAAACACTAAAGATGTTATAAAATAGTACTGCTTTAAATTAAAATTATTTAGGAAGTTAAGTTTGTTTTAATTAACCCAAAAATTCATTTTTAATATTATTGAAAAATGTGCTCCTCTGCAGATTTGTTGCCAAATTTCCTTGAGCTTGTAAGAGATAGACGTATAAAAACAATATATTTGTCTGAACTTTTATGTAAATTCCAATGCATTTCAATTAATACAGCCGTACTGTTTCCAAAATTGGTTACAGTTCAGTGTACATTTTGAGCTTGAAAGAGAGAAATTGATTTTAACCAAAATTTTTGCCATTTTTGACTATGGAATTAGATAGGATGGCTCAGTCCATTCTTATTATATGTTAGTGACCCTGGTGCTGGACCTAGGCGCCTCCGGTCGAGAACCCAAGAAGAAAAATTTTCCGATAAATTTTCACACTCCTCATGCAAGTTTTGTATGTCTTTATGTTTCTTTGATAATACTTACATTTTTTAGCTTCCGATGGAAATTCATTTGTCAAAATACTCAGTGATAATTTATCGAAATTTCGACAATCGATTTATGACAAAACATACTGCCGTGTCTAAATTTTCGACAAATTATCGAATATCGAAATTTTCGACAGATAACAATATTTTAAACGCGTTGACAGGTAATATCGAATGTACGTTTTGCTGTAAAGATTGAAAAACAAATTTGACGTATCTCAAATGTTAACATGTTTCCATATAGACATATTAGGTCTGGGGCAAGATGTTATAACTTCGAAAGATTCGACGCTCGACAATTTATCGATAGTCGGTATGTTGTAACACTTTCGACAGGCGATAATTTCGATAGAATATCACTGAGTTTTCTGAGAGTGATAGTACAAGCGAAGATTAAAAAATGCATGTAAATTAAAGAAATTAGATTTATATGTTTTTTTTAAATTTATTCAATATGCATGGTTTTATATATTATATTTATAATTTTATATAGATTCTTCAAACTTGAAGTTATAAAACTTGTAAGAATATTTCTTGAATCCAATAATTAAAAAGCCAGTACATTTTGTTAGGCATATCCATAAAATAGTACCACTGCCTTAAAAATTTTCTTTTGTCCCGGTAATTAATTATTTCTTCGTCATTTTCGTTATCCTCGACAAATAAAGCCACTGCGCTTGAAAAATTCATAAATTCCAATTTTATTATTATTAAAATTTATCAACAACTAGAAAAAGAATCTATAAATGTTATTTGTGCTAGGGGAAAAAAATCGGAAATAGTTTCGAAACAAGCAAAATCGCCTGTCGAACCAAAATCTTGTAACATACCGCTAGAGCAAAATCTTCGCTTTCGATGCGAAGTTATAACATGTCGCCAGAGGCCTAACTTCGTGGTCCTGTGGTCGAAGTAAGTTAACTCGCGCGGGAAAGAGGAATGTCTTTAAAAATGGAAATGGGCGATAACAATTTTATGGTGATTCTTGAATCAAATAAGAACTACAAATGTAACATATACATTTAACTTGTAGATTACGAGGAAGCTTAAACGAATAATTAATAATCGCAGTGCAAATTTCTCGTCTGGCATCCATTTCCTTATTTACCTTTTTGGCATTTACTAACACATTCTCCAAGCCGAGTTAATTTAACTGCAGTCATTTTGACTTCAGTCGACTGAAGTTTCTGACGAGAACAGACCCCTACTGATTTAAAACCCTCGATAATACTTCCCAAGCCATGAAACAGACTCCCTCATCACCGAATTCGGGATAATTCTTCGCTCCAACTGAGTCCTACAGTAGTATGTATGTATATTAGCGAGAAGACGTGCTTCATATCGGCTTCATCCGGTGTTGTGATAATTTTTATTATAATTTTCCTTAAAATATTACCGAGGAAATTTGTTGGCCGCGAGCTGTTCTTCCATCTGGCTTCCTTTTAACTTATTTGATTCGCTAGTATTTTAGCTAAAATATTTTTTTTTGCTAAAAATTTTGTATTTTTCGGAGTGTGCAGTCTAGTTTCTTATGGTGCAATTTTAACTGTGCTCAGCTATCATTGTGTTTGTGAGACGTTACTGCAAGCTGACGTCATGGCGGGGAAGAATCCAAGGAAAGAGAAAATTCCGTCAACCTCTAACTCGGAAGAGTGCGGACAGGTCGTCACACGCAGTCTGGCAAAGGCATTGACTGATGATCCGGGGTTCATAGGTGCTGTTTTGGACAGGTTATTGGAGTCACTGGAGTCTCGCATCTCAAATAAAATCGACCTGCTTTTAAAGCAATCGGATGACCGTCTAATGAAAAAGATCGACGATGCCATTAGTTCCTTCAGCAATAAGCTTGATTCATATAATAATACGATAAGTGAACTTCAACGGAACCAGGATCTACTTCAATCACAAATTCTCGACTTTCATCGCACTCAGCGCTTAAGTGATGCAATTGTTAGGGTAATACTGATCCAGAGTAATGAGAATGCTCCCGACGTAGTTAAGAACATTTCTGCTGTTATTAAACACTCTTTGACACCGTACATGGATGCTTTTCGTATCAAACCTAAATCTTCAGGGAAAAGTACACCAATTGTTATCCGTTTCTCTTGTGTTGCTGAACGAACTGAAAGCTTTTCTGACTGCTTTTCGTAGGCATCTGAATTTGAGGGCTTTTCTTCAGCCGGCCCAGTATATATATCTGAAAGCTTGATCCCGCATTATAATTCAATTCTGCAAGAGGCATTAAATTTGCGTAAACAGGGGAAGTTATTCTCTGCCAGTACTCGAAATGGTTTCGTCTATGTAAAGTGCAAGAGAAAGTATCGATAAGAGTATTACCAGTCATGATGAACTCAAAGAGGCTTGCATGAAAATGATGTTACGCCACAAACGGAGCTGATGACGTTCAAATGAATTCTTCACTGGAGTAAGGTTCATTGTTATTGATTTTACACAGATAGTTTGCTGTATTCTAGTGTAATTTCAAATTCTAGCCTAGTATTTTTGAATTTTTTCTTGAAATTTTCTTCTTTTCAACTTTAGTATTTTATCATAAGTTGTTCTTTAAATTTGTATTTAATAGTGCATACATATATATTAATTCTAGCAATTTAGCACATCATCAATACTTTCTTGGTTTCGGACATTTTTCATTTAGTTTTTGTTTTTGTGTATTTTGTTTTTTATTATTTACAACAGATTTCATATTTTTCTTATAATGAATAATCACTTAAATAGTTATTTTAGTATGACTTGTGGTAGCTTTATAGAATTGTTTCATTGAACTTCATATTTTCCCTGTACAGAATTCGACACAACCTATTTTTCTATGTTTATTTTCTGTTTCACTGATGGAGGTATGCTCATTTATGGGTTCGGTTAATGGTTTGTGTGAGTTGGACAGAGTAAGATCTGTATTAAATATTCTTTGTGGATATTCTCCTGGTTTTCACGTGTGTACCATTAATGCTAGAAGCCTACGGAATAAGATGGATGAACTGTGTCAGATTTTTGCCGATTCTAACATTCATGCTGTCCTTGTTAGCGAGTCATGGCTGCAGAATCATATACCGTCGGCACTCGTTGCGATATTTGGCTTTAAACTATTCCGAAATGATCGGTTAAGTCACAGGGGAGGTGGTGTTGCGATCTATTTGAGGGATAATTTAAGGGCTAAAATCGTAGATTCTTCATTGACTGGGGAAATTGAATTTTTATGCTTGGAGGTTGTGGTTTGTCTGGAAAATGTTTATTATGTGCTGTGTATAGTGAGTTGTCTGCTGAATAATTTTCCAATGCAATGTCACATTTAGTACACCGTTATAATGATGTTATTATTGGTGGTGATCTCAATGTAAACATTCTGATTGATAATTTGGCAGGCAGAAAACCAAGCTGCACCGATGAGTGTAAGGTTTTCTGCTAACACGAAACGCTTCTTCTTCTTCCTTTCTTATTTTTCTTTTTCAGCCCACTGCGGGCGAATACAGGTTCGATTCGTTTCGAATTAATCTGGTTTTTTTAAATTTTTTTAAATTTTTTTAATATATTTTTTTCTATTTTTCTAAATTTTTTTCATTTTTCATTTGTTTTTCAAGTTACTCAATTTCGCTATTTGGGACCTGTTGATGAGTCAAACCAAGACTTGAAACTAGTCACCCAGAATATTATGAGTTGTGTGATGAAATAACAAATTAAAAACATTTTTTAGCTTTTGCTATATACCGGAGAATCCAAAAAAAAGGTTCCTTTTTGAACAAATATAAGTTTAACCCGGTAAAAAAACCTATGGAGTAATCTCTATCTTTATTTCTTCCTCCTTGGTATAATATCGGAGTGTTTTTTGTCTCATATAATTCACACCCAGAATTTATTCTGAGTTTATATTGTGATGGCCTAATATACGGAAGATTCTTCCAACAGCCAAAGGCAGCGAAATATTCAGCAATTGCTAAACAATAACCTCGCGTGGTATTGTTCAGCAACTGTCGGTTGTTTTGCTGATTAGCTCAACAGCTGGCTGCGATGAGCGCTTAGTGGAGCAATCGACGATTACGATAATAATTTACCTCGGATGGTAATTATTATGTAAGGCGATTGTTTACAACTAAGCAACTCAGGTGCTGCAACCGGTAGAACAAACGACAAGGTTGTTGCCGTTTGTTTACATCCGCGTTGCGAGTACAAGTTTACTTCCGAATATTGGGGCAATAAAAGACGAGCGCCCTTAAGTGTAACTTTTGTTTTAAGGTGTCAAGTTACCGTTTGTAGCGTATACCCCCTTACGCTACTTTTGTTTGGCTTCTATACGTCTGTAGAGAACCCCCCATGATTTCCCAGAGTATAGAATTTAATAAAATTTTGCTATTTCCGAGAAGTAGCCCTATGCTACTTCTCCCTATGAGGAAATTCCTGAAAAGTTAAAATTTATATATTTTCAAGAAGTAGCCCTATGCTACTTCTTCATATTAGAAAATTCCGGGGGAAAAATAAAATTTATTTATTTTCAAGAAGTAGCCCATGCTACTTCTTCATATTAGAAAATTCCTGAAAAGATAAAATTTATATATTTTCAAGAAGTAGCCCTATGCTACTTCTTCATATTAGAAAATTCCTGAAAAGATAAAATTTATATATTTTCAAGAAGTAGCCCTATGCTACTTCTTCATATTAGAAAATTCCTGAAAAGATAAAATTTATATATATTCAAGAAGTAGCGCTATGCTACTTCTTCATATTAAAAAAATCCCTGAAAAAAAAACATATCTATACATACCCGCATACAAGTCCAGGTCTAAAATAAACAACAACAACAGCAGAATATTTTCAGTCGACAAATTCTAAAATGTGCATAATGAACACAAAATACAATTTTTCGTTTAAAACTTAGCGCTAGTCAAGCACATCAAAGCGACGAAAACGGCAATTCGCCTAGCTGTAACAGATCGCGGGATGCCATCATGCAATGTGTTGCAGCAGGCTTGAAAAAAGAACAAAAGAATTCTGAGAAGAAAAAGGCGCTCGCTTGCCGGTGGTTGAGTGAAGAACGATGGAGTGTAGGGAGACTGCTGGTAGTCGGGAAGTTGCTTTTTGGCTTTAAACGAGAACGGTCGCAGAAAAATTGAGTCGCGATTCCTCTTTATTTAAAATCAGTCTTTAGAGTTTTTGTGATCTGAAAGGAAAAATTTTAGTTTATTCATTCTGGTCGTGAATTTTGTTAATTAGAGTATTTAGCTGTGCAACAGTGATTTTTTCTAAAGATCTTTCTCATAGTGGACTGAAAGAAAAAATTCGTTATTAATGTTGCGATTCATAGATTGTGTTAATTAGAATATTTACCAGTGCGACCGTGATTTTTCTTAAAGATCTTTCTCATAGTAAACTGAAAGAAAAAATTTGTTATTAATGTTGCACATTCATAAATTGTGTTAATTACAATATTTACCTGTGCGACCGTGATTTTTCCTAAGATCTTTCTAATAGTGAACTAAAAGAAAAATTTTAGTATTAATGTTGCACATTTATAAATGGTATAAATTGCAATATTTACCTGTGCTACAGTGATTTTTCCTAAAGATCTTTCCAATAGTGAACTGAAAGGAAATGTTGTTATCAATGCTGCGCATTCATAAGTTTTAGTATTGGAAATATTTACCTGTGCGCCAGTGATTTTTCATATAGATCTTTCTAATAATGAACTGAAAGAAAATTTTGGCATTAATGCTGCGCATTCATAAATTGTATTAACTAGAATATTTACCTGTGCGACAGTGATTTTTCCTAAAGATCTTTCGAATAGTCAACTGAAAGAAAATTTTAGTATTAATGCTGCGCATTTATAAGTTTTAGTATTTGAATTAATTACCTGTGCGCCAGTGATTTTTTCATATAGATCTTTCTAACAGTGAACTGAAAGAAAATGTTGTTATTAAGGTTGCGCATTCAAGAAATTTTATTAATTGAATTATTTACCTGTACGCCAGTGATTTTTTTCATATAGATCTTTCTAATAGTGAACTGAAAAGAAATTTTAGAATTAATATTGCGCAGTCGTAAATTGTGTTAATTAGAATATTTACCTGTGACAGTGATTTTTTTTTATGTAGATCTTCCTATTAGTGAACTGAAAAGAAAATTTTGATTGATTCATTCTGTGCATTCATAAATTGTATTAACTAGAATATTTACCTGTGCGACAGTGATTTTTCCTAAAGATCTTTCCAATAGTGAACTGAAAGAAAATTTTAGTATTAATGCTGCGCATTTATAAGTTTTAGTATTTGAATTATTTACCTGTGCGCCAGTGATTTTTTTCATATAGATCTTTCTAACAGTGAACTGAAAGAAAATGTTGTTATTAAGGTTGCGCATTCAAGAAATCTTATTAATTGAATTATTTACCTGTGCGCCAGTGATTTTTTTCATATAGATTTTTCTAATAGTGAACTGAAGGAAATTTTAGAATTAATATTGCGCAGTCGTAAATTGTATTAATTAGAATATTTACCTGTGACAGTGATTTTTTTTATGTACATCTTCCTATTAGTGAACTGAAAAGAAAATTTTGATTGATTCATTCTGTGCAGTCGTAAATTGTATTAATTAGAATATTTACCTGTGACAGTGATTTTTTTCTGTAGATCTCCCTATTAGTGAACTGAAAAGAAAATTTTGATTGATTTATTCTGTGCAGTCGTAATTTGTATTAATTAGAATATTTACCTGCGACAGTAATTTTCATGTAGATCTTTCGATTGGTGAACTGAAAAGAAAATTTTGGTTTATTAATGCTGTGCACATATAATTTGCCTTATTTGAAATATTTACCTGTGCGACGGTGAGTCTTATACACCATAGTAGTGGCGAACCTGAGAGAAAATTTGAGGAAAAGTTTCCTTGCACGTAACAAAGATCATTTTGAAAATTTTTCCTGCGTGACGGCAAGTTGGATTTATACCGTCGAGGAAGTATCCCTCTGGCAGAAACTACGGCAAAACATTTCGCTCTTACATATCCGAAGGAGCAGGGAAGCGAGGAGGTGAACTCAGACTTCAACGTAGTCCTGAAGCAGCTAGCAGATAGTTGGAAAACCAGTGTCCAACCCTTTTGATAAAGGGGGAAACCCCGAATATGAGTAAATCAGGTATTATGTAAGTCCAGAGAGGACCACAAGGTTTGTTCAAATCTTCTCTAAGTATTATTATTTGCTTTGTGTTCTTTTGTTCTTAATTTTACAGTGTTAAAGTCATTTCGTTTACATCTAAGGTTAGGCGTCGATAACAGGGTTCTATAAGTCACATAATAGGAAAGCGCTTATTAGGTTTAGTTGTAAGGATTTTGATTTAGATTGAGATTAACCGGAGACTTTGTTTCCTTTAGTTTTTATATATATACCCTGTGAATCTTTGTGTGATCGGGTTTCCTCCCTCATAACCGATAAGTATGCATAGACAACCGCAATAAATAAACTGTTTTGATTTAGACTTGATGAAATTTTGAGTTCCTTGATACGCCTTCCTTCTTATTTTGGGTGATTTAGTTTGGTCACCTTTGGACGCCCTTCTCCAAGTTGCTTTCTTCTTTTGTTTACAGGTTGGTAACGGATTCAGCGCGATGGAGTGAGTAGTTCCATAAAAGGGGATGGTCGCGGACAGGAGGGAGGTCGTTTCCACACACACACGGCAATAGATGTAAAACACGCACAGATGGGGCTGAGCATTTTGATACGGCTTTGGAGGCTTAGCCGGGGTGGATGGGGGCGATTGGGCCCATTATTACCCAAAGCCGGGGTCTCAACAAAATCAGAGACCCCTCTCAGCTCTCTCACTCTCTCTCAATCGTTCATTTGCCAGCGTTGTAAGCTCTCCGGGTGAATTAGCACTTGTTCGGCGTTGCTGAGGTCTTCTATTCTCCTTCTTTTTGCAGGATATAAATAAAATCAATTTTCTTCTTTTTAGGCTTTCAGGTTCCACCATGAGAAGGAAGCCTGCATTAGATTTTTTTTCTGTCCGTCCGTCTGTCTGATCAGTTATGTTGACGATTTTGCACAGCTTAACAAGCATTGAAGGGATGTGGGTGGCAAGAACCACCCCAAGCCGGCTGATCGCTAGCGGCATATTTGCTGTGTAGCCACCCACACATATCCTGGATATGATTTTGTAGCAAAGAGGTGTCGGATGCAGTATGTATCTACATTCAGGTACAAGTGAACGTAGGTAGATCTGTCGGCTGACAAACTCTTCGTTACAAATGGCGCCCAAACGTTTTTTTGTGCTTTAAGAGCTTATTTTTAATTGTTGATTTTTTCTGGTCGCCCATTTGTCGTTACAAATGGCGCCCAAGTTTGGTTTTTTTTCTTCGCATTTAGTCAAGCTTCTCTTGACTAGAATGCAATTGTTATTTCAATGTTAATTTCTCAATTTTTTTTTTGTTATTATCACGATTAGAACCTTTCTTTGTTTTGTAAGACCTCAGTATGTTTTAAGCTGACGCAAGTGATTTGCCTCGCGGATACAAGGTGCTGGGTCTATGCAGAGCTCTTCTTGCTTCCGTGGAGTGCGTTACTCCCATGATAGCTCCTTTTTGGCTCTCGTTAGGCCCAACCTTTGTATCGCGGCTGGGTCACTCGACCATGTTTCTGGCTGTATGTGCGATCGTAAACTGCCTTCGGTCAAGTCTAAGTCAATTTCTACCTTAAATTTAACAGTTTCCTGGTTTAAGTGCTCATCTCCTCGGCAACAAGCGAGTCTTGTGCGCGAGGCGTACCACTTTTGAAGCCAAGCTTCGGCTCGTGGACGCCGAGATGACGGCCACTTGTCAGTTTTACTTGCATGACGAGCTGGTCAGCTGACCCAAACCTGGCAAGTTGTTGAACGATGTTCTTCTTTTGATTCCGTCCTTGTCTGGGCATTGGTGTCAGCTTATCGGTTTTAGTGTGCAACTTTGCACCAGATTTTTTTTTTCGTTCAAACCCTTCTTCCCTTATTATTAAATTCAGTAATCCCTCTGGAGGCTCCTTGATGGAAGTGTGAGTTGTTCAGTTTGCAGTGGTCAGTTAGCGTTGTATGCGATGCGTACGCTTCTGAAATTAATTCCGCTTACATCTGCTGGTTCCAGGGAGAAGCCAGTATATTATTAAATTTGTATGGTGTTTCGGGCTGTGAGCCATTTTAGTTTTGGTTTTTTTTTTAAAGGATAAAAAAAGCTGCTTTGAGGTTTGCATTGTCACCTTTGGCATATATAAGCATTCATGTTTTTCTCTTCTGCCTGTTAATTATTTTGATGATACTAATATATACAATCAGCTACTGCTTCTCTCCTGAGTGCTGGCAGCCACTGAGTTACTGACAACTCACATTCGCCTTTCATCTCAACTTCATTCCCCATTAACCTTCCCTAACTTCTAGTGATGGGAGGCTAAGTCGATTAGTGGTTGATGAACGTTGTATGCGATGCATACTGTTATGGATCTTATTTCCGTTCACTTCTGCTGGTTCCGAGAAGAAGCGCGTATTATCTCTCGTTTTCAGTTTTTGTTGGGTTGTCCCGCACAGATATTTAGTTTTGGTTGGGTTGTCCCGTTCAGATTTATCTCCTTATATAAATCACCGCTACGGCTTCTTACTCGAGTACCAGCAACCACTTGGTCACCGACCTCTCACCTTTCCTTGATCTGTTGACTTCAGTCTCTTGCTAAGTTGATGAACGATGTTCATCCCTCCCGATTTTATCCTTGGTAAAGTAGTGTTCGTCCTGATCATCCTAACATGGGACGGCAGCTCTTCAGGCTCCGGGTCCACAATTTTAGTTTTCTACAATTGCTAGTATGGACTGACTAAAGTGCATAGTTGAACAATGGTCGCCGGCGCAGTGAGAGAGAGAGTTTTGTTTTTTTTGTCCATCTGGGCTGGAAAATAGGATTTTTGTTTCTGTTGTTGTGGTGTGTGGGAGGCTGTCCTTCCGCGTTGCTCCGTCATACCGACATCCACTTTCTTAAATGAAGAACGTTAGTAATACGCGTAGTATAAATCGATTGCTCGTGTAAGACACGCAGAACGTATAATCTCAAATCAGAGTAGTGTTTCTTTTAATCGTATCGGCACGGTTCCATAGGAATTCTCATCGTCATTATTATAAACGTTTTTTTTATATATATATATATCTAACACGATTTTTTTTTGGGCTGAATTATCTTCAGCATTAGCATAAACACATTTATACATTTTTTTTACACCCTTACTTGGCACAGTTTTCAGGTGAATATTCTCTTTCATTAGTATACACACGTTTTTTGTTATTAGTTTTATTTTGCACAATTTTCGTCTGAATTATCGCGACATTAGTACAAACGTATTTTTTTCTTTCTTTTATTTATACATTTGGCACAATTTTTCTGGGCATCATCTTTGGCCTTATGAAAAAGGTATTGTGGTTTCTTAGATATATTTAGATATTTGGCACAATTTCCGGTCGCAGTATCATCGTTAGTCGGTAAACGCAGTTTGGGTTTTTTTTTTGTTTACCATACTTGGCGGAATTTTCAGTTGAATTATCGTGAGTAGTCACATCATTGTTTCCCTGTTGTATTGGGTACAATCGTTAGTTGAACTACTCTTGGCACTACTATAGACGCGTCCTTTTATTAAAATAGTCAGTATAATTCTCGGGTGAATTGTCTGTTGGTATTAACACCAGAGCATTACCTCGCGGGTATTTTTTTTTCTCGTGGTTTTATTTGTCGGGAGATTCAGACCAAGATGGACATCTCCTTCTTATCACCGGATGAGCTTGAATTCGAATTCGCGGTACGCAACCTTAGATCTGCTGACGCTAACGCTCGCCGTAAGCTCACAGAGGTGTACGAGGCCGAGAAGTTGGAATCCGGCAGAGCACCCTTTAAGTCTCACGCTCATAAAAATCCAGCGCGCGAATTAGACTATATTATCAGTCGAGTCGACACTCTGAATCGTGACCTGAGTTCGAACCCCATCCGAACTGTCGAAGATCGTACGCGTTATACCAGTCAGGTGCTCCATGTACTCGATAGAGCCCAGCGGCTGCGTAACACGTCTCCCTCTGTCCAGGCTGATGCGCAAGCTTTTGTCCAGACTTTGGAGGATATCCTGAGCCGTGTGCAGGCTTCTCAGCCTACGACAGAGTCCGTGGCCGAGGGCGCTGGAGGTTCAACGCTCACAGTTCCTGTGATTAGCACTGATAGTCAAGGGGCCAACGCGTTGACAGGTGCTAAGCCGAAAAGAGTTTTGACCACCGAAGGCGCTGCGGGGGACTTACCAGGACCTAACTTGGGGAACGTCCACACTAAGCCTGCTGAGTCGTACCTGGACTTTTCAATATTCGAAGAGCAGAGGGCTCAAGCAGCTCCCACCGACATACCACACACGTTTGCTGACCCAATGTCGGCAAGGTCACGTATTCCGTCGATCAACGATCGGTTGGAAAGTTTGAATAGAGGTCCAGTCACGGGAGTACCTCCGTTGCCGAGACAAAGTAATACTGGGTCTCGTGTACCACCTTTATCGGGTTCGTTTGTTTCTCCGCTTAACATTCCACCTCATACTCGACAGCCAGCAGCTTTTTTTTTCCAAATCAAAATAGTTTATTTATTGCGGTTGTCTATGCATACTTATCGGTTATGAGGGAGGAAACCCGATCACACAAAGATTCACACGGTATATATATAAAAACTAAAGGAAAGAAAGTCTCCGGTTAATCTCAATATAGATCAAAATCCTTACAACTAAACCTAATAACCGCTTTCCTATTATGTGACTTATAGAACCCTGTGATCGACGCCTAACCTTAGATGTACACGAAATGACTTTAACACTGTAAAATTAAGAACAAAAGAACACAAAGCAAATAATAGTACTTAGAGAAGATTTGAACTAACTTTGTGGTCCTCTATGGATTTACATAACACCTGATTTACTCATATTCGGGGTTTCCTCCTTTATCAAAAGGGTTGGACACTGGTTTCCAACTATCTGCTAGCTGCTTCAGTACTACGTTGAAGTCTGAGTTCACCTCCTCGCTTCCCTGCTCCTTCGGATATGTAAGAGCGAAATGTTTTGCCGTAGTTTCTGCCAGAGGGAGACTTCCTCGCCAGTATAAATCCAACTTGCCGTCACGCAGGAAAAATTTGCAAAATGATCTTTGTTACGTGCAAGGAAACTTTTCCTCAAATTTTTTCTCAGGTTCGCCACTACTATGGTGTATAAGACTCACCGTCGCACAGTCGATGCCGTCTTCAGTTTCGACCGCTGATGGGCGGCAGCAAAAGGTCCTGGGGCACATACGGGTCCTCGTAAAATATGGGGAAAAGACGCGTATGATGAGACTGCACATAGTTCCCTCTCTTCAGCAACACCTGTACCTGGAAATCGATTTTTGGAAAGCATTCGGCGTAAGACCTGTCATGGTAAGTGAGCTTTACTCCTTGCCAAAAGCCTCACCTTCTTGTTCGCAACAGCACGATCTTTCAGAATACGACTCGCAACGTTTGCAGGAGGTGATCACCTCCTTTCCATCATTCAGTCAGCAAGGCTTTGGTCTCACCACGTTGGTAGAGCATGAGATAGACATTGGTCTCGCGAAACCCATTAAACAGCGTTTCTATTCAGTGTCTCCGGCAGTGCAGAAATCCTTATACGATGAGCTCGACCGAATGCTGTCGCTAGGAGTCATTGAGGAGAGCCAAAGTTCATGGTCGTCACCAGTCACTTTAGTTAAGAAGGCTAACGGTAAAGTGCGCCTCTGTCTGGACGCCCGAAAATTAAACTCCGTAACAGTCCCAGATGCCTTTCCATTACCTCTTATAGATGGACTCCTCAGTAGACTCCAGGAGACAAAGTTCATCTCTGCCATAAATATAAAGAAAAACATCAAGTTCGAGTGGAACGAACAAGCTGAACTGGCATTCCAACAGTTAAAACAGTGTCTGATGACCGCCCCAGTGCTCGCGAATCCTGACTTCTCCAAGCCCTTTTTCATTCAGTGCGACGCTAGCACTACAGGGGTTGGAAGCGTCTTGTTTCAGCGTTCTGTGGATGGGGATGAGCATCCCATCGCTTCCAAGTCACAGAAGCTGAACGATGCTCAACGCAACTACAGCATAACCGAGTTAGAGTGTCTGGCCGCCGTATTGAGTATAAAGAGGTTCAGGCCGTATGTGGAAGGACTGGAGTTCACGATCATTACTGATCACGCAAGCCTCAAATGGCTCATGGACCAACGGGATCTATGCGGCAGGCTGGCTCGTTGGAGCCTCAAACTCCAGGCCTTCAAATTTCACATTGAATACCGTAAAGGTAAGGACAATGTGGTGGCTGATGCTCTTTCCAGGTCATTTGCTGACGAGGCAGCGGAACAACACACAGACTAGTTGGTTTATCCTGCGCAAGTCAGTTCTCTTGATTTGAAGTCTCCCGCATTCCATGAGAAAACGTATGTGGAGAGAATCCAGCGGATCACTTCCAATCCAAGCGGTTTTCAGAACTTACGAATTAGCGGTGGTAAGGTATATATCTCATTTTCGTTTCCAAATAACAACATCTCAGAGGATCGGGTTCAGTGGAAGCTATGGGTTCCTGATAGTCTCACTGGCGATTTGATAAAATCCGAGCATAGTCCTCCTATAGCAGCACATTTCGGTTTCGCAAAAACCTTAGAGAAACTACGTCGTCAGTATTACTGGCCGAGCATGGCTTCAGAAGTACGACAGTTCATAAACGCCTGCAAAACGTGTAAACTGATCAAGCCGACCAATGTGTCTTCAAGACCTCCCCTGGGCACGATACGGACTACCGAGCTGCCATGGCAACGCATCTTCTGTGATTTTTTAGGTCCATACCCGCGTAGTCGAGGTGGTAATAGGTATATCTTCATCGTACTGGACCACTTATCTAAGTTCGTGCTGTTGAAAGTAATGCCAGAGGCCACAGCAGCCTCGTCATTTCTGGAGCAAGAAGTCTTCTTAATATTTGGGGTTCCGGAAATGGTACATTCAGACAATGGTAGCCAGTTCATTGCAAAAATATTCGCTCAACTGTTAGACCGTTACGGGGTGAAACACATCTTCTCACCAGCCTACTCTCCTCAGTCAAACGCCTCTGAGCGTGTTAATCAGTTAGTTCCGGCACAGAGCATCGAAATTGGGACGAACATCTGAGCGAGATCGGCTTCGCCATCCGCAATGTCGTGCATGAGTCGTCTAAATGCTCGCCATATTTCTTGCTTTTCGGTCGACATCCGGTGACAAGCGGTAGCTCATATCAACTTCTGCGAGATTTGAAGGCAGATTCCGATGGGGCTATTGAGTGTATACCTGCCAACCAAAAGCTTCAGCTGTTGCGCGATGAAGTAAAGTTCCGTCTTTCGGAGGCGTATCGAAAGTACGCCGCTGGTTACAACTTGCGAACTCGAGAAAGAGCTTTTGTACCTGGACAGACTGTGTATGTCCGAAATTTTGTGCAAAGTAGCACAACTGATCGCTTTGCGGCCAAATTGGCACCTAAGTTCATAAAAGCGACTGTTGTAGAACGAATTGGGCGTGTTTCGTACCGGTTGCAGAATGCTAAGGGTCTCTCGATCGGAATTTTCCATGCTCAGGATATTAAGTCTTGATCAAAGTTGATTAGATCTCGGTAGCCCCAAGAAGGCATCCGACAAGCTTCACTTGTGAACTACAGGTTATCGGAAACCCTCCTACTACTTCCGCAGTGGTGGGTGATAAACCTCTTTCACTTTGTTACTAACCCCTTCTGGGTTAGCCTTCACCTGAACGATTTTATTTTTCGGTCTTTCTTCAGTTTTCTTCCAATTAAAAGGTCTCCAAGCGGTGGTTGGTATGGCTGAAGCCTCAGTGGAGTGTAGTTTTTTTTATATATTGTGTATTATCTCTAAACTAACAAGTTTAGATGGTCCCAGTCTTTGTTACTAACCCCTTCTGGGTTAGCCTGCATCTGAAGGATTTTTATTTCCTGTCCTTTCTTCAATTTCCTTAGAGCTTGAACCCGCTTGCTTCATCCCGCGGGATTTCCGTCATCCTGAGTGAGTTGATAGATGAATTCTATCTGTTACGAAGCCATTTCCGCTCTTGGGATTGGGGGGAATTTCCGGGGTGTTGCGACTGGATTCAGCAGAACACAGAACGATAAGTAGCGGCATTTCACCGACGAAGTCGTAATCTCGAGCCGAACATTCTCGTACCCAATAAATCAATCGCTGCACCTCTTCCTGGTCAGTTCATTGGGCGAGGCTAGTTGGTAGACGACGTCTATCGGTAGATCAGTCCTCCCTCGTCCAAGACGAACTGGGATCAGGGCCGCAGATGGGATCTGATTTCTCAATAACCCAGGGTATAGTGTATGCCCGGCTTGAGACTCTTGTGGGTCGTCCCCACGTTGGGCGCGTTGTGGAGGGATCTATTCCCTTTTAGTGCATATCCTAACATATGTCTAGTGTCAAAGCCCGGCTTGAGACTCTTGTGGGTCATCCCCACGTTGGGCGCGGCTGTAAAAATATTATTCATAGTTCACCTCCCGAGTCGACCTTCTTGTTTTTTTCCTTTTCTCTCTTTTCTCTCCCTTCCTCGTTTTGCCCGGCATGAGACTCTATTCTCGGTGGGTCGTCCCCACGCTGTAGCGTATACCCCCTTACGCTACTTTTGTTTGGCTTCTCTACGTCTTTAGAGAACCCCCCATGATTTCCCAGAGTATAGAATTTAATAAAATTTAGCTATTTCCGAGAAGTAGCCCTATCCTACTTCTCCCTATGAGGAAATCCCTGAAAAGTTAAAATTTATATATTTTCAAGAAGTAGCCCTATGCTACTTCTTCATATTAGAAAATTCCGGGGAAAAAATAAAATTTATTTATTTTCAAGAAGTAGCCCTATGCTAGTTCTTCATATTAGAAAATTCCTGAAAAGATAAAATTTATATATTTTCAAGAAGTAGCCCTATGCTACTTCTTCATATTAGAAAATTCCTGAAAAGATAAAATTTATATATATTCAAGAAGTAGCGCTATGCTACTTCTTCATATTAAAAAAATCCCTGAAAAAAAAACATATCTATACATACCCGCATACAAGTCCAGGTCTAAAATAAACAACAACAACAGCAGAATATTTTCAGTCGACAAATTCTAAAATGTGCATAATGAACACAAAATACAATTTTTCGTTTAAAACTTAGCGCTAGTCAAGCACATCAAAGCGACGAAAACGGCAATTCGCCTAGCTGTAACAGATCGCGTGATGCCATCATGCAATGTGTTGCAGCAGGCTTGAAAAAAGAACAAAAAAATTCTGAGAAGAAAAAGGCGCTCGCTTGCCGGTGGCTGAGTGAAGAACGATGGAATGTAGGGAGACTGCGTCGGGAAGTTGCTTTTTGGCTTTGAACAAGAACGGTCGCAGAAAAATTGAGTCGCGATTCCTCTTTATTTAAAATCAGTCTTTAGAGTTTTTTTTTGTTTTTGTGATCTGAAAGGAAAAATTTTAGTTTATTCATTCTGGTCGTGAATTTTGTTAATTAGAATATTTACCTGTGCAAGAGTGATTTTTTCTAAAGATCTTTCTCATAGCGGACTGAAAGAAAAAATTCGTTATTAATGTTGCACGTTCATAAATTTTGTTAATTAGAATATTTACCTGTGCGACCGTGATTTTTCCTAAGATCTTTCTAATAGTGAACTAAAAGAAAAATTTTAGTATTAATGTTGCACATTTATAAATGGTATTAATTGGAATATTTACCTGTGCTACAGTGATTTTTCCTAAAGATCTTTCCAATAGTGAACTGAAAGGAAATGTTGTTATCAATGCTGCGCATTCATAAGTTTTAGTATTGGAAATATTTACCTGTGCGCCAGTGATTTTTCATATAGATCTTTCTAATAATGAACTGAAAGAAAATTTAGAATTAATATTGCGCAGTCGTAAATTGTATTAATTAGAATATTTACCTGTGACAGTGATTTTTTTATGTAGATCTTCCTATTAGTGAACTGAAAAGAAAATTTTGATTGATTCATTCTGTGCATTCATAAATTGTATTAACTAGAATATTTACCTGTGCGACAGTGATTTTTCCTAAAGATCTTTCCAATAGTGAACTGAAAGAAAATTTTAGTATTAATGCTGCGCATTTATAAGTTTTAGTATTTGAATTAATTACCTGTGCGCCAGTGATTTTTTCATATAGATCTTTCTAACAGTGAACTGAAAGAAAATGTTGTTATTAAGGTTGCGCATTCAAGAAATTTTATTAATTGAATTATTTACCTGTGCGCCAGTGATTTTTTCATATAGATCTTTCTAATAGTGAACTGAAAAGAAATTTTAGAATTAATATTGCGCAGTCGTAAATTGTATTAATTAGAATATTTACCTGTGACAGTGATTTTTTTATGTAGATCTTCCTATTAGTGAACTGAAAAGAAAATTTTGATTGATTCATTCTGTGCATTCATAAATTGTATTAACTAGAATATTTACCTGTGCGACAGTGATTTTTCCTAAAGATCTTTCCAATAGTGAACTGAAAGAAAATTTTAGTATTAATGCTGCGCATTTATAAGTTTTAGTATTTGAATTAATTACCTGTGCGCCAGTGATTTTTTCATATAGATCTTTCTAACAGTGAACTGAAAGAAAATGTTGTTATTAAGATTGCGCATTCAAGAAATTTTATTAATTGAATTATTTACCCGTGCGCCAGTGATTTTTTTCATATAGATCTTTCTAATAGTGAACTGAAAGGAAATTTTAGAATTAATATTGCGCAGTCGTAAATTGTATTAATTAGAATATTTACCTGTGACAGTGATTTTTTTTATGTAGATCTTCCTATTAGTGAACTGAAAAGAAAATTTTGATTGATTCATTCTGTAGATCTCCCTATTAGTGAACTGAAAAGAAAATTTTGATTGATTTATTCTGTGCAGTCGTAATTTGTATTAATTAGTATATTTACCTGCGACAGTAATTTTCATGTAGATCTTTCGATTGGTGAACTGAAAAGAAAATTTTGGTTTATTAATGCTGTGCACATATAATTTGCCTTATTTGAAATATTTACCTGTGCGACGGTGAGTCTTATACACCATAGTGGTGGCGAACCTGAGAGAAAATTTGAGGAAAAGTGTCCGTGCACGTAACAAAGAACGTTTTGAAAATTTTTCCTGCGTGACGGCAAGTGGGATTTATACCGGCGAGGAAGTATCCCTCTGACAGAAACTACGGCAAAACATTTCGCTCTTACATATCCGAAGGAGCAGGGAAGCGAGGAGGTGAACTCAGACTTCAACGTAGTCCTGAAGCAGCTAGCAGATAGTTGGAAAACCAGTGTCCAACCCTTTTGATAAAGGGGGAAACCCCGAATATGAGTAAATCAGGTGTTATGTAAGTCCATAGAGGACCACAAGGTTCTCTTCTCTATGTATTATTATTTGCTTTGTGTTCTTTTGTTCTTAATTTTACAGTGTTAAAGTCATTTCGTGTACATCTAAGGTTAGGCGTCGATAACAGGGTTCTATAAGTCAAATAATAGGAAAGCGCTTATTAGGTTTAGTTGTAAAGATTTTGATCTAGATTGAGATTAACCGGAGACTTTGTTTCCTTTAGTTTTTATATATATACCGTGTGAATCTTTGTGTGATCGGGTGTCCTCCCTCATAAGCGATAAGTATGCATAGACAACCGCAATAAATAAACTGTTTTGATTTGGACTTGATGAAATTTTGAGTTCCTTGATACGCCTTCCTTCTTCTTTTGGGTGATTTAGTTTGGTCACCTTTGGCCGCCCTTCTCCAAGTTGCTTTCTTCTTTTGTTTACAGGTTGGTAACGGATTCAGCGCGATGGAGTGAGTAGTTCCATAAAGCGGATGGTCACGGACAGGAGGGAGGTCGTTTCCACACACACACGGCAATAGATGTAAAACACGCACAGATGGGGCTGGGCATTGTGATACGGCTTTGGAGGCTTAGCCAGGGTGGATGGGGGCGATTGGGCCCATTATTACCCAAAGCCGGGGTCTCAACAAAATCAGAGATCCCTCGCAGCTCTCTCACTCTCTCTCAATCGTTCATTTGCCAGCGTTGTAAGCTCTCCGGGTGAATTAGCACTTGTTCGGCGTTGCTGAGGTCTTCTATTCTCCTTCTTTTTGCAGAATATAAATAAAATCAATTTTCTTCTTTTTAGGCTTTCAGGTTCCACCATGAGAAGGAAGCCAGCATTAGATTTTTTTTTGCTGTCCGTCCGTCTGTCTGATCAGTTATGTTGACGATTTTGCACAGCTTAACAAGCATTGAAGGGATGTGGTTGGCAAGAACCACCCCAAGCCGGCTGATCGCTAGCGGCATACTCGCTGTGCAGCCACCCACACATATCCTGGATATGATTTTGTAGCAAAGAGGTGTCGGATGCAGTATGTATCTACATTCAGGTACAAGTGAACGTAGGTAGATCTGTCGGCTGACAAGCTCTTCGTTGCACGTTCGGTTCGGGTTAGATTTGTGTGAATTATGTATTAAGTTAGGTCAGTTTTGCGGGAAATAAAGTTTTATATATTAGAAATTCGAGCGTTGTTTTTATTAAAGTGTGATCGTGATTCATTACTTGATTTTCTGTTAGTTGATTGCTTTAAGACACGACAATTGGCGCAGCCGGTGAAACTAGGTAAGAAATTTGAGAATTTCTTGTTGGTGTGTTTTTTTTTATTGCTAACTTTCTTTCAAGGATTTTTTGTAAAAAGGTGGAAATTTGTTTATTTTATATATTGATTTTTTAATTCTTTTACGTTTCAGGCATTTAAGAAGTATGAGATTAAGTGATTTAAATTTTTGTGTTTTGTGACTTTTTTTTTGTGAAATTAAATTAGCAATTACACTTACATCATGTGAGGAATTCATTTTTATCAGCTACTCAACACAAATAGACAAACTGGGAGCAAAGCTAATTTAGCTACTCCAAACACACACACTGAGAGCAAAGCTAATTTAGCTACTCCGGTTATACAC
This sequence comes from Dioctria linearis, assembly GCA_963930735.1. Classification (NCBI taxonomy): domain Eukaryota; kingdom Metazoa; phylum Arthropoda; class Insecta; order Diptera; family Asilidae; genus Dioctria; species Dioctria linearis. The sequence continues at coordinate 207,121,373 of OZ005742.1, forward strand.
GTAGGTACATACATACATACAGGGTTAATTTTAAGATGGGATAAATTTCGAAGTAAGCTATACTTAAGGTGCAATATTTTAGTAATTTGTTAAACGTCGCGTTGATCGTTCTCACCCTTATTTAAATTATCGCACTTTTAATAGACGCAGTAACTACTAGAGTAATGTTATTAAGGGGAATAATCTGGGGTTCAACGCGGTTGAGTACAAAGTTTTAAGTAAAGTATAGTTGGTTGTATTTTTGTTGTGTATTAAAATAAAATCACGTTTCAGCCTAAAATTTAAGAAGTGTTGAGAGTGTGGTATGTATGTGAACTTGCTGTTGGTGCTTTACTTTTATCTCCCTCGTTAGGTAATAGGATGCAAAGTAATAATATTAAATGAGTCTCGAACCGCTGTTTTGCGCGGATTTAATGGTCTCGAGTAAAGTTGTTTTCAGTTAAGTACTTCCAGTGAAAGATCAGAGTCTTCGGGAATGATCTTTGTCGGAATGTTGAGTCTAGTCAAGTTTTCATAGTAATATATAGTTGTAAGGAACGATCCTCGCAGGGAAACGATGTCTGATTGTAATAGCTTTGTTACAAACCTCGCGGTTAGGTGTTAGATGCCAAGGAAACTAATATTCAAGGACTACCAACAACAAACAAAAGGAAGCTGTGGAGGGAAGGACAGACAGCAAAATATAGCTGACAATAGAAACAAAGAAGCAATAAGGACAAAAATCAACGTAGACAGACCACTAAAGTACAACATGGCCGATGCACATGATAAAATTCTGGATATGGTGTCAAAATACGTGCCAATGTTCTCTGGGGAAAGAAGTCCAAAGCTAGTAAAGGAAGTATATCGATTTCTGTGTTGCTGCAAAGATCTTTACGAACGACTGGAAACCGCAGAAGAAGTTATTTTCATGAAATGTGTAAAATATCGGCTGACGGATGATGTGTATTACGTGATAAGCTCCCAGGAGCTGAAGGATTTCGAAACCTTACAGCAAGCAATAAAATCCGCATACATGCAGCGAAAATCATTCAGTGAATTACGCACTGAAATGCTAGCATGTAGACAGAGACCTGGAGAGGGCATCACGGAGTTCGCGGATCGAATGAAAGAAATGCGCGATCAGATAAAAGAGGCTGTTTCGGCTAAATAACCAGGAGGGGAGAAGGGACTACTAGCTGAGTTGGAGGCCGATGTTGTAGCTACTTTCAAAGCGGGTGTGGTGAGTAGATCCACGCAAGTGTACCTTATAGGGCGTAAATTTGAGTCATTGGAGGAAGTGAGCGAGCAAGCCAGCTATTTCGAAAATGATGCCGAAAGGCTTCAAGTGAGAGAATCAGGAATATGACAAGAAGACCGAAAGCCAAGCACAGAAAATGCACCAAACAGATGGGCAACGGGGAAATTTACCAGGGAAAGGTCTAGACAGAGTTCGAGACTGTTCTACATAGAACAGGGCCAGTGTTATCAGGAAGATACCAACCACCTTCGATAAGGAGAACACCTCCCAGATCTATTGACTGTTTTCAATGTGGACAGCGTGGACACTTTGCGAGAGAGTGCCAACAAGTACTCTTCTGTACTGAATGTCAGGAATATGGACACGAGGAATCCAATTGCCGAATTCATAACGTCAGAGTGGCAAACTATGCAACTGGCACCAAGGTGAATACCATTCAGGAAGGGAGGGGCTTTATTGCCAATTCTGTCGCACCCAGGATCACTACACGGAAAACTGTCTTAAAAGGTATTTAGCAGAGAAAGAAAGGAAGAAATTGAGTTCTCGGAGTACATTTATCATCTCAGTTACATCGAATATAGCATTAGAAGGTAAGTTAAGGCTTTTAGTAGACACTAGATCAACATGTAACATAATTAAGGCTAATAGAATAAAAAGAAATACACCGATACAAACACAGCAGAAAATAAGAATTGGAGGACTCTTTGGATATGCCAAGAGCTCTATAGACACCTGTGAAGCAAAGTTGCAGATCGACAACAGCCAGCATGCCTGCAGATTTAACGACATTTGTGATACGGATTCAATTCCAGCCGACGGTATACTTGGAATGGATTTCCTTAGTGGCAGAGCTATTATCGACTGCGTAAATATAAAGCTGTTGATACAAGAAGCAAGCAAAAGCATGGAAGAAAATGTTTCAGGTGAAAATATCGTAGCTTGTGCAAAAGTGGAACCCACGGCTTGGCAGAGAAGCAGTCAAAGAAATCTGTTCCAGGCCAGGATAGAAGAGGAAAACATAAACTTGACAGGACTCATTTCTGGTACCCTTCTGGGAAAAGATCCGTATCAAGCCTTGCGAAAGTTCGGAGACTATCAAGCCTATAACCGAAGAATCTAGCGAAGGATTGACCAGTCAACACAGACATGGCGAGCACAGCGGAAATAGTCTGAAGGATAGAATTGCATTTGTAAGAATCGCTAATGCAAGAGCCTGTCTGGTATAGGCACCAAATTATTCGAAACCGCTTAAGTATTTCGAAAGACCTGCATGGAGTTATGAGGGTAGGACAAATTTATCTCCACCACAAAAGCAACCTCAAAGACTTTGGCTAAGAGGGAAGCTTAAATTTCAAGAATATAGAAATAAATCGGTTAGAATAGAATTCATGAAGAAATTATGGCATCGAAACTGCAGTCGTGCAGAACATTGGAATTCTACTGCGACTTTAATGACACCTAATGAGGTAAGTATTGGTAGATCGAAGTACGAGCGAAGTACAAGAAATTAGTAATTTGCAGGGGATAAGGATAACTACGCTGGTGTCTTTGAGCCTCGGCTAGTTACATCTAATTTACGCCCGGAAGATGAGTGAAATAATCATTTGAACATGCGCAAGATATACACTATTCCTGTAAAAGTGAAGCCCACATATATGATCTACATAGATGCCGAGCAGCAGTGAGAAGGCAAAAAACAATAGCTACATCTTAGAGGAACCTTTATTGGACAGCTATAATTAGGAAACCTGACGGAACTTCTAGCGCATAATTTCATGTTCACAGGTCTGTAATATGGTATACCTACTAATATAAAAATATAGAAATCGTCATACATTCTAGCTACAAACTGATTTAAGGGTTTCCAGCAATACAGTGTAGATGAAAACATTTTATCTATCTATCCATATAATTAATGGGATCAATTAGCCCATTGAAAATATCATTAGTTCATTCGAAATTCAAAGGTAATCAAATGCTAGCAGTATTAGCAGTATTAGTGTACCACTTGAAGCATCAGAAAAGTGAATAAACTCGAACCATTATCAGCAAACCATTGACGGGCCAAACCCAAGCGAGGCTATCCAAACAATTGGAGTTCAGTATAGAAAAGATCATCCCAACAACAGCAAACCTACAAACCGCAAATTTACCAACCGTCTTCGAGAAGCAGCCGCCCGGTGCAATTAAAATAGTAAAGTAATTTTATTGTAATAATGTAATTGTTTTGGGCACCCATAGGTAGAATAACTTTAAGGCTAGAGGATTGTAAAAATTGTAATTAGTGGATAGAAAAATTTTGTTGTTATGGTTTGGATAGTATTTTTGTAAGTATTCGGGCTAATATAAATGATTGTAAAAAGAACATTTTGTTATTTTGTTATTATATAGGTAGTAAGTAATGTTTTCTAACGGGATAATACGTGTAAATGAATTAATGAATTCTTGTCCAATAGGTACATACAATTTTAATGTAATAGAAATAATTAACTTATTACGATAAGTGGGAGAAGTTTCAAAGTAAAAGCCATGTGAAGTAAGAAAAAAAAATAGAATAAAGAAATATAACAGAAGAATGTAAACAAAACGCAAGTAAGAAATTACACGGAACTTTAAAAAGCGAGATTTTAGAAACGGGATTTCATGTCCACTACCCTTAAAACATTGTGTACACAGATATTGCAAATCGGCTTAGAATTATTGACAACATTGATGATAAATAAAAACAAAATTTAAACTTACAATCAGTTAATATATGTAAAAAAAATGGATACATCATTACATCATTTTGAGTGTATAATTATAATTACTGTTTTAATACCCACAATAAACGTTTGTCACATAGAAATACCGTGTTATCGCAATTCAGATAAAATAGGTACTGCAATTAGAATCATGTGGTTTAGAGTGCAATGAACCTAACTAAAAGATAGATTGGAATGGAAAACGGCCGGGCCAATCCTCGAAAATTTATTGTGCATCAATGCCTACTTCATTGTTGTAAACTTCCATGATATGCTCAATGATTTCCCAATGTTTTGTTGGAAATATGTGTACACAGATAAACATTCAGTTAATATTGAATTCATACTGAACAGTTAACAACAAGCGCTTCACGCATACTTTTCTGAATCCATGTAACACTCATCTCGATGGCAACTGTCTGTCTAAGTCTAAATGTCAAACTGTTAAGAATTCTTTCTTCCAATAAAGTGTATATAAAACAAATACAAATCAAAGGTATTACTTCTTATTTCTGCTCCCAATTATTCCACACAGACTGCGGAAATCTAAAGGACAGTTTTTCTACAGGTCATAGGCCCAGAGAAATATTTGAAAAGCAGAATATAAGAGTTTTGTAAAAGTGTTTTTCTGGTAACAAGATGGCTGACGCAACAAAGCAGAACAGAAAATTCAGAAATTGAACAACACAAATTATATAAATTGGAAGTTTAAATTAGAGTTGTTTCTCAGGAAGCAGAATTTATGGAAACAGATTATTGTTGGTACTCGACCAACATTATTTGCAGCTACTGAAACTACACCATCAAATCAAAAGGAAATTGACATCTGGGATGAGTTGGATGACTCAGCACGTGGTACAATCGGTTTGTTGGTGGAAGGTAATCAATTGGCACATATTCGTACTGCTTCAACTACAAAGGCAAGCTGGGATGCATTGCGTGAGTATCACGCTTGCGAATAAGGTATTTTTGATGCGATCCATTTGCTCATTAAAGCTTCATAAAGGAGGGAACGCGAAGGTGCACATAAATCAAATGCAAGATTTGTTCACAAAATTGCGTGACATAGGTGAAGAAACGCTGTCGGACAAATGGAGTGCAGCAATGTTGCGAAGTAGTTTGCCGGACAGTTGACAATTGATGCATTAATTACCACACTGGAATCCCGTAAAGAAAGTGAGGTTACATTTGCATTAGCGTAGCAGCGAGTCATTGCGGAGTATGAAAGACATGCAGTGGAGGACAGCCACAGTTTAGGGGATGCAGTTTTGAAAACAGTTGCACGGACAGGAGCCTGTTTTTTCTGTAAAAAGCATGGACATCAAAAGAAGAACTGTACAAAATATAAGGAGTGGCTGGTGAATCGAGATGGAAAATAGCAATCGAAAGAAAAGTCAGCTGATAAAGTAAACTCAGCTGAGGAAAATAATAATAAAGGTATGTCAAATTTAAAGTATAAATCAAAGGACTTTCTATTCGAAGAACACACTAGACATAATAAAGGTTGGATCATTGATTCAGGAGCAACTAGACATGTTATAAGCGACAAACAATTTTTCAAGGAAATTGACGAATCTTATAACAGTTCAATTGAATTGGCAAGTGGTCATGCAGTTAAAGTTCAAGGAATTGGAACAGGTAATTTAACATTTTTAAATGAAGAAGGCCTCATATTTAAGTTGGAGGCAGCGGAAGTTCTGTTTGTACCAAGTTTAGCTGGCAATATGCTTTCGGTAATGCGACTTGCCAAAAGTGGTCTGCGTGTTGAATGCGATAAACAAATTTGCAAAATAAAACATATGGAAAAGCAAATTGGTGTAGCTGATGAAGTTGGTGGGCTGTATGTACTACGGCTGCCAGATACAGTTTGTGCAGTACTCGAGCACAATGAAAGTGGCTTTCATCAATGGCATCGGAAATTGGGTCACAGGGATCCTAATGCAATACGGAAAATGAAAGCTGATGGATTAGTTAAGGGATTAAAAATCGTCGATTGCGGAATCAAGGAAACATGTGATGTATGCATGAAAGGCAAATTAACCAAGCTACCATATCCAAAGCAATCAGACAGTGAATCATCAGCAGTCATGGATTTGGTACACACCGATGTTTGCGGCCCGATGCAGACAGCAACACATGGTGGTAAGCGTTATATTGTGACTTATATTGATGATTATTCGTGTTTTACAGTTATTCGTCTTTTATCACACAAATCTGAAGTCGCGAAAACAATGAAAGATTTCATTGAATTCTGTAGAACGAAGTTCCTGCAGAAACCGAAAATCATTCGTTCGGAATCCAGTGGTGAATACAGTGGAATAGGATTAACGAAATATCTTAAATCGGAAGGCATACAAGTTCAATATACAGCGGCATACAGTCCAGAGCAAAATGGAAAGGCCGAAAGGAAAAATCGAACTTTCGTTGAAATGGCACGTTGCATGCTACGTGACGCCGAATTATCATACAGTTTTTGGGGCGAGGCGGTTGCAACAGCCAACTACATTCAGAACAGGGTGATCACGCGAACAACGAATACAACACCATATGAACGATGGACTGGTGTAAAGCCAGGTGTTGAAGGCTTTCACATTATTGGATCAAAATTTTTCATTCATTTACCGCAAGAAAAAAGGCAGAAACTAGATTGTCTAGGGGAAGAAGCAATCTTCTTAGGATATGATGAGCATTCAAAGGCGTTCAGGTGTTACAGCACAGTTACAAAGAAAGTTGTAATCAGTCGAAACATGCGGATTCACAAATCGAATGTTTGGTCATAATGAGAGAACGAACAATGTGATAGTTAATTTATCAGGTGATAATTCAACAAGCAAAGCCGTATCAAGTCAGGAGGAGAAAATACCGTTAGGCACCGAACAGGAGGAGACATCTACAGTAACAGATATTCGACTCTCTAAGCGATCCAATAAAGGAAATCCACGAAGGCGTTTGATTACTGAAATCAACATTGCAAAGGAAATCTGTGAAGCAAAACCTTTTGACGAGGCAGTTGAAAGTGATGAGCGAGAATGTTGGCTAACAGCAATGCAGGAAGAAATGAGCTCACATGAGCGTAAAAATACTTGGGATCTGATGGATTTGCCAGCAAACAAAACGGCGATTGGCGGAAAATAGGTGTACAAAGTCAAAACTGGAGGAGACGGCGAAATACAACGATATAAGGCAAGATTCGCAAGGTTTTTCACAAAAATACGGCGAGGACTATGATGCAGTTTTTGCACCAGTTGTGTTTCATACAACATTTAGAGTGCTTTTGTCAATAGCAGCTAAGAGGAAAATGTTGGTGATCATTTGGACGCAAAAACAGCATTTCTTAATGGAAGACTGGAGGAAACCATTTTTATGAAGCAGCCAAGATGATTTTAAATCGGTGATGGCTCAAAGGTCTGTCTCTTAAAGAAAAGCATATACGGATTGAACCAAGCGGCGAGATCATGGAACAGCGCACTTCATAAGGTACTCGAAGAAGCTGGATTTCAACAAAGTTACAACGATCCGTGTCTTTATTCAGCAAACATAAACAAGAGTGTTTGTTTCATTATTGTTTATGTTGATGACCTCATAGTGGCATGCTCAACGGAGCAACAACTAAAGGGAATTGAGAAGATTCTAAAATCAAATTTTGAATTGAAGAATTTGGGACCCATCGAGCAGTTTCTGGGAATGGAGGTTGAGACAAACAGCAATGGTGACTTCTCACTCTGTCAATCGGCGTACATCATGCGAATCGCAAGTGAATTCGGACTGATGAAAGCTAAGCCAGCGAGGAATCAAATCAACTGGAAAATAATTCAGACTATAGACGATTGATCGGACGGTTACTATATGTGTCCGTAAATACTAGACCGGATATCTCGGCAAGTGTGAGCATCTTGGCAGAGAAGGTTTTAAAGCCAAATGAGGTGGACTGGAATCAACTGAAACGGGTTGTGAAATATTTAAAAACAACAGCGACAATGAAGTTATTGCTAAGCAATAAGAAATCAACTGATGTGTCATTTTTTGGCTACACAGACGCAACATGGGCTGATAATAAAGCGGATAGATAATCAAACAGTGACAAGTTGGACGTGTCAAAAACAGGGTATCGTGGCATCATTAACATGTGAGGCGGAGTACATCTCTATTTCTGAAGCAGCAAAGGAGACCAAGTGGCTACGACAATTGCTAATAGAAATGAAAGAGGAAATTCCTTCACCAACAGTCATCTATGAAGACAACCAAAGTTGTATAGAATCATAAATAAATAAAAATAAAGATCATAAATTCTCTTATAAAACTAAGCATATTGATACTAGATACAAGATGATACGTGATCTCATTAGAAATAAGGTTATTGAATGTAAATATTGTACTACAGAAGAAATGATTGATGATCTATTAACGAAACCATTGTCTGCAATGAAACATGTATATTTTAGAGAAAAATGCAATATTATATGAATGTGGAGGAGTGTTGGAAATATGTGTAGACAGATAAACATTCAGTTAATATTGAATTCATACTGAACAGTTAGTAACAAGCGCTTCACGCATACTTTTCTGAATCCATGTGCAACTCATCTCGATGGCAACTGTCTGTCTAAGTCTAAATGTCAAACTGTTAAGAATTCTTTGTTCCAATAAAGTGTATATAAAACAATTACAAATCAAAGGTATTACTTCTTATTTCTGCTCCCAATTATTCCACACAGACTGCGGAAATCCAAAGGACAGTTTTTCTACATGTTTTCCTTTGTTAAATCCTTTACAAAAACCTAGTAAAATTTAAACGCACGAGTGTAATTGAATTTTCTTTTTTAATTTTTCTTTTTAATAAAACTTGCATAATACCACATTGTGGATTCATCATTTTCATCAGTCAGGGGAACTTGTACTCCATAGGTCTGTAGCGCTAGTAATAGATAGCATTTAGCAATGATGGCTTCTAATTCAAAATGGCTGAATTATGGTGGAAGTCCTAGTAATAATAAAATTAAAATCATTTTAAAAAATGTTCAAAATATATTTTATGCTTGTTTTTTTATTTTTTTGAACCATGTATGTACACATTATTACATAAATATATATTTCGGCAATTAGATTTGAATAAAGAATCAGGCTTAGCCAATATTGGAATAAATCAACACAAAAGTTTCATTTGTAAGTCTCTAATGTGCATGTTGGTTGGTTGATTGGTTAAAGAGGAAGATGAGAAGGCCATTGTACTCACCTTCCCAACTCTTTAAAGCGAGTAGGTTCTAGAGCCTGTAATGAGAGTACAATCGGTCCTCCATCCCATTCAGTGAAAATAATCGGCAATAGTAGAATACACGGACTGTAGGATGTATAGCTATTGTTGGACTCTGAACAAATTAAATATTTTAATATTGGATTTACTCGCATTCTAAGAGAAAGTCTAATATAGTAACTGAATAATTGGTCATATAAAAATAAAAAAAAAAAACTTACAAATCAAATAAATGCAGGATGTTAGCTGCAACAACAAAAATAAAAGATATATGTATATATATATGCATAATTATAATATAATTCCAAAATTAAGAAGTAAAAAAGCTAATATTGGTCTAAGACCAATTTTTATGATACCCTAGATCAGCGATTCTCAACCCGTGGTACGCGTACCCCTACGGGTACGCGTTTGATGGCTTAGGGGTACGCGAAAAAATTTTAGTAGTGGCGGATGTTAAAAATATCCGGGAAAAATGTATAATTGGCCTAAGACTAATGCCTTCGATGCCATATAGTCTCAGCCTATAGGCAGATCGCTAAGGTAGTTTTACGCATCTATTTCTAGAACGGTTTGTCGGACAGTAAAAATCGTTATAACAAATTTCATAGGGTTTTATATTCTGAAAATTTTCCAGTACATCAAAAAGTCCTCAGCTGACTGCTTTCTCAAAAAGTATATGCAAAATGATGTAATTTGAAAGGAACCATGAATGTGTTCTCAAGTTATTGTGGTGACGGACGGACGGCAAATGGATATGCAAAAATCTAAATAATTAATAATACATATGCGTGGGTGTCCAATCCATTTGAGCATTATTTCTATGCGTTACAAACGGAATGACAAGCTTAGCATACCATATGAGACTTATCCAAGGTATAAAAGTCATGAGTATATAAAATTAAAAAAAATTTTAAAATATTTTTGTAACGTAAATCGATGGGGTTTTAAAAAATATAATTGTATTCAAATTTTCAGCTTTATCAATCAAAAATAGCAGACTAAAAAGGATAATAAATTGATTTCCAGGTCGCTCTCACTCCGCTTATTGTACCGACAATTTGAATATCACACGATACAATATGAAGTACATCGACGTAGGGGAAAAAATAATTGATGAATTTGTAAAAATGTTGTTTATATTTTCGAAAATGTTCCCACTTCGAGCTGTTAGAATTACTCATCAACTATTTCATTATATTTATGTCTGTAAGATAAAAACACTACCATATACAACTGTAAAAAAAAACATTGCCGTCTAAGAAATTTGCTTGCCTGTAATTTGCAGTACTATTACGATTACAATGCTGCGTTCTTTTTTCCTGATCCCTATAAAAGGAGATGCACGGATTTATAAATGAATAAACATCATCAAATTGCCAGCTTTTGAAGAATTACAATTTTAGAATTAGAACCTAGCCCCAATATTTCAGATCTATTTGGGCATTTACGTAGCTACGAATGTGGTTAATTCTATAAAGTCCAGGTCAACTAACTCGAGAATTTTTAAAGCTCTTTGTGAAGATTTGAATAGTGTTCATTCTACTCTGCTCTTTCATACAGAAGTAAGATGGCTATCTCGAGTCAAGGTCCTCACCCGGTTGTTCGAACTTAGACATGAAGTACAGGTTTTCTTTGAAGAACATCCTTTTCAACTTGCTTCCATGTTACACGACTGTAAGTGGCTTCAGACGCTTACATATTTATCAGATATTTTCCTACGTATAAACAATCTAAATTTAGCTCCTCAAAATAATTCCATAACGATCTTCAATGTTTCAGATAAAATTGAATCAATGATTAAAACATTGATTATTGGAGGACATGTATTGAAAATGGTCAAGCGGAGGTATTTAAAACTTTGCATAATTTTCGATCAGAGAATAAACTTTGCCTCTCCAGAGTGTTGAGCAACAACATTTCTCAACACTTAAAAGAGCTAAAATCAAGTTTCGACAAGTACTTTCACAAACCTGATGATGGAATTGGATTTCAAATCCTTTCAATGAAGAATATGTTTTGGGTAACTAAATTGTCTATCAAAGAAAAAGAGAACTTAATTGAACTATCAAATGACTCTGCTTTGAAAGTCGAATTAAAATCACTCTGTCTTATTAACTTTTGGTCACATATCAGCACCGAATATGAACAGCTTTCTCCTAAAGCGCTTAACGTTTTGTTGCCATTTACAAGTACAGTTCTGGTGGAAAGTGCATTCTCTTAGTATCTCTTTATTAAAAACAAATACCGTAATAAGCTGAATGCAGCTCCAGATTTACGATTATACCTTGCATCAATCGAAACTGATTTCAAAAAACTATTTGCCTCAAAGCAAGCTCAAGGATCTCACTGAATATAATAAGTTAAGTTAAAATTAATTTAAAATTGCGAATATTTAACTTTATGTTTATAATACTTTATATTTATTAAGTATTTTGTTTTTTATTAAAAAGTTATGTATCTATAAAACACCTTTTAGTTTTCATCAATAAACATTCTGGGCATACTCCTTGAAACGTTATTGCTATTTATTTAGTGTTAGAACAAATTTAAAATAATAACAACTACAACTATTTAAATTATTAACATTTTTCTAATTTAAGGGGTACAATTTAGGATAATGAACTGCCAAGGGGTACGCAAACCAAATAAGGTTGATAACCGCTGCCCTAGATGAATGTCCTATGAAATTTCCTATAGATACCCATTTGAGCAATTTTGATTTTTGCAGTGAAGAAGTTTTGAGTACAATAAAAATGTCTAGGGCTGATCGTTTTCAAAGTAAATGTAAAAAACCAACATTTTTATATGGCAACACCAAGAATGAGTTGCCCGATTTAGTCCATTTTTGAGATTTTATTTGCTATTACTATGAAAACACAATGTACGAAATTTCAGCTCTCTATGTCGACGTGTTCTCAGGTAGTGTCCAAATATATAGTGGAAAACGAAATTTTTGTATGGCAACCCCACGAAGGAGTTGCCGGATTTGTCTCATTTTCGAACTTAATTTCACTTTTTTTTTTAATGTCCGTGTACAAAATTTCAGCTTTCTAAGTAAACGCGTTCTCGAGTTATCGTGCGCACGGACAGACGGACGGACGGACGGACAGACGGACATGCAAAAATCAAAATAACTTTTAATTTTATGCGCGGGTGTCCAATCCGTTTTGCTCTATCATCATTATTTCTCTGCGTTACAAACGGAATGACAAACTTAGTATACCCTATAGATTTCATCTAGGGTATAAAAACACTGCAGAATGAAGCAAAGAACAGAACCTGTGAAACTATGAAAAGTATCAATACGTCGTATGAACGAACCCCATGGACGGAATGCAGGAGTTGAAGCAAAAAAAAAACGGGACGGTGAGAAAAAACGACGTGAACGAGCGACAGATGTCTTGTCGGAGCTGCGGTAAAAGGAAAAGTTTTAATTAAGTAAAAGTAAAGCTAAAAAAAAAAATCAAATAAAAACCAAAAGAACGAAAAATATAAACCTAAAATAATATTTTCGTCATCCCTGAGCGCAGTGAGGGAATTCGCACCAGCGCAAGTTTGCGGAAGCCTCATATAACCATAGATGGCATAAGAGCTACATAGATGTCGCATAGCATACCGTAAAAAAGTATACAGATTTTGAATGGCTGGTCCATTCCGGAATAGACCACAACATGTTTCTGATGCACGGAGAACAAATGTTGCTTTGACAGCAGTTTTGTATACATTTGGTCGACTGCCTCAACATGATAGATGCTGCAAAATATGAATCACTCGACGTAACTCTAATCATTTTTCTTTTCAGTTCGCTGTACTTATTAAAGTAAAGGGAATGATGCACAACATATTCGGTGCGGAGGAAGGGATATTCGGTGCGGTGGGAGGGGCGTCAACGTTACTTCTTTCTTTTGTCGTTTTTGGAAATACTTTTTATTTTGCTGTAGTAAAGGATTTGATTTGATTTAAAAGAAACAATTTTATTAAAATCATTTGGCCCTGAGAGTAACTTTTTGTTATGGTATTGCATGATGGCTTTGCACGTAACCCCCGGAATATAATACAAGCCATGAAGTCGCCGAAGGGACCGACATATTAAGACGCCTTAACGTGCCGGGTACGGCATGCAGTAAGAGCTCACTCTGACTGCTTTTTGTATACTCGTCATGGAGGAAAAACTAAAATTTCATTTTGAACAGGTCCTAAAGCCCAAAACTGTCGCTCCCACAGCAAAATGAAGTTAGAACAAATTGCAGCCAAATATGTTTTTTTTTTTAATAGTTTTATAAAAATATAGCATGTAGAACAAATTTACGGAAATTATAGCGTTTGAACAAAATACAAGCAACTTTTATATTAAAAACTCCTTCAGTAAGATAAGGCAAGAAGACTGTGGATGTCGCCTGCTGACCGGCCCGCTGCTCTCTTTTTTGACTTTGTTCATGGCTTGTATCCTGCGGGGGTTACGCTTTGCACCAACTAAATATTCTCCTATCGAACTTAACAATTTTCCTAGAGATTTACAATTCGCCCCCGTCTTTGACAAACTAATAGCAAAGTATAAATAAATATAAGTAGAGACAGAGGCGAACAAAATTGGAAATTTTCCGTGTTTTTTAGACAAAGAGGTAATCTCATATACTTTTGTCTTTTGCATGAATGGGGAAAAAGAACTTGGCTATGCATTATTGTAGTGCGACTGAGACAACGAGTTAAAAACAAAAATTGAGAAAACGTAGGATCACCCGAATGATAAAATCTTCTTGAATACCTTCAAAATTATTTCCAACTATTCATAATAATATACATTGGGTAACCCTACCTCCATTTGGCAAGAAAAAGATAAATTTCGCACTAAAAGGAGATGTAAAATTTCTGTCAAATAAAATTCCCCGAATCCAGCATGAGATTCCCCTACTTAATCTCTTTCGAGCACAACAAACGTAAACAGAAAAACGTGCTGTTCACATATCATAGGATTACACTAACAAACATTAGAATTCCTGCGAAAAACATTGGGACAATGTCTGAAAATCGTGTTTTCATAAAAACGCGGGAAGATTTTATGAGAGTAAAATCAGAAAACTCCGCCCATTCGCTCTTATTTACGAAAATAAATCATTTGCCATTCCATTTCGTTGCATGTAATCTTCGCTTTCACATGTTTTGTCTTATTCGTAAAATGTCAAAGAGGGTTTGATTTTTTTTTTATTTTTTTTCTCTTCCTTCCTTCCTTTTCTCGCCGTGTACATTTAAATGGAAAACAATCGGAACACTCTTCTGTGTCCTTTCTTTTTTAGTTATTAAGGGTGGCCCTTCGCTATATCCACTAACATGTGTCCGGCTATTTCAATTCTGCAACATTTTGGTTCAGGAGCTAGCAACCAAGAGAAGCGTGAATGTTTCGTTGACGGAGCAGAAAAACGGGTGGAGTGAAGAATGTTATCGGATAATATGTGGCACAATATTTGCGTTCATGTTTAACTGTCCTGACGTGCTTAGAGCAAACAATGTGGCGAGGTTTTGCCAAAAGTAAGGAATCAGCAATAGTTGTGAAACAGGGACAGCATTATTGCAATAAAGTGTGTATATGATTGCTTCGCTTTCAACTATTGCCTATTTCTCGCTTTTAGTAAGCCTCGTGCAAAATTTGCAATATTTCTTCTCTCAAATTCGGTCTAATTAAATTCAAACAATTCAACAATGCTTTTTACAATTTATTACAATTGCTGACGCATTTTATTTTCCAAGGTAGCGGACTTATAATTGTAATAAAATAATAATAAGGTATTGTGGAAATATTTAAAAAAGATTGCCCTTACTTTTGTGAATTACAAAATGTCAATCCAGACATATTAAAAATAAGTTGAAATTGTTAAATTAAAAATAATTTACTAAACCCTCGCAATTGGCAAGTATATAAAATATTATACTTGCTTTTGGTAAGGAATATGCGAATTACTTATAAATTGCCTTTTTTAGCTTACTTTCGTATGTCCGTTTAGTCCGCCGCCTAAATTACCAACGAGCATTTGGCAATATCGTTTTCGAGGGTTATGCTTGCCCATGGGAAGTTACTTTCGACTTATTTTCGATTAACTTTCTTTGCTGGGATTTTTTGATTTTTTATTAGAAATTTTGGTTGGTTGTGCAAAGCGAGATGACATATGATGACTTTTGCCTTAGAATTTTTACTTTTTAGTTCATTGTGTCTGCAGTTTTGCAGATTCGATGTTTTTTAGGGTTTTGGTTAACTGCGATGGGAAAAAGTAAGCAGATAATAAGATTGTGTGCATTTCTTGTTTGTTTTTAATTTTTGTAATGTTTCTTGTCGGAAGGGGTAGGATATGGGATTGCAGGATACACGGGAAGTATGGGATGTAATATATTAATGGTATAGACTAGATGGGTGGGATTTGGGATGTTTAGATAGTTCAAAATAGAAGCGTTACATTATTTAAAAATTTATTATTGACAAATCAAAGTAGTAATGTAAGAGAGTAACTTTTTGTTATGGTATTGCATGATGGCTTTGCACCAACTAAATATTCTCCTATCGAACTTAACAATTTTCCTAGAGATTTATAATTCGCCCCCGTCTTTGACAAACTAATAGCAAAGTATAAATAAATATAAGTAGAGACAGAGGCGAACAAAATCGGAAATTTTCCGTGTTTATTAGACTGAAAGAGGTAATCTCATATACTTTTGTCTTTTGCATGAATGGGGGAAAAGAGCTTGGCTATGCATTATTGTAGTGCGACTGAGACAACGAGTTAAAAACAAAAATTGAGAAAACGTAGGATTACCCGAATGATAAAATCTTCTTGAATACCTTCAAAATTATTTCCAACTATTCATAATAATATACATTGGGTAACCCTACCTCCATTTGGCAAGAAAAATATAAATTTCGCACTAAAAGGAGATGTAAAATTTCTGTCAAATAAAATTCCCCGAATCCAGCATGAGATTCCCCCACTTAATCTCTTTCGAGCACAAGAAATGTAAACAGAAAAACGTGCTGTTCACATATCATAGGATTACACTAACAAACATTAGAATTCCCAGTGCCGGCTCTAGCACTACTAGCGCCCTGATGCGAAACTCATTTTAGTCGCCCTTTTTCTAGGAGGAGGATCTCTTGAATAATTTAATGATTTTTTTTTTGTCAAATTAATTAAATTGGTAATGTTACATATAAAAATAAAAACATGTTAAAAAATTAATTATTCTTTTTAACTGAAGTACAGGTTTTTTTTTTTTTTATATTATTAAGCCAAGCTCAGGGGATACCCTATGATGCAAAGCACAGCGTGGCAGGAAGGAGATAGGGAAAGGATTAAGGGATATGAGGAGAGCGGCGGAGGTGCCGATGTATGTCGCCCTTAAACATTCGCAGGTTGTATGCCGGAGGAAAGACAGAAGATGGTAGACTGTTCCCCATTCGCACAGTTCGGGATAAGAAAGCATCACGGAATTTTAGTGTACGGCCGAAGGTAATTTGAAGGGTAAAAGGATGAGCGCGGGATGCAGCGCGAGTATTGCGTGCAGGAACTATTCTACAAGGGATCAGACTAGATATTTCATCAGAACATTGACCATGCATATAGCGATAAAGGAGCGAAAGGCATCCAACATTGCGACGGTGCTCGAGCGAGTCGGTATGACGAGTAATTGCCACATCGCCAATGAACTTGCAGGCTCTCTTTTGGACAATATCCAATGAAGCTAAGGCTGTGCGACCAGCCCCGGCCCAGATATGGGAATTGTATTCCATTCTAGGTCTGATGTAGGACTTGTAGAGGAGCGCTATATTTGATGGGCTGAAATATTTCTTACACCTTTTCAAAAAACCAAGACAAATATATTCTATAAAGATACAATGAACAACATTTAGAAAACAAAAACACAAAGTAATACAATATTCCCTAGATATTTACTTTTCTAGCTTTTAAACTTGCAAATTCATCAATTATACAATTTATTTCTAATTTATCGCATATATCACTTTCAATTAATATCATTGACATTCCAACTAATCTTTCTTGAGAAATGGTTGACCTTAGGTAGTTTCTAATTAGTTTAAGCTTCGAAAAAGATCTTTCTCCACTTGCAACTGATACTGGTAAAGTTAAGAATATTTTCACAGCAATCACAAAATTTGGAAATATCGAATCCAGTACATTTGTATATATATATTTCAATATGGCTAGTGGGTTTTCATCACAGTCATTCAAAAAATCCTTTGCTATTTTTATTTCATTAAACAATTCTGTTGAAGATATATCTTTTTTCTCGCCATCAGTAAGCATTATTTCTAAATCAGCACAATGTTTTTTTAATGTATTATCGTCAATTTTGTAAATTTCTTTAATATTATGTATAAATTCAAATGTTTCACTATATTTTGTGAGGAGGTTAAACCTTTCTTTTAAAGAGTTGATAGTAATATCTAAAATTGGCAGAAAAAATGATATTTTAAATTTAAGTTTCGAATCAACTGGTGTTTCGTCCACAGATTCATAATCAAAATGTTTTTTCTTTCTTCTGCGTAACGTATTATCTTTGAATTTCGTAGGTATATCCAAATCTACAGCTAAATTTTCTGCCGTTTCAAGAACAATATTAAAATTTTCATCGGATCTATATTCTTCAACAAACTGAATAAGATTATTTAACGCAACTGAAGAAACTTTTAAGTTTTGATTCGGATTTTGTAGCATTTTACTAACAACATTAACTTTACTTAAAATATCGTGCCAAATAATAATTGAACATATAAATTCATATTCTTTTATTTTGAAAGCCACAGCTTTAGCTTCGTGCTTTGTGTTATTATCTATTTCTATGTTTTCATAAATGTCAACCAAAGCATCTAACACTTCACCTGTTTCAAACCTAAGTGGACGAAGTGCATCGACTCTCGATTACTATCTGGTGGCCGAGAAAGGTTTTACTGTAATGTTAGTGTTTTTTTTTAAGAACTCCCACCGTTTTGTTGAAGCGCTAAAGAAATTATAAATTGCTTGAATAGTGCAAAAGAAACTAATTGATTCTGTATTAATTTTGGCTGCATCATTCACTACTAAATTAAGTGTATGTGCAGCACAAGGGACGAAAAATGCCCGTGAATTTAAATTCAAAATATGCTTTTGGACCACATTATTTTTGCCCCGCATATTTGCGCCATTATCGTAACCTTGTCCACGTAAATTATTAATATTTAAACCTAATTCTTTCACTTTGTCAATAAGGTAAGTTGCTAAACCTTTTCCTGTGGAGTCAGATACTTTTAAAAATCCAAAAAAATGTTCGTTTATTGTAACTTCATTATTTTCATCTTTATGGACAAATCTGGCTATAAAAGTCATTTGCTCGTTATGACTAATATCAGGTGTACAATCCAATATTAGAGAAAAATATTTGGCATTATTTATCATTTGAATAATATTTTCCAAAATTTTCGAAGAGACCAATGAAATTATTTCATTTTGTATATTTTTGCCTAAATAATGAACAGTTTGTGTCTCTTTTTTTTGTATCTTTGCTAAATGGTTTGCCATCACGATGTCAAATTTCGAAAAAAGTTCTACCAATTTAAAAAAATTGCCGTTATTTTTTTCATAAATAGTATCTGACGAGTCACGAACAGCCAGGCATTGTCTGGCAAGATATTTTATGATTTCGACAATCCTCTCTAAAACCGCGGACCAATGTCTCTTTTCAATTGCGTATACTTTTTCGAGTTCAGCATCTATTGTAGTTAAGTTTTTCATTTTATTTTTTAATTGAGTCCACTTTAAAAAGCAATTAACATGTAATGTACCAACTTCATGAGCTGCAAGTGTTTTTGATAAATTTCTCCAGCAACTAAAACCATTTGTAATCAAATGTTGGTTTCCTTCATTTATAAATAGCTTACAGCAAAAACAAAAAACAACGTTTGTTGAACTTGAATAAACCAGCCATGTTCTTGGTATGATTTCATTATTAGGTAATTTACGATTATAATAATAATTAGTAAAACTTCGGCCATTGTCATCACGAGGATAACTTTGTTTCCTTATCTGCATTGGTCCTTGTTCAATAATAATTTTTCGAATTTTATCGTTAATAAATTTTGGCCAAGTTGCGGGATCATTTGAATGAAAATCAGAAACATCACTTATACTTTCAGAAAAATGTAAAGACTGAAGCTCTTGGGTAGATGAAGATGCTACTTCTGTTTCTATATTTATAGATTGTTGCTCATTTGTGGCACTATTACTATCTTCAGCACTCATGCTTGTGCCATCTTCTAAAATATTTCGATCATCCGTAACTGTAGGTATTCCTAAATTTCCTTCTTTTAAATATTTGTTAAGGCTTGTCTGATTTCTTTGTGCCTCAATTTCTCTCTTCGCTTTTCGTTTTCGATTTTCACAGCCGGATAATTTTGTCTTCGAACTCATATTAGATAATCTAATATAATTTGTTTAAATTTTAAATTAAAGTTAAAAAATTAAATTTGTTAAAAAGTATATTTAAAGATAATTAAATGATTCCTACCGTACTATAATTGAATTCCGCAAAATCACCAAATTCACTACTAACTTTATTAACTTTTTTACCAAAATAAGGAAACTGAATTGAATAAGAAAGAAAGCTATTTCAAAGTAAATTTGTACTTGTACCGTTTTGAAATGATTTTTTTTTTTTTGCGAAATTTACTAAACAATATTTATGCACATTGAAAACTGAATATGTATATCTAGTAGGTGCGTAGTTCTTCAACTAAAGGCTGAAACACAGTGCGACCGTGAGCGCAGCCGGCGTTTGACAGTTCCTGTAGAATACATGAGAAGAAATTGGGCATGTTCCAATGGTGAAGTCGGCTGCGCCCACTGCGCTGAGGTTGCTCTAGCTTCTACTCTAGCGCAACTTTGAAGCACAGTGCGAGCACGAGCGCAGCCGGCGTTTGAGAATTCCTGTAGAATACATGAGAAGAAATTGGGCATGTTCCAATGGTGAAGTCAACTGCGCCCACTGCGCTGAGCAAACGCTGGGGTAGGAATAGTTTCTACTCCAGCGCAGCTTTTGGCATTTGGTAACATGATTTTCGTTGCTTACAGCCAGCAGCTGATTTGAGTGTAGTGCAATTTCAGAAACTGGGGATATTTAAATGATTTAATAAATAAATAAAATAAATAAAAATGTCGCAAAAAAATTTATTAGTTTGGTGCGAGATGCGGAGTTAATTTATAAATCAAATTAATTATTTCAATTAATTTATCAGTATCCATAATTTAAATTGACAACACATAAAAGTCAGAAAATAAAAGTAACAAGCACTACACTTGTTAAAACGAAAGTTCACTACGATGAGGTTATCAAACGCTCGCACTGTGTTAAGCTAAAGTTCACTACGCCGAAGTTATCAAAAGCTCGCACTGTGTTAAGCTAAAGTTCACTACGCCGAAGTTATCAAACGCTCCCACTGTGTTATGCTAAAATTCACTACGTCGAAGTTATCAAACGTCGGCTGAGTCGAAGTCGTGTACGCCCGCACTGTGTTTCAGCCTTTAATTTTAACTACATATATTTGAAATAATGATTTTCTTTAAAAAAAAATGTTTACAAATTTAGTAGGCGTGTAGTTGTTCAAGTAAACTTTGTTTTGGGGAAAAAAATGATTTAAAATTTTTTTTTAACAAATTTAATAAGAAAACCTAATTGTATTTAAAAAAATTTTAAGCGCCCTTTTAAGCGGCGCCCCGATGCTTTGCATCCGCTGCTTCCAGCTAGAGCCGGCCGTGAGAATTCCTGCGAAAAACATTGGGACAATGTCTGAAAATCGTGTTTTCATAAAAACGCGGGAAGCTTTTATGAGAGTAAAATCAGAAAACTCCGCCCATTCGCTCATATTTACGAAAATAAGTCATTTGCCATTCCATTTCGTTGCATGTAATCTTCGCTTTCACATGTTTTGTCTTATTCGTAAAATGTCAAAGAGGTTTGATTTTTTTTTATTTTTTTCTCTTCCTTCCTTCCTTTTCTCGCCGTGTACAGTTAAATGGAAAACAATCGGAACACTCAAATTCAAATTCAAAATTTATTTATTACAAAAAACGGATTGAAATTGGTCAAATGAATAAAGTAGTGAAACTACAAAGGCACCTGAGAGTTTAACTGTGTGTATGGGTGTATACGCACCCCGAAGTTTTGCTATAAAATTTTCATTGAAATCCGGATGTTGTAAGCAGCTGCGTTAGTATTTTTCTACTGTTTGACTTGTTTCATATTTATTGTGTCTAAATGTTTATTTACATTGCTACGATATTCGTTTTGAAACGATTTATGATTCATTCCTTTTCTCAATATGATTGATTTGGCGGTAGTTGATACTTTGATCTTACATAGGCTATTAAGGCCAAAGTTTTATATACAAAAGCAATCTTCAGAACAGAAAGATTTCCTAAAATATTTA
Organism: Dioctria linearis; assembly: GCA_963930735.1. Taxonomy (NCBI): domain Eukaryota; kingdom Metazoa; phylum Arthropoda; class Insecta; order Diptera; family Asilidae; genus Dioctria; species Dioctria linearis. The sequence continues at coordinate 207,143,074 of OZ005742.1, forward strand.
TCCAGGCAATTGGTTGATAATACTGTGAAAAGTTAGCTGTCAAGTCCCAAATAGTTAAAAACCAGCGTAAAGATTGCTATGCATCAAGTCTTCTACAACGTGCCTGATCTTCTCAAAGCAGGTACTACATATGTCCTCCCTCTAATAATCATGACCAGCTTGACCTGCGACATTTGCAAAAAACCAAAAAGCACAGTAAAAATGCTTGTAATGAAAGCATCAACATTGTAATTGATGATGGGGTAAGAGAAATATGTAGATTCGGACGATGCATTGTTATGGAACTATAGTGAGTGATTTGCTTTGGACGTAAAGTCCAGACTGCCTGCATGAGCGGACAGATCACTTGACGGACAGCGTTGACTGCAGGGCGGCACGCTAGCTCGCCTCAGCTATTGGCGGAGAGTGTGGGGAGGTTCCACGAAAAACCTTCCGCTGCCGTCTGCCATAATCAAAAAAAATTCCGTGCCTATAAACACTAAAAGCCGGCACACATTCGGTCCTGAAGGGACCCTTACGTCACTTACCTATATATAGCTGAAGGCGCAGATGTTTTTGCCTTCCTGCATGCCCCAACCGCCCATGCGACTCTGAGGGCAGTTATCTTCAGAGTCCCTAATTGACCTGTCGAGAGAGAAAGTCTAGGCGAGCCTAGACGACCTTCATATGAGAGGGCTCCAGGAAAGTAGAAGGAGAAATTAATAAAAGCTGCAGAGCATTATTTACGTTATAATCGTTTTAATCAATAAGATATATTTGGGGAGGAGCCAATACTAAACAATGGCCACACCTATCGTACTTTAGTCCATTTTACACATGAGGATATCACTATTAATTCAACAAATAAAGTGCATAGTAACTTGTTATGGAACTATAGTTAGTGATTTGCTTGGGACGTAAAGTCCCGACTGTCAGCATGAGCTGAAAGATCACTCGACGGGCAGCATTGACTGCAGGGCGGCACGCTAGTTCACCTCAGCTATTGGTGGAGAGTGTGGAGAGGTTCCACAAAAAAACCTGCCGCTGCCGTCAGCCATAATCAAAAAAAAATTCGTGCCTATCAACACAATCGGCACACACCGGTCCTGAAGGGACCCTTACGTCACCTACCTATATTTATCCTCGAAGGTGCAGATGTTTCGGCCTTACTGCATGCCCCAACCACCTATTTGACACTGAGGGCAGATAGTTTACAGTGTCCCTACACAGGTATAATTATATACATTTTATAATGCAATTGTCTGTCTTGCAAAATCACTGCACGAAAATCTTGCGGTAGAGTGTGAGAACAACAAATATAAATTGGATATCTTTTCACAGTCACATCACATAAAGTCAACTGCTGTATATGTCTCACAACTTTGATAAAGTTTTCTCCAAAAACTCTTTAAAGAAGGGAATTACTCTCTCTATGAAAATTGCAAGTGTGACAATCGGTAAATTTAGTTCTTCTAGAATAATTTAAACGAATTTTATGTTCTTCATAAATTTTGCACTCGCCTGCAGTAAAAGTACCAGCAAGGTAGTTTGCAAATGGAGTTACGTTGACATTACTTTTGCCATTTCCATGAATGATAAATTTAACATCAGTTTCAGCGCCATTGAGATGTTGAAAAACTTCAGATTTGTAATCTGATCTGATTTTTTTACGCTTCGTTCGAATGTCCTCGCTAAGGATTATTCTTCTTTTTATTATTTACACAGTTCTCACAAACTTCTGATGAATAAAGTTGTATTGCAGCTTTCGATGAGGGATAATAATTCTTGCCGTTCCCTGGACTACTCGAAAATTCCTCTTTTTGGCAGGATGTCTCCGCAAATTTTTGATGATCACAAAGTTTCTCCGGGATGTTTTTCACAACGTACTTGTTACAGCAATACGACAGGAAAAGTGGTCTTCTTCTTCCTTGTCATTACCAGCATGTCATATCGAGCTTGGGGAAACGCATCTCTCTCGGTCGGGGTGCGTTTTAATTTTCTGCTCAACGCGGTCGCTCACACGCTTGCTTCAGTACTTTGAGTAGCATATTGCTATATGCAATATGCTACGACCATAACAGGGCAGTGTGGTCTGCGCCACCCATGGTTCAGACAACGCTGAGCAATGGTCGACTGAGCTAGCCGGTCTTAAACATAGGCCTCATCGCTGCGGGCGCTTAATGTGTTTCTCGATCCACGACCCAATGCGTATTCCTCATCACTCGTGCTATACTCACGTTGCTCTACTTGACCGAGGACGCATCGAGGACACATCCCCGAAGTCTCGTCAGTCTTTGATCAGACCTCGACATCCCTCTCCGTGTGGGAAGCCAAAGCCACATCGACAAGCTGGTAACCCAAAAAATCCAGCCGGTCGATGTCTCTATGCCTTTCCTCACAGAGATGCCGGGGTAGCCTTGCGATCAGCAACCCAAAGAACTGATCGCCAAGCTTTCCCGGCGCTACATCTCACTCCGATCTCAGACCGCGATTGTTCAAGGGCGTGTCTCCAAGGCGTCGTCGAAGTAGTGACATGCTGACAGACTTATACAGGAACGGATTCCAACAGGTATATCACCCACCATTGACGGGGAAATAGCAGGGCTCTGCGATATCCTGGATGCTTTCTTAGGGCTACCAGGAATAAACGTGACAATAGATAGACGACGTTTCCAGACTGATGATCACTGCCTGATGTCTTTGGCGTGATAGACTCCTAACAGTTTCCCCTGCAGATCTTCAAGCTCGTATAGGGAGTTTCCTTTCTTGGCTTTAACCCGACATTTGACAAATTTCTGTCCCATTTTAGCACTCGTCTGCTGTTGGAAGTTGCTTTGGGCAAAATTCCTTCTAAATACCTCTTGACCCACCTTGAAATCGACAGGTTTCGCCCTGAGATTGTAGGCTCTTGAGCCCTGTGCGAATGCATGTTGTAAATTTTCCTGCACTCTCGCAAGGATCAATCTCAGTTTGTCCTCAGCATCTACTCTCACCGGCTCATTAAGAGTTCCAAGGCTCCTCAAGATGGAATACGAGCTGCCATGTTCAATTATTTACTGACCGAAAAGCGTTCGATAAGGAGAGAAACCAGTTGCTTGGTGGAAAGAGCTCCTAAGGGAACTAGCTATCTGGCTCAGATTCTCATCCCATTTTGTGTGTTCCTTCCGAATATACGCTCTAATCCCTGACAATAGAGACCTGTTTACTCGCTCTGAGGCGTTTGCTTGCGGCGAGTAAACTGCCGTTGGCAAGTGCTTCACCCCATACTTGTCCAGTAATCTGGTAAACTGAGTCGACAAAACTGGACTCCATTGTCAGAGACGATCGTTTCCGGGACTCCGAACACGTGGAACACTTCCGACTCGATGAATTGGCACACATTGAGTGTAGATGCTTTTCTCATAGGTTTGAGAATTGGGAATTTTTGAAAAGTGGTCAAGAACTATTAGAATGCAGACGTTTCCTTTCACTGACCGGGGATATGAACCCAGAAAGTCGATATACAGCTTTTGCCATGGTCGTTCTGTCACAGACTGATTTCTCATAGGTGGTCTCAGAATAGTATTGGGGGCCTTCGTTTCCTTACACACGTCACAGGTGCCTACGTAGTTTTTGACATCCACCGTCATTCGTGGCCAGTACAGATTTCTTCGCAGACGTTCCAGTGTTTTTCCTATACGTCTGTGTGAAGCTAGTGGCGGATTATGAGCCCTGGAAATCCAAAGCTTCCAAGCTTCTTCTTCCTGAACCGGATCGCCTGTTCTCGGAACAGTCCGAATGTAAACGAAGCCATCCCTGACACAAAGATCTGGTAGTTTACCAGAAGTTGTTTTAACGGTATGCCTCAGTTCCTCATATTCCAACGAGTTGAAATATGGCGAACTAAGGTCAACTTTTGTGCCAGGATCTTCGTTGGTGGACAGGCTGTCACAATGAATGCGTGACAGCGCATCAGGGACGACGTTCAGGCTTCCTTTTCTGTGTTCAATAGTGAAGTCGAAACCCTGAAGCTTCAAAATCCACCGCCGCAATTCTACCGCTGAGGTCCTTTTGAGACATCAGCCATTTCAAGCTCGCATGATCAGTCACTATCTTAAACGGCATGAGTTCTATGAAGGGCGGAATTTCTGTACGCTCAAGATTGCGGGTAAGCATTCTTGCTCTGTGATGGTGTAATTTCTTTGTGCTGAGTTCAACTTTTTCGAGACGTAGGCTATTGGTTTCTCGTGGCCATCGTCATCTAATTGAATCAGCAACCCACCAATACCTTGTTGGCTCGCATCTCACTGTATAACGAACGGTTTGGTGAAGTCTGGGCTCACGGAGCAGAAGTAAGTTTTTGCTTTAGTAGATCAAGAGACTTCTGGGTTTCAGGTGTCCATTTGAACTGACTGGGGTTTTTCAAGGTGTCTGTAATGGAGGCAGTTAAGTCAGCATAGTTCGGGATGAACCGTCTATACCATCCTGCCATACCTAGTAGGCGTCGGGCCTGCCGAACAGTTTTAGGTGACGGATAGTCAACTATAGCTGAAATTTTGTCAGGGTCAGTTCTTATACCTCCCGTTCCGACAATAAAACTCAAGTATTTGGTCTCTTTGATACAAAACTTTCTCTTCTCGACGTTGATAGTGAAGCCAGCTTTCCTCAAACTATCCGCTACACGGGATAGTAACGTGAGATGTGAGTCTGATGACAGAATTAATAAATCGTCTAGATAGACGAGAACGTTCTCACGAAGATCGAAAGGAATGACTTTATCCATGAGGCGGCACATCGTTTGTGGAGCGTTGCATAGGCCGAATGGCATCACCGTGTACTGTTAGAGAGGATGACCAGGTACTGTAAAAGCGGTATTCTCTCTGGAATCAGTGTCTAGGGAGATCTGCCAGAATGCGTCTTTCAAGTCCAGGCTCGTTATGTAGTTTGCCGGAGGAAGTCGACTCAGAAGTGCGTCTATCTGCGGAAGCGGATAGGCATCCTTCTTCGTAACAGAGTTGACCTTCCTGGCGTCAAAACAAAGCCGAACTTATCCAGGCTTCCTTACCAGAACAACTGGAGAGCTCCAAGGACTCTGCCTCTCCTCTATCACACCCAGCGATAGCATTCGCTCTAATTCAGCATCCATCAAACTTTGTACTGCCGGCGATATCGGATAAAAGCGCTGTTTTATCGGAGCTGCGTCATTCGTTTCAATTTGGTGAGTGACCAATGTTGTTTTTCCCAGGCCTAAAGAGGCGAAAGAGGGGAAAAGCTGTTTGGTGGCTTCTAAGCGTTGTTGATCGAGACTAGAAAGAATATGGCAGTCGGTGTCAGAGGTAGCTATTACACTTGGATTCACTTCTGCGACTATACCCAGGACATCTGGAGCCAACCCAAATAGACGCCAGAAGTCTATTCCCAGATATAGTGCCTGTGTGAGCCCAGGAACCACGTAAAAACGCACGTTTTGGGTCTTATCACGGAAAGTGACATCTAAGTCCACATGACCATGCACAGTCGTCATGGCACCATTTGCTACTTGAACCTGTGTCCGATACTTCTTCCATTCGACATCTGCTTCTGCAAGCTTCTCTAGAGCTGCCTGACCTAGAATACTGACAGTGGCACCACTATCAAGTAGTCCAGGCTCAGTTCGCCCGAGCAGCTGTACTTCGGCGTACGGTCGAATGTCGTCTGGCATCGACACGGAAATCTGTGCCAGTTTTTTTCTCTCTAGTCTCATCCGTCGACCGTATTCCCCCAACGAATGGTAGATCTTTCCTTTTTCGGTCTCATACCCAAGTCAGGAAACATTATTTCGGCTAACTCCCCCATTGAGGAGAAGATTCGGTCACTTACTGTGTTGTATCTCTGCAGACGCGTATGATACGGCGTCAGTGGATGTAAAACAGGCTCACTCCCACTCGTCATAACAGAGCTTGGTGGCCGTTTTAAAACAGAAAGGACAGCAGGCCAAATCTCCTGCTCAGTATCTTTGTCAGCCAACAGTGCTGTCGGTGTTAACGGGATATCGGAAATTGAAGACTCTTCCAACGAAGTGTCTAATAAGAAGTGGAAATGGGAGCTTAAAGATCTGCGGAGAAGTCTATCAAGTTCTCCGTCTCTATCCTTGGAGTGTTCGTATTATCAGGTGTTTTACTGATATCATCAGAATCACTGAATGATATCAGTGGATAATTCAGAGATTCATCAATGTGATCTGCTAAAGGAGCGGACCTTCCTCCTTGTCCAAGGCTTGAACTGGAGTGTTCGTTGCAGTTGGCGCGGGTCGAAAAGAGGTGGTGGTATTCCCGACCCGTCTCAAGTTTTTCTGTCTACAATAGCGACAATCAGGCTTGAAGATGCTCTTGCGTCCGCATCCATAGCAGAACACAACCTGTCTCTCCTGCCGGCAATCTTGATAGAAGTGACCGGACCGGTCACAGTTCCAGCAGGTTACATTCTGAGGGGTTGTAATTACAGCTAGTGCTACTGCTTCCTCACTGCGTTCATGTGTCATATTCAGTTCGGCCTCTGTCGGACGAAACTCATTCACCTCGCTGACTCTTTGGCCGCGATAAGCATTCCAGCTGCTTGCTGTAGCGATTCGCTGCTACGTCGCCTGTATTTGAGTCACGAGACTCCGTAGTTGATGTATATTGTTAGTGGGATGTAGGCAGACCTTTTGCTGAATGTCTGGAAGCAGATTTGACTTTACGATTTCTAGGAATTCCCCGTCCGCCAAGGGACTTTGCAGTTGATCGCGCAACTGTACCAGGTGTTGATGGTATGTAGCAAATGACTCTCCTGCACTCTGTTCATCAGCTGAACTTTGACCTTAAGGTCATCATGCGGTACTCCCCATTCAGCTAATAGAGCTGTTTTTACATACTCCCATGAAGGCGTGGAATTTTGCTTCAGGAGAGACCAGTACCAGTCCATAGCTGGTCCAGAAAGTAAGGTTGTCATGTGCCTTACTAGAAGATCGAAATCTCCTTCTAAGGCCGAATACGTCAAAGCTTCCACTCGAAACACAAATTTGTCGACAGTAAGCCGTGAGCTGTCACCGCTATAAGATATATTCCACCTACGGATAGGACTGCCAGAACTTCGCTGTCCTACGCCTGCAGGGTTTCGACTAGGTGGTGGTTGTGGAGGTGGGACAAAATCTGGTCTAGGCTGATTTATAGGCTGACCAAAAGCTGAATGCGGTCTATTTGACGACTGCCTACGCGAGTCGTGAAATTCTTGGGATGGTCTTGGTTCACCCAAAGACGGAGGTGGTCGTGAAAAATCCATGGGCGGCATTGCTGCTGAGATCTGTTGTCGGACACTAGTTATTAATTCAGTCCGCAACACATCGAGGCTCTGTTCCAGGCCTTCGCGTACTAGGTCTTGCAACCCAAGAAACAATTTTTTGTATATAGTAGTAACCGTAAGGTTTCCAGTACCAAATTATATAACTTGAGCTATATAGACTGGTACTCGAAACGTCTTTGTAACCACTATAAACCCCTTATAGAGCTTAAATGGAGGATTATATAAAGGTTACCGTGACTTGATTTAGGTAACGTTATATAAATAAAAGTTTTATAAAATGAGTAACCAAAATATTCTGGTTACCTTAATATAACTTCTTATATAACCCTTATATAACCCAAGGTGCTCTCGATTAATTTATTTCGGTCATAGCATTGGTTGCGGTAATGTTTCGGTTACCTTTATAAACTTTGTTTATAATGGTGATGGTAACGTTTCCACAACGCTCGGAATTCTCAGACTGATTACTTTCAGTGATAGAAATGTTAGGGAAATTATTTTTCGTTACCTTTATAAAATAATAATATGCAAATATTTACGAAACCTATCTTGACATAGAATTTCGATTTTTTTTGTATTGTATTTTTATAATGTAAGGGTTTAATATTTTTACATTTTAGAAGTACAATTTTTCGGCATATGTGGTGAAATTCAGCTGCAATTGAAATTTTACTCTGAATATCATCATAGATACTTCCAAAAAATACAGACCGCTCCAAAAATAAGCAATATTTAATAATTTTAATTAAATATGACAAAATTTAACATTTTCACTTATGTGACATTAATTCAGAAAAATTACATAACATACTTTAGAAATGTTATGTACCTAAAACGATGTATTTTCTTCATATACAAATAAAACGGAAGCCATATATCTGCCATTTAAAAAATTGGCTTAACCGACATTTTCTTTTTTATACGACGGCAAAATTAGAAATTGATCAATCCCGATGGTAGCTTCGTCCACCGCTGACCGTTACCTGTCGAAATTTGGGCATTCGCATAAGACACTGTGCTTTTAGAAGTTTGACAGCGGCACTTTTTCGTCGTTTGCCGTTGATCGTCGTAATTGTATTTAAGCCTTGACTTACAAATTTTGTTTTACGGTTCTTCAATCTTCCAATAGAACCAGATCCATGCAATCAACGTCTAGCCTAGGCACCCGTTAATTTTCCATGGCGACACTGGGCGCGTTTAGGCGGAGACCAAACCAGTTTGGAAGAATTGGTAGCGTTTGGTCACAACCATGTAAAAATACCAACCATTTCGGTATGGTTTGTAATTATACGGAGGAAAAATTGGTAATTTTGACCGCTCACTGATTCAAGAGTTGTTCAAAATTTTTATGTTCGTAGGGAAGCACAGAATTTTTTTTAGAAATACACTTGCAAATTGTTCTTAGGAATTTGAATGAATATTTATTCACCGACAACGGTGTAAACGAATTAGTCAGCGTGCCGAAAATCGACTAAATTGGCCGATTTTCAAATTCATTAGCCGACAAAATTTTACCTTAGCCGACAGCCGATTTTTTGACGATTTTGATATTTCGTCAGCCGATTTTGGGATTAACGCTAGCTACACCTAGTTTTCCCGGGGGGTTAGACGTAATAGTACAGCTTGCATGCAAGCTGCACTGCCATACTTCTTGCACGTGTAACCTCTACTGCCATGCTGGCAGCTCAGCTTTTAGCGAACTTACATTATGCAAAACCATGGCAGCTGAGGGGATAGTAATTTGACATTATACAGTTTTCAAGATGGCGGAAAAGAGATGCTGGAGAGAATTTGATAAATTTATTCTGGAAAAATGAGATTTTCTGGGGTCATTTGCATTACATCATTTACCAACACCTTCCTCTTAATTTTTTTCTTGGTTTTTATCATTCTGCTATTTCTTTTATTGCTATAATTTTCCAATATACGCAAGACTTTACGCCTCAATGCCATTTTTAAATGAACTTGCATGCAAGATGATAAGACATAAACCGAACTGCCTTCTTCTGTCAAGTTAAAAATCGCGTTGGAAGGAAGGCTTGGATGCAAGCTGTACTATCTCGTGTAATCCCTGGGTTAGTGTGCTTTGGCGATCGGATATATTTTGAGCCAATTTCTTGGTTGAAAAAGTGGATTTTTCCTCTCGTGATTGTGCGAAATTGATGCGTCGTAGAAAATGAGAAAAAAGTTCGCAACAGAGCACTTATGTCTCTGAAAGGAAGAGCGGAAAAATATATGCGAAATGTAGTAACTGGGGTGTATGTCACCCGAGTGCATGAAAATGGGTTTTCCGGCAACAAAACGTCCCAAGAAAGTCTTCTGAATCAGGAAAAGAATACACCACTAGATAGTACTATCGGCGAGGATTTTTATGCTGGTTTTGCATTAACGTTCATTCGAGGAGTTTGCATTATTTTGTATAGAATGGAATTTGGAATTTGCCGATTTTTAGCCGATTTTTAAAATCTGTTTTAGATTTTCTAGATACATTTAGCCGATTTTAGAAATTAATTATTGGCAACACTGGAATTGGTGCATTGATTCTGGTGGCTCACTCTTTCGGACAGGAGCTCATGCATTCAGTTTTCTTAGAAAGATCTGAACATTTTTCTTTAGATTTTTCATGCACTATTGGTGGCGGACAATGATTCCAAAGAGTTATGTTGATTCAGGTGCCTTGGCTTATCTGGGTCGCTATTTATATTTATGAACGTTGGCAAGTATTCTTAGAAATTTACTTAAACATTTTTCTTTCGAATTTTTATACACTATTGGTTGCTGAAAACGATCAGTTGGATTGATGCCACTAAAATTGATTCAATAATTTTTCTTCACAATTTTTACGGCAAGACTATAAAAATAAAAACCATTCGCTTTCCTCTGCTTGCGATAGTTGCCCTTGCTTTGCTTGTACTTTCGTATTCATTCAAGTAGTGTTATTTAATTTAACTTCACGTTTACTTTTAATTTAAAGGAGAAGAATAAACTTGCTACACTAGTTAGTGATGGAGGCAGAAATAGTAGCGAAAATGGAAAGCAGAAGACTGATAAGACCATTGACAACTTTTTTCAGAAGAAAGCAAGATCAGTTAAGCTCCCATCAAAAGATATAGTCATGACATATCATGCATTTCTACTCCTATTCCTTTGAATGTGAGTCAAATTGCAAGCTCTCACCCTCAGTCAATTACTTCACCCGTGACAGAATCGGTTGCGTCACATCTATTTCTACAATCTGTGCACGAGAAAGAGAATCTGGATATGAGTCCTTAATGTCTGTCCACTGAGATCGACATTGATATGGATAATATTATCGACAGGCTTTCCAAATAAAGCAGAAAATTGGGTTTTGTGATATCTAACTTAAATATGATAAAGAAAAATTAAAAGCGACTATTTCCGACTTTTTCCTCCCCTCGATCATTTTCGTTGTGACCCCCCCCCCCCCCCCCCCCCCCAGGCTGAAGGTCTGGATACGCGCCTGTCTTGAGGCCTATACTATACAAGCCGCATTTGAATTTATACCGTTATATAATTTGAACAATAAAAATGGCTACTAAAATTCAACTTACATGTCTTTTGGTCCCTCGAAGGAGCTCCCTGGAGGCCAATATGTGACGATCGACGTGCTGAAAAGTTGTTAAACAAAATTATGATTTAGTAGCCGGTCGCGGACCTCAGGCCCAGTCTGGGATCAAAACAAATCACTTTCTCTCAACAAACCGACGGGTGATACTAGCCTAGCTTCACCTTCTATCCAAAAATAAAAAAAAATTGACACTATTCTCACTTAATGTCCTTTAAAGTATTAAATAACTAAATAAATTTGAATATAAATACGGACTTTAACGACAACTAACAGTGCTGCCTGGAATAATTCCAATTTGTTTGTCTCCACTCCTTCCTGGGCTACTGAGCGATAAATGTAGCGGTTTGGTGTACTGCCATAGCGCTCCTTTTTCGTGGGTATAGGTACTATGTATATATGTAAACTAGTCGCTGGAAATTTACCGTGTCGAGATGCTGAGAAAGCCTCGCGATCAGTAACCTAAAGAACTGATCGCTAAGCTTTCCCGGCACAACATCTCACTCCGACCATGTTGTTCATGGGTGTGTCTCCCAGGCGTCGTTGAAGTGGTGACGTTGTCGATTTAGTTTCCTAACAGCCGTGTACAGGAATGGATTCCAACAGGTATATCACCCACCACTGACGGGGCAATAGGAGGGCTTCGCGATATCCCATAGTTTACCAGTGAAGCTGGCTGGATGCCTTCTTAGGGCTACCAGGAATAAACGTGACAGTCGATAGATGACGCTTCTAGACTGGATATCACTGTCTGATGTCTTTGGCGTGATAGACTCCTAACAGTTTCCCCTGCAGATCTTCGACCTGGTATAGGGAGTTTCCTTTCTTGGCTCGAACTCGACACTTGACAAATTCTCGTCGCAGTTTAGCACTAGTCTGCTGTTGGAAGTTGCTTTGGGCAAAATTCCGTCTAAATACCTCTAGACCCACTTTGAAATCAACAGGCTTCGCCCTGAGATTATAGGCTCGTGAACCCTGTTCGAACGCGTGGTGTAAGTTCTCCTGCACTCTCGCACGGATCAATCTCATTTTGTCTTCTGCATCTACTCTCAACGGCTCACCAAGAGTCCCAAGACTCCTCAAGATGGAATAGGAGCTGCCATGTTCAATTATTTGCTGACCGAAAAGCGTTCGATAAGGAGAGAAACCAGTTGCTTGGTGGAAAGAGCTCCTGAGGGAACTAGCTATCTGGCTCAGCTTCTTATCCCATTTTGTGTGTTCCTTCCGAATATACGCTCTAATCCCTGACAATAGAGACCTGTTTACTCGCTCTGAGGCGTTTGCTTGCGGCGAGTAAACTGCCGTTGGCAAGTGCTTCACCTCATACTTGTCCAGTAATCTGGTAAACTGAGCCGAGCAAAACTGGACTCCATTGTCAGAGACGATCGCTTCCGGGACTCCGAACACATGGAACACTTCCGGTTCGATGAATTGGCACACATTCAGCGTAGATGCTTTTCTCATAGGTTTGAGAATCGGGAACTTTGAAAAGTGGTCAAGAACCATTAAGATGCAGACAGTTCCTTTCACTGACCGAGGATATCGACCCAGAAAATCAATACACAGCTTTTGCCATGGTCGTTCTGATACCGACTGGACTCCCAGAGGTGGTCTAAGAGTGGTATTGGGGGCTTTGGTCTCTTTACACACGTCACAGGCGCCTACGTAGTTTCTGACATCAACTGTCATTTGTGGCCAGTACAAGTGTCTTCTCAGACGTTCCAGTGTTTTCCCTATACCTCCGTCTGAAGCTCGTGGTGGATCATGAGCCCTTAAATGACGTCGGTGACAAGCACTCGTAGAATCCAAAGCTTCCAAGCTTCTTCTTCCTGGAACGGATCGCCTGTTCTCGGAACAGTCCGAATTTAAACGAAGCCATCCCTGACGCAAAGATCTGGAGTTTACCAGAAGTCGTTTTAACCTTATGCCTCAGTTCTTCATATTCCAACGAGTTGAAATATGGTGAACTAAGGTCAACTTCCGGGCCAGGATCTTCGTTGGTGGACAGGCTGTCACAATGAATGCGTGACAGTGCATCAGGGACGACGTTCAGGCTTCCTTTTCGGTGCTCAATAGTGAAGTCGAAACCCTGAAGCTTCAAACTCCACCGAGCAAGTCTACCGCTGAGGTCCTTTTGAGACATCAGCCATTTCAAGCTCGCATGATCCGTCACTATCTTAAACGGCATAAGTTCTATGAAGGGCCGGAACTTCTGTCCACTTAAGATTGCAGCTAGGTATTCCTGCTCTGTGACGGTATAATTTCTTTGTGCTGAGTTCAACTTTTTCGAGACGCAGGCTATTGGCTTCTCGTGGCCATCGTCATTTAGTTGAATCAGCACCCCACCAATACCTTGTTGGCTCGCATCGCACTGAATAACGAACGGCTTGGTGAAGTCTGGGCTCACCACCAACGGAGCAGAAGTAAGTTTTTGCTTTAGTAGATCAAGAGACTTTTGGGTTTCAGGTGTTCATTTGAACTGACTGGGGTTTTTCAAGGTGTCTGTAATGGAGGCAGTTAAGTCAGCATAGTTCGGGATGAACCGTCTATACCATCCCGCCATAACTTGTAGGCGTCGGGCTTGCCGAACAGTTTTAGGTGACGGATAGTCAACTATAGCTGAGATCTTGTCTGGGTCAGTCCTAATTCCTCCTTTCCGGACTATAAAACTCAAGTATTTGGTCTCCTTGATACAAAACTTACTCTACTCGACGTTCATAGTGAGGCTTGCCTTCCTCAAACAATCCGCTACACGGGATAGCAATGTGAGATGAGTGTCGAAGTCTGAAGACAGAATTAATAAATCATCTGGATAGACGAGAACGTTCTCACGAAGATCAAAAGGAATGACTTTATCCATGAGGCGGCACATCGTTTGTGGAGCATAGGCCGAATAGCATCACTGTGTACTGATAGAGAGGGTGACCAGGTATAGTAAAAGTGGTCTTCTCTCTGGAATCAGCGTCTAGTGGGATCTGCCAGAATGCGTCTTTCAGGTTCAGGCTCGTTATGTAGTTTGCCGGAAGAAGTGCGTCTATCTGCGGAAGCGGATAGGCATCCCTCTTCGTAACAGAGTTGACCTTCCTGGCGTCATAACAAAGCCGAACTTTTCCAGGCTTCCTTACCAGAACAACTGGAGAGCTCCAAGGACTCTGGCTCTCCTCTATCACACCCAGCGATAGCATTCGTTCTAATTCAGCATCCATCAAACTTTGTACTGCCGGCGATATCGGATAAAAGCGCTATTTTATCGGAGCTGCGTCATTCGTTTCAATCTTGTGAGCGACCAAAAATGTTTTTCCCAGTCCCAAAGAGGCGAAAGAAGGGAAAAGCTGTTTCGTAGTTTCTAGACGCTGTGGATCTAGACTGGAAAAAACGTGGCGGTTGGTGTCAGGAGTAGCTAGTAAACTTGGTGTCACTTCTGCAACTATACCTAGGACATCTGGAGCTAACCCAAATAGACGCCAGAAGTCTATGCCTAGATATAGTGCCTGTGTGAGCCCAGGAACCACGTAAAAACGCACGTTTTGGGTCTTACCACGGAAACTGATGTCCAATTCCACGCGACCATGCACAGTAGTCATGGCACCATTCGCTACTTGATCCTGTGTCTGATGCCTCTTCCATTCAACCTCTGCTTCTGCAAGCTTCTCTAGAGCTCCCTGGCCTAGAGTACTGACAGTGGCACCACTAGCAAGTAATCCAGTCTCAGTTCGCCCGAGCAGCTTTACTTCGGCGTACGGTCGAATGTCGTCTGGCATCGACACGGAAATCTATTCCCGCCAACGAACGGTCGATCTTTTCTTTTTCGGTCTAATATCCAAGTCAGGAAACACGATTTCAGCTAACTCCGCTACTCAGGAGAAGATTTGGTCTCTTACTGCGTTGTATTTCTGCAGACGCGTATGATACGGCGTCAGCGGATGTAAAACAGGCTCACGCCCACTCGTCATAACAGAGCTTGGTGGCCGTTTTAATATAGAAATGCCATGAGGCCAAATCTCCTGCTCAGTAACCTTGTCAGCTAAAAGTGCTCTAGGTGTTATCGGGACATCGAAAATTAAAGGCTCTTCCAAAGAAGTGTATAATAATGTCATGGGCTCCCCAGAAGTGGAAATGGGAGCTTGGAGATCCGCGGAAAAGTCTATCAGGTTCTCCGTCTCTATCAATGAAATGTTCGTACTATCAGGTGTGTTACTGACATCATCAGAATCACTGAATGATATCAGTGGACAATTCAGGGACTCGTTAAGGTCTGCTAATGGAGCGGACCTTCCTCCTTGTTCAAAGCTTGAACTGGAGTCTTCGTTGCAGTTGCCGCTCGCGACGTTGACGCTGGTCGGAAAGAGGTGGTGGTATTCCCCACCCGTCTCAGGTTTTTCTGTCGACAATACCTGCTATCGGGCTTGAAAATGTTTTTGCGTCCGCATCCATAGCAGAACACAACTTGTCTCTCCTGCCGGCAATCTTGACAGAAGTGACCAGACCGGTCACAATTCCAGCAGATAGCATTCTGAGGTGCTGTCAGAGCAGACAGTACGACGTCCTCACTATGTTCATGTGTCATGTACTGTTCACCATCAGTCGGATGGCACTCATCCACTTTGCTGACTCTCGGGCTGCGATAGGTATTCCAGCTGCACGCCGTCGCTATTCGCTGCTGCGACGCCTGTATTTGAGTCACGAGGCTCCGTAGTTGGTGGATGGGGTTTATGGGATGGAGGCAGACTTTCTGCTGAAGGTCTGGAAGCAGATTCGACTTTACGATCTCCAAGAGTTCTCCGTTCACCAAGGGACTTTGCAGTTGATCGTGCAACTGTACCAGGTGTTGATGGTATGTAGCAAATGACTCCCCTGCACTCTGTTTGCGCAACATCAGCTGAACTTTGACCTTAAGGTCATCATTCGGTACTCCCCATTCAGCTAATAGAGCTGTTTTTACATACTCCCATGAAGGCGTGGAATTTTGCCTCAGGAGAGACCAGTACCAGTCCATAGCTGGTCCAGAAAGTAAGGTTGTCATGTGCCTTACTAGAACATCGAAATCTCCTTCTAAGGCCGAATACGTCAAAGCTTCCACTCGAAACACAAATTCATCGACAGTAAGCCGTGAGCTATCACGGCTATAAGATATATTTCACCTGCGGATAGGACTGCCAGAACGTCGCTGTCCTACGCCTGCAGGGTTACGAATAGGTGGGGGTTCTGGAGGTGGGACAAAATCTGGTCTAGGCTGATTACTAGGCTGACCAAAAGCTGAATGCGGTCTATTTGACGACTGCCTACGCGAGTCGTGAAATTCTTGGGATGGTCTTGGTTCACCCAAAGACGGAGGTGGTCGTGAAAAATCCATGGGCGGCATTGCTGCTGAGATCTGTTGTCGGACACTAGTTGCTAGTTCAGTTCGCAAAACATTGAGGCTCTGTTCGAGGCCTTTGCGTACTAGGTCTTGCATTTGTAGGCGCAAGCCTGCCATCAAAGCATCCGTAGCTGCTGAGGTATATGTCCACTGCCAGAAGGTAGTTGGCTATTTCGTCGCGAGTTAGGATTGGTAAAAGTCCTGGAATGTAGATCTGGCATTCCAGGAGAGAGTGATCGTCGACTAGGTGGTGGAACTGTCAAAGGTGGTAACTCTAGTGATGGCATGGGAGGTAACGCATCGTGACTGACAGTCTTTACGGGCTTTGTCATCTCCGGGACAGCACCAGTATACTCAGTGAAATCATACTGAGTGAGATGGGATATGCAGAACGGGCAGTTTGAATGCTGTCCAATCCACGTTTTCAGACATGCTTTGTGAAACACATGTCCAGAGACCGTCTTCACTGGCTTCCTCTGTCCTGACCACTCGCTCTCTAGACAGACGGAGCACGGGTCTGGCAACAGCATCGGTACCACAGTTGCTCGCGGTGGTGTTCGCGCTGCAGCCATTGTAGAATCTGTCGTAATTCAAGAAAAAAAATCTTCAAGCCAAGGGTTTGGAATAGATATCAGAAAAATTCCAAAGAATTCGAAAATTTGGAAGATATAACAGGCTCTTCACAACGTGAGGATGACGAAATACTACTTTAAAGTCGAAGGTTTGGACAAGATACTAAATTTCAAACAAAAATTTTCCCAAACGTCCGGAGAAGTTGAAAAGAATTAAAAAAAAATCAGGGATTCAGAAGTTAGCTACGTCTTCCCAAATCGAGACAATATAAATACTGGTTGAGAAAAACATTCAAACGTTCAAAAGCGATAGCAAATTCTTCGAATGAAAAAATTTCTTCTAATAGTTCAAAAATGCGAAAAACCAAAAGATCACAAACGTCCAATAGAGCGTTTCAAAAATTCTTAATAACAATCATACGATTTCTCCTTCACCTCCAGGAGCTAACTCTCAACATAAAAATCTTCAGGTCGCTCTCCCTCTTTTCAGGTCAGAAAATCTATACAAGCAAGCGACGTGAATGTGTGCATTGAAAGAAATGTTTGATTCCTCACAAAAATCTGGGAAGAGTCGGGTTGGAGAAGCTAGAGTCTGAAAATGATACTAGAGATTCTTCAGCCAGGCAGTTAGCAGTATGCCAACTCCTGATTACTGAAGGTCTCCAGCATCACTTCCATCCTCCAACAACTCTTTCCTTCCTCTTCACCTGATTGTCGTGTCCAGCCGACCTTCCAACTGGGCAGAGTCATGAATCTGGTCAAGTAATTAGCTGAAAGCCAAAAAGCCGTCTCACAGATTCATAACTCTGTCCAGCCAGTTGGCCAACAGAGACATGTCTCCGTGAGATCACAAACAAAAAAATTTTGTGAGGCCACCTACCATTTCCATGGCAGCAGGCCAGCGGGAAAGATCATTCCGAAAAAAAATTAAAAAAAAATTCAAAAACTTTAAGACGTTACGTTGCTTTACTTTACTCAATTCAACTGTCAAAAATCAAAATATCAAAACTTCACAAATTTTTACTTTACTTTACAAACTTTCAAAACTTTCAAAACTTTCAAAACATTCAAAACTCTCAAAACTTTACGTTACTTTAATCGTTACTAAAAATTCAAAATACCAAAAACTTTACTTTACTTTCAAAAAATGTCTATTACCAAAACATTCAAACCTCAGGTCCACATGTGTTCTCCACTAGAGATGAGACTACCGAGTCAGACGATTTAGCTACAAGCTAAATGTCCATTTCTCAAGTAGCCTCAGTCCCCAGTGTCAAACACATTCCAGCACCGAAGTTGACTGAGGTGGCTCCCCGTTGGGCGCCATTTTTGTTATGGAACTATAGTGAGTGATTTGCTTTGGACGTAAAGTCCAGACTGCCAGCATGAGCTGACAGATCACTTGACGGACAGCGTTGACTGCAGGGCGGCACGCTAGCTCGCCTCAGCTATTGGCGGAGAGTGTGGGGAGGTTCCACGAAAATTCCACCAGTCGCTGCCGTCTGCCATAATCAAAAAAAAATTCGTGCCTATATACACTAAAAGCCGGCACACATTCGGTCCTGAAGGGACCCTTACGTTGCTTACCTATATATAGCTGAAGGCGCAGATGTTTTTGCCTTCCTCCATGCCCCAACCACCCATGCGACTCTGAGGGCAGTTATCTTCAGAGTCCCTAATTGACCTGTCGAGAAAGAAAGACTAGGCGAGCCTAGACGACCTTCATATGAGAGGTCTCCAGGAAAGTAGAAGGAGAAATTAATAAAAGCTTCAGAGCATTATTTACGTTATAATCATTTTAATCAATAAGATATATTTGGGAGGAACCAGTACTAAACTATGGCCACACCTATCGTACTTTAGTCCATTTTACGCATGAGGATATCACTATGAATTCAACAAATAAAGTGCATTGTAACTGTCCTTCGGATTCACCTCAGTCATGTCAAACAAAACTATCAGATGAATCAAGTACATATTAAATTTGAATTTAAAATTAATTATTATAGGCCCTCTATAATAATTAGTTTTAAATTAAAATTTAATATGTAGTTAGCATTTTCTTCAAAAAACTTATTAATTCAACACTAGCGCTTATCATAAACTTTAATCCTAATCTTTAAATTTTTCAGGTTTGTATGAGAAGGTACGAACGTGTCACACCTTTCCATTAAGACAAAGTGATCTTGAGGCCTATACTATAGAAGCCGCATTTGAATTTATACCGTAATATAATTTGAACAATAAAAATGGGTACTAAAATTCAACTTACATGTCTTTTGGTCCCTCGAAGGAGCTCCCTGGAGGCAAATATGTGACGATCGACCGTGCTGAAAAGTTGTTAAACAAAATTATGATTTCGCGGACCTCAGGCCCAGTCTGGGATCAAAACAAATCACTTTCCCTCAACAAACCGACGGGTGATACTAGCCTAGCTTCACCTTCTATCCAAGAATAAAAAAAAATTGACACTATTCTCACTTAATGTCCTTTAAAGTATTAAATAACTAAATAAAATTGAATATAAATACGGACTTCAACGACAATTAACAGTGCTGCCTGGAATAATTCCAAGTTGTTTGTCTCCACTCCTTCCTGGGCTACTGAGCGATGAATGTGGCAGTTTGGTGTACTGCCATAGCGCTCCTTTTACCGTGGGTATAGGTACTATGAATATATGTAAACTAGTTGCTGGAAATTTACCGTGTCTTCGCGCTTATGTGTTTGGTGCTCTGCCCCAGCCATATTTGAGTGATGAACAGGAGTGGCAGGTGGTGTCTCAGACCCTATTTTCACTGAGCGAAAATTTGTTTTGTTTCCTTTATCCTTGGTAAATTTCTAAAACCACGCACAGGTGAAAACATACGCGATAAATAACCCTGATTTCAGTTTTTATTTCATTCTTTGCCCTCGACCGTAGGTTGAATATCTCTCAGCTTGTTTGATGCAATCTTAATATCTCAATTCCCACTTCATGGTAACTGCGATACGCGAAAAACGTCTTCAGCGAGAATCTCACGTGGATTCTTCCCTAAAGTTATTAATACTCTTATACCTTAGTAATTTTTCCACACATTTTGTTATCGAACCCTCCTGGGGAATGCTGGCGTAGTACTTTTGGCTGGATTTCTCCAGTTTAGTTTTATTTATTGTAGTAACTTCACAGAAATATTTCGGTTGCTTGGTAAATCTCTAAAAGACTTCCTCGAAATTGGATTTGCAACCTTGGCGGCAGATATTGAACTGTCACCAGAACAGGATTCCACTTGCTGGACACCAATTTCATTTGTATTTTATTATTCCATTTCGGACCAAATTCACTGATTATTGCAACTTTTATTAAAGCTCGTCTTTACGGCAATCGCCCGCGTTGTTAACTCTTTTATTTCTCGCAAATACTTTATTCACAGCGTAGAAGCGGCGACTTTGCTGCTGCTGGAATTTCGCCGGATTTTTTTGAATTTTTCTCCTGCTGAAGGGCATAATAATTTTACAAATCGAAAATAGGGTATTAGGGGAGATGAAAAATCGTTTTAACTTACGTGCGGGGTTTAATTCCTAGCCGATGTTTTTCGAAAGTTCTGGAGGTCACTCTTCACTTGTACACGGTGAGGAATAACTGACGGGACAGAGATGATTGTCTTCTTCTTTTCTTCCCGTCAACATGTCACACCGAACTTGAGGAAAAGCACTTCTCTCGGTCGGGGTGCGTTCAAGTTTTCCGCTTGACAGTAGCCGGCTTACACGCTCGCTTCAGTACTTCGTGTAGCATATTGCAATACGCTACGACCATAACAGCATCCTAAAAATTTTGTTTTCTTTATTCGTTTAACTTTGATATTTTTTAATTTTAATTAATTTTGTTTTTTAAATTGGTACTGTATCAATAAAATTTTTATTAATATTTACGCAGACAACGTTTTTCACAGAGATTTTACAATAAAAATGTATGGGGTGCGATTGCACCCCTGTACACGGTTAATGTTAAAATATGTGTGCACAGAGAGAAGGTTAAGATGCCTTTCAGCTCAGACTAAACCATCCAAGCGTTCCAATAAATATTCAACAACATCCCCCGCAGCAACTATAGGTACTGAGGTTTCCAAATATTGCAAGAAAGTATTTCGGTATTTCGGCGGGAAAATCGTTCAAAATTATTCTAATTGTGGTCGAAGCTGACTTAAATAGGTGGATGAATATATGTAAACTAGTTGCTGGAAATTTACCGTGTCTTCGCGCTTATGTGTTTGGTGCTCTGCCCCAGCCATATTTGAGTGATGAACAGGAGTGGCAGGTGGTGTCTCAGACCCTATTTTCACTGAGCGAAAATTTGTTTTGTTTCCTTTATCCTTGGTAAATTTCTAAAACCACGCACAGGTGAAAACATACGCGATAAATAACCCTGATTTCAGTTTTTATTTCATTCTTTGCCCTCGACCGTAGGTTGAATATCTCTCAGCTTGTTTGATGCAATCTTAATATCTCAATTCCCACTTCATGGTAACTGCGATACGCGAAAAACGTCTTCAGCGAGAATCTCACGTGGATTCTTCCCTAAAGTTATTAATACTCTTATACCTTAGTAATTTTTCCACACATTTTGTTATCGAACCCTCCTGGGGAATGCTGGCGTAGTACTTTTGGCTGGATTTCTCCAGTTTAGTTTTATTTTTATTTATTGTAGTAACTTCACAGAAATATTTCGGTTGCTTGGTAAATCTCTAAAAGACTTCCTCGAAATTGGATTTGTAACCTTGGCGGCAGATATTGAACTGTCACCAGAACAGGATTCCACTTGCTGGACACCAATTTCATTTGTATTTTATTATTCCATTTCGGACCAAATTCACTGATTATTGCAACTTTTATTAAAGCTCGTCTTTACGGCAATCGCCCGCGTTGTTAACTCTTTTATTTCTCGCAAATACTTTATTCACAGCGTAGAAGCGGCGACTTTGCTGCTGCTGGAATTTCGCCGGATTTTTTTGAATTTTTCTCCTGCTGAAGGGCATAATAATTTTACAAATCGAAAATAGGGTATTAGGGGAGATGAAAAATCGTTTTAACTTACGTGCGGGGTTTAATTCCTAGCCGATGTTTTTCGAAAATTCTGGAGGTCACTCTTCACTTGTACACGGTGAGGAATAACTGACGGGACAGAGATGATTGTCTTCTTCTTTTCTTCCCGTCAACATGTCACACCGAGCTTGAGGAAAAGCACTTCTCTCGGTCGGGGTGCGTTCAAGTTTTCCGCTTGACAGTAGCCGGCTTACACGCTCGCTTCAGTACTTCGTGTAGCATATTGCAATACGCTACGACCATAACAGCATCCTAAAAATTTTGTTTTCTTTATTCGTTTAACTTTGATATTTTTTAATTTTAATTAATTTTGTTTTTTAAATTGGTACTGTATCAATAAAATTTTTATTAATATTTACGCAGACAACGTTTTTCACAGAGATTTTACAATAAAAATGTATGGGGTGCGATTGCACCCCTGTACACGGTTAATGTTAAAATATGTGTGCACAGAGAGAAGGTTAAGATGCCTTTCAGCTCAGACTAAACCATCCAAGCGTTCCAATAAATATTCAACAACATCCCCCGCAGCAACTATAGGTACTGAGGTTTCCAAATATTGCAAGAAAGTATTTCGGTATTTCGGCGGGAAAATCGTTCAAAATTATTCTAATTGTGGTCGAAGCTGACTTAAATAGGTGGATAGAAATTGGAAAGTCTGAACGGCTTACTATCATCTGAGATAAAACTATTCTTATTAGGGTGTTTTGTTCAGCAGTTATATTAATTCATAAAATTTGAAGTATATAACTTTCACCCGAATTGTTAGGACTACTCCCCCCCCCCACCACCCCACCACTTCTTTGCATTTCAATATTGCTTGTCTAACCGAGACCTGTCCATAGCTGGGCGGTCGACAACTATTCGTGGAACACCACTAACAACCACAAGTAAACTGTAAACCTAAATTTCTAAATGCCCACATTTAATATCATTAATATATTACATCCCATTCTTCTCGTGTATCCTGCAATCCCATATCCTACCCGTTCCGTCTAGAAACATTTCAAAAATTAAAAAGAAACAAGAAATGCACACAATCCTATTATCTGCTTACTTTTTCGCACGCTTACGTAATCGCAGTTAACTACAATCCTAAAAAACTTCGATTCTGCAAAACTGCAGCCATAATGAACTAAAAAGTAAAAATTCGAAGGCAAAAGTCATCATATGTTGTCTTGCTTTGCACAACCAACCAATTTCTAAGAAAAAATCAAAAAATGTTCCAAACACGTCACGACAGTAAAACATGAACGCAAATATTGTGCAACATATAATCCGATAACATTCTTCACTCCACCCGTTTTTCTGCTCCGTCAACGAAACATTCACGCTTCTCTTGGTTGCTAGCTCCTGAACCAAAATGTAGCAGAATTGAAATAACCGGACACATGTTAGTGGATATAGCGATGTGTCCACCCTTAGCTTCTTTCGATGATCCTGTCGCACCTTTACGAGATAGGGGTTGGACTTTTTTATTTAGAATCATATTTTGAATAAAATGGCATTTTCAATTTTTTTTAAAATTTTATCACTTCCGGTCCACACGCATGGCAAGTAGATTATCGCGCCGCATTTTTGTGGCAATACACCCAGGACCATCCCATACCAACCCTCCAAATTGCAGCCTAAAAGGAATTAAATACGATCTTTAGCATTTTTTCAGCTTATTTGACTGGACTATTATATTCCCTTCAATTCAATTAAATATAGTTCATAGATAAAATAAAACTATAAAGGATAAAAATAGCAATATATAAGTATATAGACTATGCTTAAGAGAAATTTAATAATAAATATAAAAACAAAAAAAATAAAAAATAAAAATAAAACTAGAAGTAAATAATAGAATATACAGAAATTTTTAAATAATAAATAAATAAACTGCGACAATGACAATCAAGACCGTCTGTTGGGATTAGCAACCTAACTAAGTACCTATATTTTTATTACTAATAGCTTTTTACTCATTATCTGTTTAAAAAAAGGATTAATTGGTTAACCATTAAATTCTTTCACCAAAAAGGTACGATATCTCCAAGCAGCTGTTGCTGCATATAAAAACAAACCATTAAAGTTGTCCTTTCCATTTAAAATGTCTATAATTTCAGCTTCAGAAAGTTTGTTTTTCCCAAAGGCTCTAATGCGGAATTCTGAAAGAACAGGACAAATTCTGAGAAAATGTAACAAGTTCTCGTCCTCCTCTAAGTTACAAAGCGAGCAAAGTGTGCCATCGGAATTTTTAAACGGACTGGCGTCAAATTTATAAGCCCTTCCCTATACCTGGTAATCAAATTAATTTTTTTCGCTGAGAATTCGTCACGAAGGTAGCTGTTCATATTACAATATTGCAGTTTAACATAAAGCTCATGCCTTACTGAACTCCTAGCTTTGTCAGTAGTTCTTTGCAGACGAGATTATTTAGAATTGCTTTTAAATGGTTATAGGACCGACCTGATATATTCACATCTAAACTATGGCAGCTGGCTAATTCCTGCCAATCACTATACCAGAATACGTTCCTACTAACCACTTTTAAGGCTAGCTGATGAGGGAGCCTATTGGGAGAAAGACGAAACAGAATTTTCTACATGTAGTCAAAATGGCACTTCAATGTGTAAATGTATATATTAGAGAGACCAAACTCTAAATTTAACATACAATATAGTTGGGGGTAGTTGTCGGCAAGCGAAGCATTCTTTTAACGAAGTATCGTTGAAAGGCCAACAGAGTCATATTGCTGAAAACCCCACACTTGTGCACCGTAACAAAGAACTGACCTTGAGACAGCTTTGTACAGAACAAATTTGTCAGAATGCTTAATTCCTTCTTTTCCCAGAAAACTTTTCCAAGTTACATTAATAGCCGTTTTTGCAGACTGTAGACCGTTTTTAAGGTGGGCGTTAAATGATAGCTTCGGTGTTAAGGTAACACCGAGGTAGGTGTATTCCTTTATAACTTCTACTTGAACATTATTATATTGCCAATTTACATTACTCTTCCTGGATCCTAACCCACGCTGGAAAATCATAATTTTGGATTTCTCCAAGTTGAGAACCAGGTTCCACAAGTGGCAGTATTCCTGATGATTATTGATCATGCGCTGGAGTTTATGTGGATCGTCAGATAAAATAACGATGTCATCAGAATATGTTAAGACTCTTAAATTGATGTCCTCAAGTGTCAGGCCTACCTCCATATAATCCTCTAAATCGTTAATAAAAATTGCAAACAACAGCGGGCTCAAAATGCATCCTTCCTTTACCCCAGATGTTGTCACAAAACTATCTGAGAGATGTTCCTCATTCCAAACTTGAGCGCTAGTAACTTCGTAAATTTTTATCAGCATGCCCACAAACTTACTAGACATTCCGATATTGTACAATTTATAAAAAAAATAACAAAGTATGATCATCCGAGTTGTCAAGTGCGTGTGACGTCACACGAATCAATTCTTAAAACGGGAAAAATAAAGTGATAATATTTATGTAAATTTATTCCACTGGATCCATTGAAAATGTTGCAAGAAATATCATAAGAGATTCTTTCCATAAATATACGTACTTTGAATTTGTTAGTTTAAACCTCAGTTCAGGGAAATAAGTTCGGATCAAAACAAAGTGGCTCGAAAGTATTATCGAAAAAAATGCAAAATAAGACAGAAATACTTGAATTTGCACTCCTAATTGAATATTTAAGATCCTTCTATTATATTGATAGTGAAATTAGTTAGTGGTAATCGAAATTTTCTCAAATAGGACGCATTTTTAGCCCTGCCTTGCGTCCAAGATAATTAAGACAAGAAATCTCGTCTTTCCGTAACTATGGGTAAGTGTATCGGCACCTCAAGAGATGAAAGAAAATATTCTCGGAACAGTATGAATGTTGCTTGAGTAGGTTTATTGCCGCCATTTAGGACTAGAATAAGTACGGCAATGAAAGGGCTGACCTTTTAGCTAGGGCTGGCTCTAATTTTCCGTTCCTCTGACCGGACCCGCCGTAGGCGTTGCGACCCCGAGTATCGGGTCTCTCATCAAAGCGGATATTCATAGAAATGATCAGCAGAGATGGGCAAACCTGAGTACTTGCAGGTGTACAAAACTGTTTATTGATGGGCCTAATGGGAATATCTCCGATTTTCTCATGGAGCTCGGAAGGAAACAATGTAGAACTGTGGTTGGCATTATCACCGGCCGGAGCTCACTTCACACTCATCTAACAAGGATGGGAGTTGTTGACAGCCCTGAGTGTCTGTCCTGTCTGGAGGGAGAGCCGGAGACAACCAAACACTTTTTGTTTGCATGTCCGGCCTTCTCCCGGTGCAGGCTGGATACTTCTGTTCTGTGCTTCTATCTGTTGATGAGCTGAAAAACCTGCCTCACCAAGACCTGATGCGCTTCATTAAGAGGACAGGAAGGTTTTGGTGAATGGCCTTCTAGCAGGATAGCACAATAGGCCGCTATGGCATCCGTGCTTGGGATAGCGTCTCTTGTCCCCTGCCTTAAAAAAAAAGTGCGTTTGTTGTGTGAAGGTAAGGTGAGTTTTAGGTTCTGTTATCATTCGCCCACACTGTGCTCTGATAGAGATTGAGGGACCTCGTTCCCTTTAATGTAGATTGACATTCCAATCACAAAAATAGTAGGCTTTTTTTATAAACTCAAATAGTAGACTTTAGTTATAATCTCACAAATGTATGACATTTTTATTATAAACGCACAAATAGTATTTTTTGTTACAATCACAAAAATAGTAGATTTTGATTATAAACTCAAATAGGAACTTTTGCTACAGTCACAAAATTAGTAGATTTTTGTTGTAAACTCAAATAATAACTTGTTTCAGTCACAAAATTATTAGATTTTTATTATAAAGTCAAATAGTAACTTTTGTTACCATCACAAAATTAGTAGATTTTTATTATAAAGTCAAATAGTAACTTTTGATACAATCACAAAATTAGTAGATTTTTATTATAAATTCATATAGTAAGGAAAGTCCGGATCGACCTTTTACTCACAACGGTTGAAAAAATAACTCCTCGAGGATTGGGCTAGCTGCCCCAGGTACCCATGACAAAAGTTGAAAAAGCTTTTATTTAATTTTTTTTTTACTTTCCCACGACATTGAAAAATTGTACGTGGGAAGATACAAAAAATTTAGACACAGTGCTTAGTGCATATGCATGAAATCTGATATGCCCTTGTGTCTTGAAAAAAATAATGTTTAAGGCGATGAGAATAATTCTGTGTATGTATGTACTTAGCACAGCATGATAACAAAAGGAAATTTATGCTAAATTGCATTTTATAGCAGGATGGAAATGCATTTTTAAATGCAAATGAAATTTGAATGAATTTTTTGGCTAAATAAATTTTACTTTTTCAGGGTCAATTTGTAGCACATCGATATATTGCATAGGTTGATGATTCGATGAGCTTTTAATATGGTTATGATTTGGGTTGTAGACACCTGGGTCACAACAGTTCCAAGAGAAACATCGATTCGAATGGCAGTAAAATTAGACCACTTCCTAAAGTTCCTCTGGAGCATGAGTACTTTACAAAGGCGTACTATGAAGAAATAGACGACGTGTACGAATCATGCAAGATCCACTTTGAGGAGCAATTACAAACTCTCCAGGAACACGAACCCAACAACGATGATTATAACGCAACTCAACCTGAAGAAAAATCAGCAGAAACTGCATCAAACATTACGTTAGCCGAGTCAAGTTCACCAGAAGAACAGTTTACTCCGTTGTTGTCTGAAGCCTCAGCAGATATAAGAATCATTAGGAGGCACATACAATCTTTACGCCGTCTTATTAATAACACGTACGATTCAGATGATATCCGCAACAGCCAACACTACACTCAAGCTGCTACAAATATCACTTCCCAAGTTTGATGGAGACTCTTTAAAATGGCGTCAGTTCGCAGATCTATTTACTGAAATAGTACACAAGTAGCAGATGGCTAATGTACAGAAAATGTGGTACCTGAAAATGAATTTCGTTGGTGGAGCTGAAAGACTCATTAGGCACTTAAGTTTATCTGAAGATAATTACGCAGCTGCGTGGAAGATGCTCCAGACTGCAGACTGCTCGTATCTACCCTGGTAAACAAACTGTTATCATAGCGAAGTCATGCTACTGACGCTGCATTTGCGCAGGGGCGCACCAAGAAGGGGGACGAACGGGACCGGTCCCCCTCCAGAATGTCAGTTTTCTGAACATAATTTACAAATTTCGTATAAAATGTGCTGTATATTCTTACATAGTCCGATAAAATAAAACCTTTTAATCTACAATAGCAGTCCTTAAGTGCTCAGATGGGTGCAGGACGCGACTTTAGAGCCCTATATTTCCGACTCGTTAGGACTTGGGACACCTATGTCCCCCCCCCCCCAAGCCAAATCCTGGGTGCGTTACTGCATCTGCAAGCAATATAAAGAATTTGCATGACACAACGCAAGAATGTCTCATGGCGTTAGAGAACCCTAAAATCTCTGCTGACTGGGGCCCCTTATTATTGCATATCTTGATAAAAAGGCTAGGTAGAGCCACTCATACCTTGTATGAATAATCATTGAGCAACCCAAGGGAGATACAGTCCATGAAAGAATTCTTGAAATTTCTATAAACAAGATTTCAATCACTGGAAGACCTGGGTAACAAACTAAGGCATACAGAGGACATTCAGGGAAAATCCAACATTGCCAAATCATTGTCATCAGTTGTACACACCAACTCATCAATCAGGCAAATTTCTTGTGTGGTATGCAAAGGAAATCATCCGTTATTCGCATGCAAAGATTTCTTGAAATTAACACCAGCAGCTAGATTAAGTCTGCTCCGCAAACACGAATTGTGTGTCAGTTGTCTAAGATCAGGACACAATGCCACAAGCTGCAATGCTCGAGGATGCACAAAGGGTAATAAACGGCATAATACCTTAGTGCATCTAACTAAATCAGATCATTCATCATCAACACAAGTCAGACATTCCAAAACATTCCAGACACAAGTAGCTAGCAGACCATCTATATCACCAGGGTTGGTGGATCAGGGTTCAACTGTAGCAACCATTACCAATCAGGGTCAAAGAAAATATACACTGCTCAGTACAGTTATATTAAAATTGATTAACAACCAAGGCAAATGTGTGGAAGGTCGAGCTGTATTAGATTCAGGTTCGCAAATTAACCTAATTACTGACAGATTAGTCAAGAAGTTAAACTTGAATACATCAACTAATTCAATGTGTATACAAGGCATTGGCGACAAGAAACAGCGAGCACAGAAAGGAATAAGTGTACAAATGCAATCCGCATTAAATGGCTTCTCTGCGAGATTGGAGGCATTCGTCCTTCCACATATAATCTCACCTCAGCCGACACAACTCATTAGCACGTCAAAGTGGTCTATTCCACACAATATTCAGTTAGTAGACCCGGCATTCAACCAGCCAGAAGGTATCGATAACTTACTAGGTGCTGAATTTTACCTCCAGCTACTGTCAATTGGCGAAATAAGATTGAAGAATGATGGATCAATCCTGCAAAATACATTGTTGGGATGGATAGTTTCAGCAAAGATCAATGTAACAAGGCCAGCTACGGCAACATGCAGCATGTATAGTGAAGACGAGAGCATAGATCAAAGAATTGAAAAATTCTGGAAACTGGACGAGCCTATGGAAGTCAAGTCCAATCGCACTCCGTTAGAGAAGCGCTGTGAAGATCATTTCACCCAAACAACTAGAAGGCATTCCGATGGGCACTACATAGTAAATTCATTCCGTAAGTTGCAGCGCATCATTGCCTATATATTTCGATTTGTGAATAATACTAGAAGGCTAATTAGTCAAGGAATAAAGAGTCGCACGTTAACGACAGGAGAGTTGGACGAAGTCCTTTATTTCATAATAAAGAATATGCAAACAGCAGAATTTAAGGAAGACGTCAGCCATATTCGTCTATATAATGAAACGAACAAAAACAATTCACTCAGCACTTTAATTCTATTCCTTGACGAGAAGGGCTTCGTTCGTGTTGGGGGAGACTAGAAGCGTCCATGCTATCTTATGACGCACGCCATCCGATGCTGCTCCCATACTCTCATCAATTCACTGAGCTGTTAATGAATGTCATTCACATAGAAAACTTACATGTGGGACCACATGCATTGCTTAATATCACGAGACAACGCTTTTGGCCTATTAAGGGCAAGTCAATTGCACGATCAGTAGTACAGCACTGCACTCGTTGTGTAAGGGCAAAACCGAAAATGTTTTCACAACTAATGGGTAACCTCCCAGCTGCCAGAGTTCAACCTGCCTGCCATTTGTCAACTCTGGAGTTGATTTTTGTGAACCATTAACAATCCATTATCGTTTAAGAGGCAAAAGACCCCATAAGGGATACGTTGCAGTATTCTGCAGTTTCGCTACAAAGGCCGTCCATCCCGAGGTAGTTAGTGACCTAACCACAGGTGCCTTCATCTGCACTAAAACGCTTTATAGACAGAAGAGGTCATTGTCTCAATCTTTATTGCGACAACGCAACGAACTTCGTGGAAGCGAAAAATCAACTGCAAGAACTTAAAGAAATCATCTATTCAACCAATACCATGAAGGTCATAAACAACAGCACGAATTATCTCAAACGGGGACGAATGTAATCAACCAATCGAACGATGTTACACCATCCAATCGAGACAGTAGACGTGTTAGAGAAGCTCCAAAGAAGAAAATGCGTCCCTCAATTGGATCTGCATTAATAAGTTTACTTCTAACCTGCTTGATTCTTTTATAATCGCCCGGGTATCCGGTTTGACAAGATGGGTACAACAAGCTTGGTGTCATCTGAATGGGATCTGATGATATACTATGATCTGAAGTCATATTGACTTGAATATGCGGCATTAATTAAGGGTACCACTGCAGTGCAGCATCTCTGTAACCAGATCGACACTAACAGTGGTTGCACTCATATACTTAAGCAACTAGAACACATTAAAGATAAGATGGACAGAGACAATGAGCTGCTTTCGACCGATTCATCAGTCCTTAGACAAAAACGGGGAGCACTTAACTTCGTGGGGAACATAGCTAACTCATTATTCGGAGTTCTCAACAACGAATACGCAGAGCAAATGTCTCAAGTCATTCAGGATATCAAGGAAGATGACAATCACATACTTTCTCTCCTAAAAAATCAAACGTCTATAGTGGATTCCACCATTAATATAATGAAACGAGATCAGCTAGCTACTCAAGAAAAATTCCACGCAATAAACAATCAGTTGAGTCAACTAAGCAACCAGATCGACACCTATAGAAAAGGAAGTCTATCAACAAAAGGTACAGCACCTTGTGATATCATCATCCCTCCCGTTAATGTTGATTATCACAAGTGTACAGAGAATTCAGTCATCTCTCATAGACACGCTAACCGACATCCGTAACGGAAAAATCAATCCACTGCTGCTTGCACCCCAACAACTAAGGGAAGCAATAGCAATCATAAAAATGAACTTACCATCAACTTTGCGCTTGCCAATGAAACAAAATGAGATCTTACATCTATACCAAATAATGACAACGAAAGGACGGGTAGTTGACAAACTCGCAATCTTCCAAATTAAACTACCACTCATAAATGAAGAAGAGTTCGAGTTATTGAAGTACTTCCAATACCATTCCTGATAAATGGAACACTAATGCGCATAAGACCGCATTCGACCTATTTAGCTATCAGCTCGCATTGAGACAACTATTACCCACTGTCCGATCTAGAAATTTCGTCATGCTTGGCAATTGTATATGAGGAATATTATCTATGCAATTAGCATCATCCAATATATAACAGAGGGTCTCAAATCAGCAAGTGTGAGATCAGTTTTTTAAATGACGCACCCACTCCAAAGGAGTGCCAATTAAAGGAAATAAGAGACAACTCAGTATGGATTCAGACTCTCCATAAAAACAAATGGATATATGCACTTACGGAGCCTATAACAATCAACGCGGTGTGTGAAAATAAGGCCTTTACTACAACACTGCAACGATCTGGCCTCCTAACCATCCAACCCAACTGCATATTTAAGCATGACTCAGTTACTATCGAAGGGCAACATAAATATCCGAGCAATATAACAACATCATATGAGAAGCTAATTAATGATTTGAACACGTCAGTTTCATGGTCAACGGTCCCAGCCTTGGTAAATGGACGGAACGTATAATGGAAGGAACTGAGCCTCTTACAGCAGCAACTATCATCTCAAAATCTAGAGCTGCCGAAATTAATACACGAACGGACATCGAAAATAACCATGATTGGATATATCAGCATCTGTGTTACAATCATTATCTCCACATCACTAATTGCAAAACTGGCGTTGTCAAAAAGACGTAAGCAGCAGCCTGCAGGGCCAATACCCAGGAATCATAAGGATCTGGACTTTAGCGTCAACATAGATTGAACATCCGTTCAACGTGGGGGAGAAAGTTTGCACTCGGCAAAAAGGTCAACGGTCTAGCATAGAATCGGCAAGTGCTTGCTCTATAAGCGGGCGCTTGCCCCCAAAACAATAACTCTAATTATAGCGAATAATTCTTGCATTCAATGTATCATTGCAAATACTTTTCTGAATATGACACTCAGTCAAAGGTGCAAGAGAAGAATGCAAGAATTACTCGCCTGATTGTAATTTAAGTAGGTAAGCATTTCACATTTAAGTTATTTCATTATTTGGTTTTTTTTGTTATCGCTTTGCATAGCCAAGCAATTTATTGCAATTTTAAGCAATTAGTAAATATGTATGTATGTAGGTATTAATTTTCTCAATTATTGATAGGTAGGAATATATTAAGTTTTGCTTAGATAAGTGCAATTTTAATATAAATTGAATATGGCCTGCAATAAACTGTCAGTCTTCTTTTTAGTAGCAAACAGTTGTTTTTATTTGAGTTCACTTAATCGAAGATTCCCTTTCAGATATCTAATTTTGGTGTAGTGGTAAAAGAGCCGCTGCACTCTCATCAAAAGCCAAGGTGTAACATCTTGACTTATTAAAATTTCATAGAGAACAAAATAGTTCTTGAACAACATCCTTGAGTAGCAAGATCAGTTTACTGTCGGGCATGGTTACGGGTTGACTAAATTAAAGAGTGCTTCTTCAATTTGAAAACGGGACTTAATATTTTTAAGTGTGGGGCTGATCATCACGAGTTTTAATTAATTCGTTTTATGTTGTTTTGTGATACTTATGTTGTGGGAAAAGTGAAAGTGATAGATAGACGCACATACCTACGGATCTAGAAGTGAAATTAAGTGTTGTGAAATAAACACAGTGTTAAGTGTTAAAAGAAGAGTGACAAACAGAGGATTACCAGTGAGATTGATAAGTGAAAAATTAACAGAGAAATAGAATGAGCACTAAAGAAGGTGGAAATGATACCCAAGCGGAGGTACAGTTAGGTGGAGAGGAAGCAGGCGCAGGAAGGGTAGGTCCAATTTCTGAACAAGTCGTCGCTCTAGGAAATCCTGTGAGTAACATTATGTCACACGATTCAAGCCAGATTAAAATAGGAATTAGTGAATTAAATAAACTAATTGAAAGATTTGATCCAGCCAATAAGAGGATAAATGCAGAAAATTGGATCCGATCTCTTGAAGGTCCTCAAAATGTTTATGGAAGGGACGATAGAACTACCTTATTTTACGCTACTTTACGTCTAAGTGGTTCAGCGAATTACTGGTACCAGTCTAAACAGGACTCAAGTAAAACATTTGAGGAATTTAAAGATTGAGTGTTTCCCAGTTCTTTAATCTATATATCTCTTTTATTTATCTTCTATCTTCTCTCCTATGTACAATATTACTCTCTCTTATTTTTGTTATGGTATTAGTTTAGTGTAATTTATTTTTGATCTTGCTTGTTTTAATTTTGTTGTTTTTCTGCTTTTGCTTTTTATTATACCCTAGATGAAATCTAAAGGGTTACTAAGTTTGTCATTCTGTTTGTAACGCACAGAAATAATGCTAGTAAAAAAAATGGATTGGACACCCACGCATGAAAGTTATTTTGATTTCAGTATGTCCGTCTGTCTGTCCGTCCGCCCGTGCGCACGATAACTCGAGAACGCATGTACTTAGAGAGCTGATATTTTGTATACGGATTTAAAATAAAAAAGCTAAAATTAAGTCGAAAATGAGACAAATCGGGCAATACCTTCGTGGGGTTGCCATACAAAAATTTCGTTTTCTGCTATATATTTGAACACTGCCTGAGAACGCGTTGACATAGAGAGCTGATATTTGGAACATGGTGTATTCCTGCGTTTTCACCTACATAAAAGTTGGCCAGAAAATGTTTTTGGCAATATACATCGATGATGGTCTAATAGCAGCATCAACTTAAAAACTAGTGGAGCCATTACTAACGTATTTAAAGCGGGAGTTCGAGGTTAAATTCTTTGAGCCGAACTGTATTTTGGGGCTGAAAATCGACCAGAGACCTGGTGAAGGTATATTTCTTGAACAAAGATCGTATTTTGACAAAGTTTTGAAAAGATTTAAAATGACGGAGTGGAAGGCAGTGTGAACCCCATTTTGTAGCAGTCAGTACTTGGAAGAAGGCAATGAGAAATCGCTTTCATTTCCATATCGCGAGGCAGTTGGCATAAGTTGGAATAAGACCAGATGTAAGTTTCGCTCTGAATTACGTCAGTCGTTTTATGGAAAATCCTGAGGGACGTCATGTTGCGGCACTAAAAAGAATTTCGCGTTACCTAAAGGGGAAAATCATGGTATTTTTTTTACAAAAGGGTATTAATTTGATTTTGTACGCTTACAGCAATGCCGATTTTGCTGGTAATCCAAATACTAGAAGATCAAGAAAGAATTTTTTGGGATTCTCCGGTTTATAATTGAGCCGCTGTATCGTAATATAACGTACTTGTCAAATTGTGGTTCCGCGCTAATTTATTGATTTTGATTAAAAGTGTACGGGTTTAAATTACTAAAATAGTTTTAAACTCTTCATCAGATCATTCTGAGTTTCAGTAATTGTTATTTTCCTATTTGAAGCCGGAATACTCGTCTTATTTGCATTTCTGAGTTCTGCGGGTGCACCCGTAGATGTATGTGTGAGAGGACGCCGATTGCCGCTTGGAGCCGTTAGCCATTTTGTGAAGCAGATAATTAAATCACAGCACATCATCTATATGAGTAAATAAGGGAACCCTGTATATTCGTGTTACATCTAGGAGTTTCGGCGAGTAAGTCTCAACTCCACTGGGAGTTCTTGTACAATCAATAAATGGGTTGCATGTCTCAAAATCAACTCATCTATACGAAAGGATTTTGTGTACTTTTCTAAGTGCTACGGGAGATCCCCAAAGGTGTATGTGTGAGGACGCCGTTTGGAGTCATTAGCCATTTGCAATTCATAAACTGCTCATTTCAACAAATAAGGCTGATTTCAATAAGGAAATCTCATCTCAACAATGCATGACCTGCAAGTCAAAAAAGGAGCGCATTAATATTGTTGCAAAGCAGTGTGCAGCGCCCTATTGAGCAGCTTCAGCTCTCTACATTGGACTAGGACTTCCCTACATCGAAGATCTGGTGCCTTTCTTAAGCATTTGATTTACTGGAGCATTTGTTCTCGCAACTCCACATTCAGCATAGTATTCACTGGAGAATTGTACAGCTGGATGTAGTATTTGGCAACCGACCGGACTGCACTGTATGCGCGAAGATTCGGAAACTCAATACACTATTGCCTAAAGTTTTTCATCATCAAGTAGTAAGGTATAATTGGCAGTTGACTTGCTCCGGTTGGACCCGTGTCTTGAGGCGTCTACCACTGGCGCACGCTGATTGAACTTTTAAATTTGTGTGACAGGTTCACTTGCCAAATTTTCTTATATCCTTAGTTTTTAATCATTTGAATATATGGTATTTAGCAATGTATTTACTTACTAGATTCTTAGTTTTTAGTCATTAGAATATTTAGTATTTAGCAATATATTTACTTACTATATTCTTAGTTTTTAGTCCTTTGAATATTTAGTATTTAGCAATATATTTACTTACTATATTTCTGCCATAATATTCCGTAGTGTTAGATATATTATTCCTTAGTGTTATAACTTTTTACTTTTAGTTTATAATCAGTAGCGTTAGTGCACTGTTGGTTCAATGGTTGCTGGCTCGAAATTCATGATAACTTAGTGTTTTATACTTAGTAACGTTGATGCATTGAAAAATCGACTTTGGTTTGCTCGAATCTCGTGAGCTTCATTGACTGTGTTATCAAACTGAGTGGTAACTGCTGATTATCCCTGCTTGAATGCATGGGGCCTTTATAATAGCTGTGTACAGTTTGGTCATTGCGCGTTGGAATCACAGTTGCCATTGGTCACTATGTTCAACTGGTACTGAGCTCATATTGCATGGGTAATAATTGAATTGTATTTTTAATATTTGTATTTTGCTCACTCCTAGTCTTGGGGCGCTCATCGAATTTAATTATTCTTATTCTATTAATCGTATATATACACTCAATTGTTGTGTTTCTTATCAACTAAGTTTAAAAGCACTAACATGTGCTTGGTGACATGTTTTAGTTCTATTCAAAATAATAGGCTATATTGTTGAGACTGGTTTAGACATATAGTGCATATCTGTGGTTTCTCATAGTGACTGAAGTTCTATGATGTATCGTGATTCCTTGTTTGGATAAACTTGAGTGGTCGGGTTCATACTCTATAGCAGTATTTACAATCTACAACTCTAGGCTAATCGTTAACCGTTATTCCACTTTTTGGCCTGATCTGTGTGATAGTTGTCTTAACTAGTTTTATTAACTTCATGTGAAGACATTTAAGTCCTAACACTTCGAGTGGTACTTTGAATAATCTTGGCTGACCAGGAATGCCTGGTCTTCATTCGCGGCTTGCAGGTCCTTTGACTGGCTCACCAAT
Source organism: Dioctria linearis (assembly GCA_963930735.1). Lineage (NCBI taxonomy): Eukaryota > Metazoa > Arthropoda > Insecta > Diptera > Asilidae > Dioctria > Dioctria linearis. The sequence continues at coordinate 207,179,944 of OZ005742.1, forward strand.
TAAGACTAGGCGTTCCTCCAGGCTGGCTAGCGCTGCGGTCGGGAAGACTCCGTCTAAGAAGAAGACTAAAACACGAAATCCTAAGAATATTTCAGGTAGTATCAGTCCACAGAATGACATTAAACTAAACAATAGTAACGTGACTAGTAAAATCAAGCCGAAGAATATCCCGTGCGGTACCTGCAACTACAAGGGTGACCCTCCCAAGAAGTATCCCAGAGAGAGAAAAGTTGAATGGATACAGTGCCTGTGCTGCAGGAATTGCCATCACATAGTTTGTGGAGGCATCTCTTACGTCACTTTTTATGTCTGCTATAAGCAGTATAAAGATCTCGATTGGGTCTACCGCTTTTGCATTTCGCGCGTTAGGGTACATTCTTCATTAGCTCAAACCAGTGAAGCCGTGCTGCCTGTGGCTGATCCCAAGAGTACATTAGCTCTTAACTCAGCACATGTAAGTGGCTCCTCTTCAAGTAATAAATCTTCGTCTCATTGCTACCCCGATAATCTCACGTTATATGCGGACAATAATTCTTGCATTCTTGGCGGAAACTCTACAGCATCAACTGCGAATCTGCTCCCGATTTCTTTCGATCACTCGGTTTCACCAGTTTATTCTGTCATTAAGTCTCATGAATCCAGCTTCGAGGGTGTTCCAACTGGAAAGTACTCGATTAATACTTGCAAAGATAAGTCTAGTGAGAGCAATATAACCAGCGGAAATAACGCAATTAGCATTAATTAGGACGGGAGTCTAAATGGACCAAATATAAGTGATAATAATAATTCTTCAAATCCAGTTGTCGAGGATTTGCCAGTGGCGTGTCCCTTGCTGTCTGCTAGTGCACCGGTCTTTACTCCAGGTCTATTTTCTAACTCTATAAATTTTACTTCATATCCCATCACCTCTTTGTGTGAACATAGTCAGTGTTCTTCGCCAATTACTTCAACGATTCAATTACCCTCTAACAGTCCAGAATCGGATATTAAGGCGCAGCTCCAGCGTCTGACTGAAAGAGTTGATGCGATTACCTCAACAGCTCCAAATGGTGGTGATAACCCAATTGATTTTGGTGTGCCATCGCGCATCTATGAAAAAAAAGAACGCTGGTGATAAGTAATTTTTCCAGTGCTTTGACATGCAGTAGGGTCAGGGACGTCTTGCTATCAGCACTATGTGCTAGTATTAATTTGGGTGACTCCTTTTGTGAGAAGTTTAAACGTATCTCACCTTTCCAGCCCAAACCTGGTCTGCAAAGTCCAACATTACCCAAAGTCTTCATAAAATTCTACAATGAAGAAGACTGCTCTACATTCTTCCGAGCGTACCGCAAACTACTCAAATCCAGTCCTCTCACACTTGACTTTCATAGAGAACAAAATAGTTCTTGAACATTGTTGACCCCGACGTGATTCAGGTGAAACACTTGAATCGCACTGCAACTATATTCACAGCAATTATCTTGAAACCATAATGGACAAGCTAGCGAAGGAGCAGGAAGTTGTGGGAAAGGAACTAAGGTACTAAGAAACTACAAAAATGACTGAGACGACAGAAAAACCAAGGAGTACAACGAAGAAAGATTGAACCGACTGGAATCATTCTGGTCCGCCTTCGAGTCGAATGGCAGTAAAATTAGAGCACTTCCTAAAGTTCCTCTGGAGCGTGAGTACTTTACAAAGGCGTACTATGAAGAAATAGACGACGTGTACGAATCATGCAAGATCCACTTTGAGGAGCAATTACAAACTCTCCAGGAAGACGAACCCAACAACGATGATTATAACGCAACTCAACCTGAAGAATCAGCAGAAACTGCATCAAAGATTACGTTAGCCGAGTCAAGTTCACCAGAAGATCAGTTTACTCCGTTGTTGTCTGAAGCCTCAGCAGATATAATAAGAATCATTAGGAGGCAAAGAGGGATCATACAATCTTTACGCCGTCTTATTAATAACACGTACGATTCAGATGATATCCGCAACAGCCAACACTACACTCAAGCTGCTACAAATATCACTTTCCACGTTTGATGGAGACTCTTTAAAATGGCGTCAGTTCGCAGATCTATTTACTGAAATAGTACACAAGCAGCAGATGGCTAATGTACAGAAAATGTGGTACCTGAAAATGAATTTCGTTGGTGGAGCTGAAAGACTCATTAGGCACTTAAGTTTATCTGAAGACAATTACGCAGCTGCGTGGAAGATTTTCCAGACTGCAGACTGCTCGTATCTACCCTGGTAAACAAACTGTTATCATAGCGAAGTCATGCTACTGACGCTGCATCTGCGCATGGGCGCACCAAGAAGTGGGACGAACGGGACCGGTCCCCCTCCAGAATGTCAGTTTTCTGAACATAATTTACCAATTTCGTATAAAATGTGGTCTGTATATTCTTACATAGTCCGATAAAATAAAATAAAACCTTTTAATCTACAATAGCAGTCCTTAAGTGCTCAGATGGGTGCAGGACGCGACTTTAAAGCCCTATATTTCCGACTCGTTAGGACTTGGGACACCTATGGTCCCCCCCCCCCCCCCCCCCCCAAAGCCATATCATGGGTACGTTACTGCATCTGCGAACAATATAAAGAATTTGCATGACACAACGCAAGAATGTCTCATGGCGTTAGAGAACCCTAAAATCTCAACTGCTGACTGGGGCCCCTTATTATTGCATATCTTGATAAAAAGGCTAGGTAGAGTAGAAACAAGATTTCAATCACTGGAAGCCCTGGGTAACGTAACAAACTAAGGCATACAGAGGACATTCAGAGAAAATCCAACATTGCCAAATCATTGTCATCAGTTGTACACACCAACTCATCAATCAGGCAAATTGCTTGTGGAAATCATCCGTTATTCGCATGCAAAGACTTCTTGAAATTAACACCAGCAGCTAGATTAAGTCTGCTCCGCAAACACGAATTGTGTGTCAGTTGTCTAAGATCAGGACACAATGCCACAAGCTGCAATGCTCGAGGATGCACAAAGGGTAATAAACGGCATAATAATTTAGTGCATCTAACTAAATCAGATAATTCATCATCAACACAAGTCAGAGATTCCAATACATTCCAGACACAAGTAGCTAGCAGACCATCTATATCACCAGGGTTGGTGGATCAGGGTTCAACTGTAGCAACCATTACCAATCAGGGTCAAAGAAAATATACACTGCTCAGTACAGTTATATCAAAATTGATTAACAACCAAGGCAAATGTGTGGAAGGTCGAGCTGTATTAGATTCAGGTTCGCAAATTAACCTAATTACTGACAGATTAGTCAAGAAGTTAAACTTGAATACATCAACTAATTCAATGTGTATACAAGGCATTGGCGACAAGAAACAGCGAACACAGAAAGGAATAAGTGTACAAATGCAATCCGCATTAAATGGCTTCTCTGCGAGATTGGAGGCATTCGTCCTTCCACATATAATCTCACCTCAGCCGACACAACTCATTAGCACGTCAAAGTGGTCTATTCCACACAATATTCAGTTAGCAGACCCGGCATTCAACCAGCCAGAACGTATCGATAACTTACTAGGTGCTGAATTTTACCTCCAGCTACTATCAATTGGCCAAATAAGATTGAAGAATGATGGACCAATCCTGCAAAATACATTGTTGGGATGGATAGTTTCAGGAAAGATCAATGTAACAAGGCCAGCTACTGCAACATGCAGCATGTATAGTGAAGACGAGAGCATAGATCAAAGAATTGAAAAATTCTGGAAACTGGACGAGCCTATGGAAGTCAAGTCCAATCGCACTCCGTTAGAGAAGCGCTGTGAAGATCATTTCACCCAAACAACTAGAAGGCATTCCGATGGGCACTACATAGTAAAGCTACCATTCGCTGACGCCCCAAGTAAGCTGGGAGAATCCAAAGACATAGCCATCTGACGATTCTTCGCACTAGAAAAAAGGTTAGCTAAGAATCTCACCTTACGATGTCAATATACAGAGCTTATGATCGAGTATCTAAGGGCACGGCATATGGAACCCATCAATCTTGAGACTGTTGAGCCACCATATTATTTCCTGCCTCACCACAGCGTATTGAAACCAGATAGCATGACGACACCACTGAGAGTCGTGTTTGATGTATCTGCAAAGACGTCTTCAAACTTAATCGCTAAACGAATTACTATGTGCAGGACCAATCATTCGAGATGAGCTTTTCGATATCCTGCTGCGTTTTCGGAATGACACGATTTGTATTTACCGCTGATATTAAAAAAATGTATCGACAGGTAATACTAGAAAAGTAAGATAGAAAATACCACATCATAGTTTGGAGAAACCATCCAAATGAGGCTCTTAGATACTATCAACTATGCACAGTTACATATGAAACGACATCAGCTCCATATTTAGCAACAAAATGCTTGCAAAGGTTGGCCCAGGAACGACACGAAAACTATCCACTTGGATCTCAGGTTTTAAAAACTGACTTTTATGTTGACGATGTTATGACGGGATCCAACAGCACGATGGAAATCCTCGAAATGCAAGAGCAACTTACAAAATTTTTCGCAGAGGAGGCTTTACTTTGAGAAAAGGGTGCGCCAACCATTCTAGACTCCTTTTGCAATTAGATTTCACAGATGAAACTAAAGAGCGGATCAAAACTCTAGGTTTGACATGGCTACCAAAGACCGATAATTTTTGCATAAAGGTCAATGAAGCCAATGAATAAAGAGTGTCAAAGCGAATAGTAGCTTCAGACATAGCAAAATTGTTTGATCCTCTCGGAATAATGACTCCTGTTATAGTCACCGCCAAAATCTTTCTGCAAGAGTTATGGCAACTACGACTTGATTGGGATGCGGCCCTACCTCCAGATTCACACACCAAAATGGATGAAATTTCGTTACGACCTAAGGCATCAGAAAAACATACAGGTTCCTAGATATATTTTTGGTCCTGCGTCTAGAGCTATGTACTGCTAACCTAGCTGCACAGCTTTCCAACCGAGTAAAGCAAATTCTAGGAGCCAAAGATACACCCACATAGTACTGGACAGATTCCGAGATAGTCCTAGTATGGATAAATGCAGAATCTTTATCCTTTCATACCTTTTTGGCAAACAGGATATCATCCATCCAATCATTATCCATAGTTGAACAATAGCATCATGTTAGTTCTAAGGAAAATCCAGCTGATGTCCTCTCCAGAGGAATTTCTCCAGAAAAATTGGCAACCTGCAAAATCTGGTTCGACGGACCACCATTCTTACACGGAAGTGAATCAATATGGCCTCCATCATATGTAAAAGAGAGGCAACTTAATCTGGAAAGAAAGGGTATAACTTTATCCGCAACAACAAATGATGAATCCAGGAACGATGTATTAGAGGACCCTATTCTTGACATCAATCACGGAAATTCATTCCGTAAGTTGCAGCGCATCATTGCCTATATATTTCGATTTGTGAATAATACTAGAAGGCTAATTAGTCAAGGAATAAAGAGTCGCACGTTAACGACAGGAGAGTTGGACGAAGTCCTTTATTTCATAATAAAGAATATGCAAACAGCAGAATTTAAGGAAGACGTCAGCCATATTCGTCTATATAATGAAACGAACAAAAACAATTCACTCAGCACTTTAATTCTATTCCTTGACGAGAAGGGCTTCGTTCGTGTTGGGGGAAACTAGAAGCGTCCATGCTATCTTATGACGCACGCCATCCGATGCTGCTGCCATACTCTCATCAATTCACTAAGCTGTTAATGAATGACATTCACAACGAAAACTTACATGTGGGACCACAAGCATTGCTTAATATCACGAGACAACGCTTTTGGCCTATTAAGGGCAAGTCAATTGTACGATCAGTAGTACAGCACTGCACTCGTTGTGTAAGGGCAAAACCGAAAATGTTTACACAACTAATGGGTAACCTCCCAGCTGCCAGAGTTCAACCTGCCGGCCATTTGTCAACTCTGGAGTTGATTTTTGTGGACCATTAACAATCCATTATCGTTTAAGAGGCAAAAGACCCCATAAGGGATACGTTGCAGTATTCCGCTGTTTCGCTACAAAGGCCGTCCATCTCGAGGTAGTTAGTGACCTAACCACAGGTGCCTTCATCTGCACTGAAACGCTTTATAGACAGAAGAGGTCATTGTCTCATAGAAGCATTGCATCAACGTCGTTAACATATGAGGAGTTAGAAACTGTAATGATAGAAATAGAGACGATATTGAATTCTAGGCTACTTACGTCAATGTCCAATGATCTGAATGACTTGACCGCCCTAACACCGGGCCACTTTCTTATTGGAGAGCCTCTAATATCCACAATTGATGCAAGGTCACAACCGAGCAAGATAAATCCACAGAACAGGTGGAAAATGATCACACACCTAAAAAAAGAATTTTGGATACGTTGGTCAAAGGAATATCTCAACGAATTGCAATACCGCCTCAAATGGAATCGAATCTGTCACATTGTTAATCCAGGAAGCATAGTGATTTTGAAGGAAGATAATCTATCCGTCATGAAATGGCCTCTAGGTCGAATTTTAAAAGCTTACCAAGGCAACGATGTATGTATCAGAGTAGCAGACGTAAAGACTGCAATCGGAATTCTTCGGCGACCTATAAATAGGCTCTCCCCACTTCCATGCGAAGAAGAGTCATCAGACTGCGAACCAACACCATCTGTACCATACAAGAAAGACAACCAATCCCATGAAGGTCATAAACATCAGCACGAATTATCTCAAACGGGGACGAATGTCATCAACCAATCGAACGATGTTACACCATCCAATCGAGACAGCAGACGTGTTAGAGAAGCTCCAAGGAAAAAAATGCGTCCCTCAATTGGATCTGCATTAATAAGTTTACTTCTAACCTGCTTGATTCTTTTATAATCGCCCGGGTATCCGGTTTGACAAGATGGGTACAACAAGCTTGGTGTCATCTGAATGGGATCTGATGATATACTATGATCTGAAGTCATATTGACTTGAATATGCGGCATTAATTAAGGGTACCACTGCAGTGCAGCATCTCTGTAACCAGATCGACACTAACAGTGGTTGCACTCAGATACTTAAGCAACTAGAACACATTAAAGATGAGATAGACAGAGACAATGAGCTGCTTTAGGCCGATTCATCAGTCCTTAGACAAAAACGGGGAGCACTTAACTTCGTGGGGAACATAGCTAACTCATTATTCGGAGTTCTCAACAACGAATACGCAGAGAAAATGTCTAAGGTCATTCAGGATATCAAGGAAGATGACAATCACTTACTTTCTCTCCTAAAAAGCAAACGTCTATAGTGGATTCCACCATTAATATAATGAAACGAGATCAGCTATCTACTCAAGAAAAATTCCACGCAATAAGCAATCAGTTGAGTCAACTAAGCAACCAGATCGACACTTACAGAAAAGGAAGTCTATCAACAAAAGGTACAGCACCTTGTGATGTCATCATCCCTCCAGTTAATGTTGATTATCACAAGTGTACAGAGAATTCAGTCATCTCTCATAGACACGCTAACCGACATCCTTAACGGAAAAATCAATCCACTGCTGCTTGCACCCCAACAACTAAGGGAAGCAACAGCAATCATAAAAAAGAACTTACCAACAACTTTGTGCTTGCCAATGAAACAAAATGAGATCTTACATTTATACCAAATAATGACAACGGAAGGACGGGTAGTTGACAAACTCGCAATCTTCCAAATTAAACTACCACTCATAAATGAAGAAGAGTTCGAGTTATTGAAGTACTTCCAATACCATTCCTGATAAATGGAACACTAATGCGCATAAGACCGCATTCGACCTATTTAGCTATCAGCTCGCATCGAGATAACTATTACCCACTGTCCGATCAAGAAATTTCGTTACGCGTGGCAATTGGATATGAGGAATATTATCTATGCAATTAGCATCATCCAATATATAACAGAGGGTCTCAAATCAGCAAGTGTGAGATCAGTTTTTTAAATGACGCACCCACTCCAAAGGAGTGCCAATTAAAGGAAATAAGAGATAACTCAGTATGGATTCAGACTCTCCATAAAAACAAATGGATATATGCACTTACGGAGCCTATAACAATCAACGCGGTGTGTGAAAATAAGGCCTTTACTACAACACTGCAACGATCTGGCCTCCTAATCATCCAACCCAACTGCATATTTAAGCATGACTCAGTTACTATCGAAGGGCAACATAAATATCCGAGCAATAGAACAACATCATATGAGAAACTAATTAATCTAATTAATGATTTCAACACGTCAGTTTCATGGTCAATGGTCCCAGCCTTGGTAAATGGACGGAACGTATAATGGAAGGAACTGAGCCTTTTACAGCAGCAACTATCATCTCAAAATCTAGAGCTGCCGAAATTAATACACGAACGGACATCGCAAATAACCATGATTGGATATATCAGCATCTGTGTTACAATCATTATCTCCATATCACTAATTGCAAAACTGGCGTTGTCAAAAAGACGTAAGCAGCAGCCTACAGGGCCAATACCTAAACCCAGGAATCATAAGGATCTGGACTTTAGCGTCAACATAGATCGTTCAACGCGGCGGAGAATGTTTGCACTCGGCAAAAAGGTCAACGGTCTAGCATAGAATCGGCAAGTGCTTGCTCTATAAGCGGGCGCTTGCCCCCAAAACAATAACTCTAATTATAGCGAATAATTCTTGCATTCAATGTATCATTGCAAATACTTTTCTGAATATGACACTCAGTCAAAGGTGCAAGAGAAGAATGCAAGAATTACTCGCCTGATTGTAATTTAAGCAGGTAAGCATTTGACATTTAAGTTATTTCATTATTCGATTTTTTTTGTTATCGCTTTGCATAGCCAAGCAATTTATTGCAATTTTAAGCAATTAGTAAATATGTATGTAGGTAGGTATTAATTTTCTCAATTTTTGATAGGTAGGAATATATTAAGGTTTGCTTAGATAAGTGCAATTTTAATATAAATTGAATATGGCCTGCAATAAACTGTCAGTCTTCTTTTTAGTAGCAAACAGTTGTTTTTATTTGAGTTCACTTAATCAAAGATTCCCTTTCAGATATCTAATTTTGGTGTAGTGGTACCAGAGCCGCTGCACTCTTATCAAAAGCCAAGGTGTAACATCTTGACTTATTAAAATTTCATAGAGAACAAAATAGTTCTTGAACAACATCCTTGAGTAGCAAGATCAGTTTACTGTCGGGCATGGTTACGGGTTGACTAAATTAAAGAGTGCTTCTTCAATTTGAAAACGGGGCTTAATATTTTTAAGTGTGGGGCTGATCATCACGAGTTTTAATTAATTCATTTTGTTTTGTTTTGTGATACGACTCACATACCTACGGATCTAGAAGTGAAATTAAGTGTTGTGAAATAAACACAGTGTTAAGTGTTAAAAGAAGAGTGACAAACAGAGGATTACCAGTGAGATTGATAAGTGAAAAATTAACAGAGAAATAGAATGAGCACTAAAGAAGGTGGAAATGATACCCAAGCGGAGGTACAGTTAGGTGGAGAGGAAGAAGGCGCAGGAGAGGTAGGTCCAATTTCTGAAATTGAGTTATTGAGGTGGGAAAATGCGCTATTAAAGCGCGAAAAGAAGTTATGTGCATGTGAGAGCCGTTTATCAAGCTCAAGCAACTTATCTGAACAAGTCGTCGCTCTACGAAATCCTGTGAGTAACATTATGTCACACGATTCAAGCCAGATTAAAATAGGAATTAGTGAATTAAGTAAACTAATTGAAAGATTTAATCCAGCCAATAAGAGGAAAAATGCAGAGAATTGGATCCGATCTCTTGAAGGTCTACAAAATGTTTTTGGAAGGGACGATCGAACTACCTTATTTTACGCTACTTTACGTCTAAATGGTTCAGCGAATTTCTGGTACCAGTCTAAACAGGACTCAAGTAAAACATTTGAGGAATTTAAAGATTGAGTGTTTCCCAGTTCTTTAATCTATATATCTCTTTTATTTATCTTCTATCTTCTCTCCTATGTACAATATTACTCTCTCTTATTTTTGTTATGGTATTAGTTTAGTGTAATTTATTTTATTTTTGATCTTGCTTGTTTTAATTTTGTTGTTTTTCTGCTTTAGCTTTTTATTATACCCTAGATGAAATCTAAAGGGTTACTAAGTTTGTCATTCTGTTTGTAACGCACAGAAATAATTCTAGTAGAAAAAAATGGATTGGACACCCACGCATAAAAGCTATTTTGATTTCAGTATGTCCGTCTGTCTGTCCGTCCGTCCGTGCGCACGATAACTCGAGAACGCGTGTACTTAGAGAGCTGACATTTTGTATACGGATTTAAAAAAAAAGCTAAAATTAAGTCGAAAATGAGACAAATCGGGCAATACCTTCGTGGGGTTGCCATACAAAAATTTCGTTTTCCGCTATATATTTGGACACTGCCTGAGAACGCGTTGACATAGAGAGCTGATATTTGGAGCGTTTTCACCTACATAAAAGTTGGCCAGAAAATGTTTTTAGCAATATACATCGATGATGGTCTAATAGCAGCATCAACTGAAAAACTAGTGGAGCCATTACTAACGTATTTAAAGCGGGAGTTCGAGGTTAAAGTATTTGAGCCGAACTGTATTTTGGGGCTGAAAATCGACCAGATACCTGGTGAAGGTATATTTCTTGAACAAAGATCGTATCTTGCAAAAGTTTTGAAAAGATTTAAAATGACGGAGTGGAAGGTAGTGTGAACCCCATTTTGTAGCAGTCAAAACTTGGAAGAAGGCAATGAGAAATCGCTTTCATTTCCATATCGCGAGGCAGTTGGCATAAGTTGGAATAAGACCAGATATAAGTTTCGCTCTGAATTACGTCAGTCGTTTTATGGAAAATCCTGAGGGACGTCATGTTGCGGCACTAAAAAGAATTTCGCGTTACCTAAAGGGGACCCCAAATCATGGTATTGCCATTGGTCACTATGTTCAACTGGTACTGAGCTCATATTGCATGGGTAATAATTCAATTGTATTTTTAATATTTGTATTTTGCTCACTCCTACTCTTGGGGCGCTCATCGAATTTAATTATTCTCATTCTATTAATCGTACATATACACTCAATTGTTGTGTTTCTTATCAACTAAGTTTAAAAGCACTAACATGTGCTTGGTGACATGTTTTAGTTCTATTCAAAATAATAGGCTATATTGTTGAGACTGGTTTAGTCATATAGTGCATATCTGTGGTTTCTCATAGTGACTGAAGTTCTATGATGTTTCGTGATTCCTTGTTTGGATAAACTTGAGTGGTCGGGTTCATACTCTATAGCAGTATTTACAATCTACAACTCTAGGCTAATCGTTAACCGTTATTCCACTTTTTGGCCTGATCTGTGTGATAGTTGTCTTAACTAGTTTTATTAACTTCATGTGAAAACATTTAAGTCCTAACACTTCGAGTGGTACTTTGAATCCTCTTGGCTGACCAGGAATGCCTGGTCTTCATTCGCGGCTTGCAGGTCCTTTGACTGGCTCACCAATTAAGACTAGGCGTTCCTCCAGGCTGGCTAGCGCTGCGGTCGGGAAGACTCCGTCTAAGAAGAAGACTAAAACACGAAATCCTAAGAATATTTCAGGTAGTATCAGTCCACAGAATGACATTAAACTAAACAATAGTAACGTGACTAGTAAAATCAAGCCGAAGAATATCCCGTGCGGTACCTGCAACTACAAGGGTGACCCTCCCAAAAAGTATCCCAGAGAGAGAAAAGTTGAATGGATACAGTGCCTGTGCTGCAGGAAGTGGCATCACATAGTGTGTGGAGGCATCTCTTACGTCACTTTTTATGCCTGCTATAAGCAGTATAAAGATCTCGATTGGGTCTGCCGCTTTTGCATTTCGCGCGCTAGGGTACATTCTTCATTAGCTCAAACCAGTGAAGCCGTGCTGCCTGTGGCTGATCTCAAGAGTACATTAGCTCTTAACTCAGCACATGTAAGTGGCTCCTCTTCAAGTAATAAATCTTCGTCTCATTGCTACCCCGATAATCTCACGTTATATGCGGACAATAATTTTTGCATTCTTGGCGGAAACTCTACAGCATCAACTGCGAATCTGCTCCCGATTTCTTTCGATCACTCGGTTTCACCAGTTTATTCTGCCATTAAGTCTCATGAATCCAGCTTCGAGGGTGTTCCAACTGGAAAGTACTCGATTAATACTAGCAAAGATAAGTTGTTACGCCTCGCCTGTTGCCTGAACCTGGAAATGGAATAATGGTTACATATGTCAGACATATATACATATATGCATGTATGCTTACCTGTTTTGTGTCCGTGTTGTCCAGCGTGCCGTCCTCATTCTCCACTGGAATGATGCTGCAAAAGAATTTGTTTTATATATTGCAGGAATACATTAGAGATGCCATTCACCTAAATTCCATTTAGAGGGACCTAAGCGGTTGTTTCAACTGTGTGAAAGCCCGTATACCTCAATGTAAACCAAACACCCTGAAAACATGGAGAAATTTTAATATCACAACACAAAACATACCAGGACGCAACATACAACATAGAAAACAGAAATTAGGCACACATGATCCATACGTCATGCCTTAACATAAACGTAACACAACATACAACACACAGCATACCTACATATGTCCATGATGAGCTGCAGTCACCGGAATTGTCCTTTGTCCCTGGATACCATACTGGATGCGATAAGTAGCTGTAATTAAATAAGAATTTAGTAGTTTATTTTTTTAGATTTAGGGTCTGAATTTTTATCAATGATGTAATATAAACTCACATACCTATTTAATAGCAAGATGATGTGAAGCAAATAAGGCCGCACACGGAATCTGAGGAAAAGAAAGAAAATACTAAAGTTAGGCAGTATTTATCTATTCGGCGCGTTATAATTATTAAGAAAATCAATTTTAAACTTACCCGGTCTAGATTCTCCTCCAGATTATCTCAAAATTATCTTCCTAACCTCGCACAATAAAAAACTTCGTTGTACGCCCGAAACTTTATAGCCCGAATATAAAAAAATGCACGGAAAGAGCTGTTCCTAGCCCAAGGCAAACGTCGGTAAATAATTTTAAATAAAATTCACTTTAATTGAGGAATTTTAAGAGATTTAAAATAATAGAAAAGGGCTGTCAAAACAAAACTTTAATCGATGATTATCCAACGAAAACGAATTTTAACAGGATATTCAAATATATCAGATTAAAGCGCATTTTCTCCCGATTATTTTCAAAAAAAATATATATAATATTATTAAAAAATTTAAAGCGATTCCTAACGGTCAGTACCGATTGGGAGGTATTTTGGAAAATATTGGAAAACTTCCAAAATAGGGGGCGATTTCTGATAAAGCCGACGGCCTTGACAGAAGTTGGGAGCAATAACTAGTGTGTAGTTTAAGTGGAGAAAATTATTTAAAATTGAAAAATAATTAGTTAAAGTCGAAAAACAAATATTTAAAGTTGGAAAAAAATATATTCGAGCGAGGTATTAAAGAAATATTAAAAAGAAAGAGGAGAAGAAAGGAGGAAAATCTCGGCGGACTAAGAACAAAAAAAAAGGGAAAGCAGACTAATAGAAGCAAAATGGAGTATAAGCGAAGATAAGTACTGCCGTGTGCCATTTTGATATTTACATAATCTACCATTAATATTTATATAATTTGGTTTTTTTGTTGTGTTGAGATTATTAAATGAGTGCTGCCTTGTATGCTAAGTAACATTTCATTCTCATTATTATTGTCGAAAGAATCATGCAAGTTACGAGTGCTTTTAATTAGAAGTCAGAGATAGGTGCCAAGGTTAAATTTATACCTTTAAGTCGAAATAAATATTATTATGACGTAAACTTTAGAGCGGCTTTAATTTTATTTCTTTTCCGCAACAAACTTATATAGAGTTCGTGGACTCAAACAAACCACGTGGCGCCCTTTGCAGGTGATATATCCATTTCAATTACCACCCAACCCTTTCTCCATAGCTAGTCGGCAGACCATTCTTATGCTCTGGAAACGGAGCATAACAAAGTCTAGTGAGAGCAATATAACCAGCGGAAATAACGCAATTAGCATTAATTAGGACGGGAGTCTAAATGGACCTAATATAAGTGATAATAATAATTCTTCAAATCCAGTTGTCGAGGATTTGCCAGTGGCATGCCCCTTGCTGCCTGCTAGTGCACCGGTCTTTACTCCAGGTGTATTTTCTAACTTCATTTCCCATCACCTCTTTGTGTGAACATAGTCAGTGCTCTTCGCCAATTACTTCAACGATTCAATTACCCTCTAATTGTCCAGAATCGGATATTAAGGCGCAGCTCCAGCGTCTGACTGAAAGAGTTGATGCGATTACCTCAACAACTCCAAGTGGTGGTGATAACCCAATTGATTTTGGTGTGCTATCGCGCATCTATGAAAAAAAACGCTGGTGATAAGTAATTTATCCAGTGCTTTGACATGCAGTAGGGTCAGGGACGTCTTGCTATCAGCACTATGTGCTAGTATTAATTTGGGTGACTCCTTTTGTGAGAAGATTGAACGTATCTCACCTTTCCAACCCAAGCCTGGTCTGCAAAGTCCAACATTACCCAAAGTCTTGATAAAATTCTTCAATGAAGAAGACTGCTCTACATTCTTCCGAGCGTACCTCAAGCTACTCAAATCCAGTCCTCTCACACTAAGTTCCATTGATCCGGGGGGAATTAACTCCAGAATCTATATTAACGAGGATCTTTTCCACAAGGCCTCTATCTTCTTCATTCTGCTCTGCGCCTTAAGAGCAAAATCGTGTGGAAAAGGTGTACACCCGAAACACAGTGGTGTATATTTTACACAGGTCAACGGACTGTGCAACCAACCCTCGTTCAGATCGCTTCTCGACTGAACTAGCTCAGCATCTCTCCCAAGTTTCTGTCCTCCAGAGCTCTCTGACAACCCCCAGCGATGTCTAACATCACTATGGGTCCGCACTATAATATTTCAACACAATCTAACTTATCCCATTTCCTACCGCCGAATAATTTTAATATAGTATCGTTTAATGCAAGATCTACCACTAAAAATATTACCAACATCAGGCACTTGGTGGAGCTTGGGAAGGTTGGTTTCACTTTATTTGGACAACAATTCACTGTTTTGTCTTGTATTCTTGAGGGTATATCTAGTCATTCTTCGCGCGTCTTGATAGGTGGTGATTTTAATATTCATGTTGCTATCTCATCTGTGTTATCTCGCACATTGCTTGATCTCTTGTGTGAAAAGGGTCTCACAATCATAAATGGTCTTTCCACGCATCATGGGACTACTTCATCCACAATTTTAGATCTTCTAATCTCATTTCCTAATTTGCAACCGGTTTTTCCGGTCAGTGTCCTGGCATTTCTGACCACGAACTACTATTTGCTTCCTTTGACATCAGTTCTCAAACTCCGAATCTTTGGAGAACCTTTCGAAATCTTTCAGCAATTCAGAATGATGCCCTACAAGCTGATCTTACTAGTGCTGATTGGTCCCCCATCTTCAACGATCCTGACTCTTGTGCGGCAGCTCTTCATTTCTCGGGCACGCTACATTCTATTTTTCATAGGCAGGTTCCGTTCAAAACTATCAAAATTCGAACAGTCAAAGACACTATCTTCAAGTATCCTGAGATATTACTGAAGTGTCAGTATCGGTATCTGGCATATAGGGAATGGAAGAGGAATAAAACAGTCCCAAATCTAAATGAATTCCGTTGGTTACGCAGACAGGCCGACTGTTTGATTAGGGCGAAGTTGAGAGAGGACACAAGTAGGGGTATTAGGGAGGGCAGTCTTATTAACTGGAAGAAGGTCAATGATCTTGGCTTGGGCTCCAAAGCTTTGGCTCAGCCTGACTCTGAACCAGACGAATATGCGGATTATCTCTGCCCTAGTGCTTTACTGTCTGGTGAAACGACTGACAACTCAGTCTGTGCTCTGCATGTGCCCTCGAACGATGGGTCCTCTACTAATCTGCATCCTCCTAGCTCGCTCTCTGAAAACTCTGGTATGTCTGCGGTGAATGATGTTTTTAGCTTTTCTGGGGCATCGGAGATGGAGATTGTGAATGCGTTCAGTGGTATGAACTCTAATCCAACTGGCTACAATGATGTCCCTTTAAAATTTTATAAATTAATACTGCCCTTTATATTACCAATTCTCACACACTTGTTTAATAGACTGCTGTCCTCTTCCAGCTTTCCTGATCACTGGAAAGTTGGACACTGCTATTCCTAAAGTTAACTCTCCCTTCGATATTTCTGATTGGAGACCCATTACAGTACTGCCAACCATTTCCAAGGTACTTGAGTTCATCACCGCTGAACATATTACCTCTCATATCTGCACGAATAATTTATTGTCAAAATTCCAATCTAGTTTTAGAAGGTGTCACTCGACTAGCACTGCTCTTCTTGATGTGGCTACAGGCATTCGAAATCTTTGTGATAGTGGTAACAATGTAATGTGTTGCTGGATTTTAGTAAGGCCTTTGATTCTGTCCCGCACTCGTTGCTGCTTGACAAGCTTAGTGCTCGTTTCGGGTTTTCTGCGTCCGCATGCAGTTTAATTGGTTGCTATTTGAGTCACAGACGATTCATCGTTAATTGTATTGGTTCTTGCTCTTCGATGAGATCAGTTGTGACTGGAGTTTCACAGGGGGCCGTGATGGCTCCTCTCCTGTTCACTCTCTTCATAAACGATGTAACATCTGATCTGGGTGATGTCACATTACATATCTATGCGGATGATCTGCAGGTTTACTATGGTGCTCCAAGGAATCATCTCAGTGAGTCGGTGACTATCATTAACAGAACTCTTTCAAGGATTGCTAGATGGTCTAATGATAACGGCCTGTCCCTTAATCCATCCAAAACGCAAGCAATGATCTACTCAACACGTGCTTCAAATGTATCCAATGTGTCGGAACTACCTGATTTGTGCACTTTGGGACATAATATGCAGCTTTCGGCTAGAGCGATCTCTAATCTTGGTATTCTCATGGATCCTGGTCTCACATGGGAGCCTCAAATTAACAAGATTTGCGCTAGAGTATATTACAGCTTGCGTTCGCTCTATGCTGCTTCCCAAGATTTTGATGAGGTCGCTCGCACAAGACTCTTCTTAGCTCTAATACTACCACATTTCTTCTATGCTGATGTTGTTTTGTTTCCAATGTCCTGTGGTAATATTGATAAACTTGTTCGTGCATTCAAGGCCTGTGCGAGATATGTTGTTGGCATCAACCGCAGATCACATGTTCCCTCTCAACTCATTGAGGTGCTTCTCCCATGTTCACTGGCTAACCTGTATGTTCTAAATACTCTGATGTTTATCTTCAAGGCTAAACATGGCCAGTTACTCAGTTATGTAGCTGGTCCTTCCCAGGGTTAATTCGCAATATGGTGGGAAAAGCGCTTTCATGCGGGGGGCCACTCTGTGGAATCAACTGCCTGATGAAGTCAAGCGTAGTGCCTCACTAAACTCATTCAAAAATAAGTCTCTTGAATTCTTGACGGGGTTTCCTAATCGCTTTCCGCAACAGGAATCATACATAAATGTTGCTACATGTCGATATATCTACTCACTTAATCATATCTTAATAAGAATATACCAACCGGCTCAACTTCTGATCCTCTTGACGATATCTCATTCAGTGGAAATCGTGTTGTTGTTCCATTGAAACTCACAATCACGCATTTAAATCAAGTCATTTGGAAAACTAACGTAAAACGTAAAAACATAGCAGATAATTAATGACTCTTGCTGTGTATAGCTGTGTTTAATCTCGGGTTCAACCATTAGTGTTCTTTGGTGACCTACACTAAAGGGTCATTCATTTTGTTTGATAGTATACAGTTATATAGTATATCGTTGTGTTTAATCTCAAGTTGAAACATTAGTGTTCTTTGATTACCTACACTAAAGGGTAATTCATTTTGTTTGATAGTATACAGTTATGTTTAGTCTCATGTTCAACCATTAGTGCTCTTTGGTTGCATATTGCATATTGTTGTTCCCTTCGTATTCACAATCACGCAGTCTTGTCAAGTCATATTGAGAACCAGCGTAAAATGTAAAAACCTAACAGATAAGTCATTTTGCTTTATGTATATAATAATGTATTTGGTTATGTTTAATCTGAAGTTAAACCATTAGTGTTCTTTTGTTACTTACGCTAATTAATAATTCATTCAGTCTGATAGAATGTATTTATATTTATGTTTATTCTCAAGTTCAACCATAGGTGTTCTTGGGTTACTTACACTAAATGATAGTTCATTTTGATTGACAGTATATAGTTATGTCCAATCTAAAGTTATAAATCTTGCTTGATGTATATAGTAATATATATAGTTATGCTTAGTCTTAATCTTTGTCTTAATCTTAGTCTTTGGTTACCTACACTAAAAGCTAATCCTTTTTGTTTGATAGTATACAGTTATGTTTAGTCTCTAGTCCAACCATAAGTGTTCTTTGGTTACCTACACTAGTTGGTAATTCATTTTGTTTGATGTACATAGTTAAATTTAATCTTAAGTTAGGCTTAAGTGCTCAGTGTTAACTAGTTGCCTATCCTAGATATACTAGTTAGTCGCCAAGACCCTCTGTTACTTGTCGCCATTCTATTTGCTTTTATATATCTATTCTCTGGCAATATGTTATATTATATTGCAAATCATACTACAAATCATGCTACAAATCATACTACGATTTTTGTGTTCTTGCTATTGTTTTTATTGTTTTCATTCTTATTAATTTGCTATGGAATTTTTCTTTTGCTGCTCTAACGTTGCTCCATGCTACTATAGTTGCTCTAAACCTCCAATGCTTTACTCTTAATTGTTTATGTTCAATTTTGCTAATATATGTTTTTATCTACTATGTAGCTCGCTAAGATCTGTCCAGCGCTCAGCGTGCTTTTGGCACGGGTACTCAAATAAATAAATGTTTATGTTTATATAGCAAAAGCTAGAAAATGTTCTAATTTGTTATCTCATCACACAACCCATTAATTTTTGGTAACAAGTTTCAAGTCTTGGTTTGATTTGAAAAACAAATAAAAAAAATGAAAGAAAGAAGAAAGAATTGAAAAGTTTGAGAAAAATTGAAAAAACATTTTTTTTATATTTATTAAAAAAAAATTTAAATTTTTTTTAAAGAAACAGATTCATTCGAAGCAAATCTAACCTGTATACTCCACGAAATGGTCTGAAAAATAAAGAAGAAGCGTTTCGTGTCAGCAGAAAACCTTACACTCATCGGTGCAGCTTGATTTTCTGCCTGCTGCAGACGCTTGAAAATAGATCAAACTGATCTCTTCTCATATAAACTCAGAATAAATTCTGGGTGTGAATTATATGAGGAAAAAAACACTCCTATACAAGCCCAGGACGAAAAATAAATAAAAGGATTACTCTTTTGGAGTTTTTACCGGGTTAAACTTAATTTTGTTCAAAAAAGAATTTTTTGGAATTCTCCGGTATATAGCAAAAGCTAAAAAATGTTCTAATTTGTTATTTCATCACACAACCCATTAATTTTTGGTGACTCAATTTCAATGAAAACCCGAAAGATTTCCACAAATTTATCTCAAGTTGTGATGATATTACGCGACGGCAACGATGGCGAACGAAAAACACTCCCTCCTTAGCTTAATAAGGAGTAAACTATCTGCAGAGGCATATGATGCATATAGATACAATGAGATATCAGAGTGGCCTGTTCTAAAATTGATCGTGTCTCAAACTTTTGAAGTCAAAACCCCCAGATCCACCCTACAGTCTCAACTAAAGGCGAATTATCCAATCACAACTACAGACTTTAGCTAAAGTACATCCTGATAAATCTTTCGCTTCAACAAGGTCAAATATTAGGTCAAATATTCTAGATCATTCATCACGTAGAAAGCAAAAGCAACAAAATTTTCAACCAAATAACAAGGT
This sequence comes from Dioctria linearis, assembly GCA_963930735.1. Taxonomy (NCBI): domain Eukaryota; kingdom Metazoa; phylum Arthropoda; class Insecta; order Diptera; family Asilidae; genus Dioctria; species Dioctria linearis. The sequence continues at coordinate 207,199,935 of OZ005742.1, forward strand.
AAATCAACAGAATAGCAATATAAATCTACGTTGTTTTAAATGCGGTAGACTGGGGCGTGCTGCTTCAAGATGCCCAGTCATACAACGCTCAGCGCAAAATTTTAACACAATTCCAGGAATAAACTCGCAATTACAACATCCTCTGAATCCCAAAAAGGTTATATCTCCATCACAAGCCCCTTCATGTCGATATTGTCATCGGATGGGGCATACAATCGAGGAAGCAGGACAAGAGCTGCGAATAATAATCGTTTTAACGGCAGCCCAGGAAACCAAAATAATTTTCGGGAATTAAATACAATTCCACTGACAAATAGACAGGCCCAAAACAGGAACTGGCAGCAGCCAATACTCGGAGAAAATCGAGCTCCACCGCAGAAATATACAAATGCAAATATCTCGGCCAGATCACCCTTTAGGGAAAATAATCGACGTCCGTCGGCATCCAGGCAGGGAAACTGGATGCAGCGGGTGGTCAACTTCGGCAACCCCTCGCAGATAGAAACAACGGGACAGATTCATCGAAAGCCCGACGCAATATCGACAGGAAAGAAATAAATTAATATTGTTGCGAGCGTGGCCTTTGGTTCATTATTTAAAACACAATATTAAATATATTTAATGTACAAGTTCTTTATTTTCACTCTAACCATATAAAATTCATAAACCTTCAATTAATCAACTCAACTCTAATTATCGCTAATACTGTACTTTCAATTATTGTTGTGTAACTATTTTGCGAGTGATTTATTTTGGACGTGAAGTCCCAGCTGTCAGCATGAGCTGACAGATTACTCGGTGGACAGCGTTGATTGCAGGGCGGCACGCTAGCACCTCGGCTATTGCATGGAATCATGGGGGGGGGGGGGGGGGGGGTTAACCCAAAAAGCCTGCCGCAGCCACCAGCCAGAACAGAAAATATCATCGTGCCAACAAACCAAAAACGCCGGCACACATTCGGTCCTGAAGGGACCCTTTCACCACTTACCAACATTCAGTGGGAAGGCGCAGATGTTCTGCCTTCCATCGCCGTTGCCCCAACCACCCTGCGATACTGCGGGCGATATTGTACAGTATCCCTGTAAGATCTGAAAAGAGAGGGTGTAGCGGACCTAGAGAACCTTCATGTTAGAGGGCTCCAGGGAAGTGAGAGGAGAAAATGAAAAGATTTACGACTCCATGCTACTATATCATATCAACAAGTTTAGTCATTTATTTAGACGGGACTGTAGTCTTCCATACATATCGTACAATACTCTAAGTATACTCTTAGGTTAGTAAAGTCGAAGTTAAGATCACCCCCGTAGCATGTCATCGGATAACATCCTATTTTGTCAAGTCAATATTCTATTCTGACGATTTCTTATAGATAGAAAACCTAGTTACCCTACGTTAGCCCTCTAATTCCAACAGGTAGGCTCTTTTATAGCTACTTATGTCATCAACAAAAAAAAGGCTTACAGCATAATCGGACTTTACTTTTCTAAAAAAACTTAACTGTACGTTTATCCTACGCAGCAATTCAAGGAACAAAACTTAATGCCTCATGGCTATACTCTTGCACAGATAGTGCCTGATTACGTTTTTCTACGGGAGTATTTTAAAATCGGACTCTTAGTGGTATGATAGTATACTATTATGTAAAAAAAAACTAAGCTTAAATATGTTATTCTTTACTATAAAAAAAACAAAAAAGTTCAGCTGTACTGTGATACAGTGTCATCTGGAAAAACTTAAGTACAACTGGTATACTCTAAGCTAGTATTCATCTACAATGATCGTCTTAGTTTCTTGTCGCACATTTATATAAAGATAATAGACCTGACTAAAGTAGTTTACAGTCGTATATAAAAATTTCGTACTATGTACTAATGACAGAAAGAAGAAACATACCAGACAATTCAGATCTCCATCAGGAGAGGTCAGAGGTAAATCCCAGTCGTGATCGTTTATAATTTACCTGAGTGAAACGGTCCCCCGACGAAGGCCTTCTGGAGCAACATTGCTCCTGAAAATAAAATTGAAAAAAGAAGGAAAGCACATTACGTTACTATAAAACTGGCCGGGATTTCCTGTACAATGCCGAGTCGCGATTAGTCCGTTTTCTAGATCAGAAACATACTAGCACCAATTACACAAGCTTCCTTTAGCATGAGCACAAGCTATTGGTGACTTTTCACTTCTAAATGAGGACTCTCTCCTCGAACAGCCATGGATACCAAGGTAGCCCTTTCTCTCAACGGTCACTTCGACACTAAAACTCTTATAGTAACCCTTATTCAGGTCTACAAATAAATTCAATATAGCAATGCATAATATAATTACACGGAAATAACTGAAAGGAGTGCTAACCTCCCATATTGGTGTTAATATAGCTCTGATATAGAGTTTGACTTGATCAGATAAAAATGTAAGGTATTCTACGTTATCATTAAATAGGCCTTGCCTTAAATATAAAGCTACATACTATATTGTAACTACTCTGAAATTTTAGATATAAAATAAAACATGCACAATCTATTCTATATTGTTATCCTTATCTTTTCTTTTTCCAGATGCTCCTCAGCCGCTGTGATTTCGTGATTTTTTCCAAGATGAAATTTCGCATTACCATTATACGATGCTAAATTCTCAGCAGGAGATAGATGTACGACATCCGTTATCCCCCTTTTTCTTTTTTTTTTTGTTCAATTCAAAATGTACACTGGTCCGTCAAGTATATTATTTTCAGCCACTGCTTTTGTTTCCTTTGTTGATAATTTTTATGCCAATAAATGCCAAACACATTTCATACTTGATTGGGTGAGACCACAACTTTTGCCTATCAAAATCCTTGATTATCGCAACAATCCTTTGTATTTCTGGACCCTTTTCTGTAATTCCTCGTACGGTTTTTTATTGGATGATTATTTTCCGTTCACTTTTGTGGCTTTTTCAATTTTTTTACTCTCGGTCGCTTTTATAAAAATTTCCACCAAGAAAAACTTTGACTTTTCACAATCAAACTCTCAGACGTCAAACAAAAAAACCCACACTCCTTCTTCTTCCTTTTATTTATTTATTTATTTATTCTTAGTCTACAGATTATAAAATCAACAGACCATGCATATACTAAAACTAAAATTTTGTTTTGGTAACAATATAAACTAAAACTAACTTACTATGTAATATAAAAATATGAACATATCTAATATTATAATCATAGCGAGCTTTCTAGAAAGTCCGAAACAGAGGCTTTAAAAGAAACTCTATCTTGACTAAAGTCAATTATGCTGCTACACAAATTAAACTGCCGAATACAACGACTTAATGGACTACTGAGGCCATAATTTGTTCTATGGAAAGTTTCAAAAAGAATGGGGCACATATAAATGTATAAGCTTTAAAATATCAGGAGAAATAATCCTGTTTTCAATAACATCTCTAATAAACATAGTATTATAAATTTTTCGTCTAAGAGACAGTTTCTGTAAGCCAATCAACTGGCATCTGGCATTATAAGGAGGTAAATCACCGGTCCAATTAAGTCTCCTAAGAGCAAACCTGGTAAATCTCCTTTGCACATTTTCAATTCTGTTAGAATGCGTCAAATAGAACGGATCCCATACAACCGTGCAATATTCCAAAATAGGCCTAACTAAAGCTGAAAATAATGCCTTAAGCGCGTATGGATCAGCGAATTCACTAGCCCGACGTTTAACAAAACCAAGCCGAGAATTAGCTTGACTTACTACATGATCAATGTGGTAGGAGAAAGTAAATTTACTATCTAGAATAACACCAAGGTCCAAAACTATACTACATTTAGGAATATTAATCCCATCGATAGACACTTCAAAATTAATTGGTGATACTTTTTTAGTAGCCATAAAGTGCTTACATTTAGAAGAATTTATCAACAAATGATTAAGATGACACCATTTCGCAAATTTATCGACTTTTGATTTGAAATTGGATACTTGAGACATATCAACAATTTCCATGAAAATTTTTAGATCATCAGCAAAACCTAGAACAGAGGAAAATTCAAAGATGTTAAAGACATCGTTGATAAATATAATAAAAAGAAGGGGCCCTAGATGGCTCCCCTGAGGCACACCGGAATGTACCAAAATCGGCCGAGAGTACACCTCGTTAATTTTGATAATTTGTATGCGATTTGTCAAGTAGGAAGCGAACCATGCAAGAAGAGCAGAATGGAATCCAAACGCTTTAGCGAAATCAGTATATAGAGTTACAACCTGACTACCTTGTTCTAGGACATTTAAGCAAAAGTTGACATAGGAAACTAAATTGGTTGTTGTAGAGCGTCCTTTTACAAACCCATGTTGGTGTATAGAAATATACTCCTTAACTAGAAAAGAAATTTTTTCAGAGATAATACTTTCAAATAGCTTCGGAATTGCAGAGATTTTACAAATAGGACGGTAATTACTGACACAGTTTTTAGCACCCGCTTTATGTATAGGACGAACGAATGAAATTTTCCACTCATTGAGGAACAGTCCCGAGGATAACGACAAATTAAAAATATATGAAAGAGGCATCGAAATAGGATCACGGCATCGATTTAGAAATATCGCTGGAATGTTGTCAGGACCAGAAGAGTAGCTGCACTTAGCATTGGCCAATGCTAAGTTTACATCCTCCGTAGACACATACATTGAGCCCAAGTTGACCCGTGAGAAGATATGTGTGGTAATCTCAGTGTCAATGGGAAAGCCTAGGTCCTCCATATATACAGACTCAAAGTATTCCGCAAAAAGGTTACATGAATCAGAAATATTATCCGCAGTTTTATTCTTAAAGCAAATAGAAGAAGGAATTCCATACGAATTACGCTTACTGTCTAGAAATGACCAAAAAGCTTTTGGATTTATCTTTATACTAGCCTCCACCGATGCCAAATATTGACTATACAGAAACTTATTTAAGAAATCATATTCTTTCCGCAATCTTTTCTTCCGGAAATCTCACACACACCACAAAAAGGTCAACTCTTCTTCGTTTTTAAGTCGCAAATTTTCAGCGCGTATAACTAGTGAATTGGTAAGATAAAAACGGAAGGCATCAGCTCCATATTTATTACCAGATTCCATTGGACCTGGATAATTTTTCTTTCATTTCGACAAATTTTTGTCCAACTGGAGCTAAAACACGACCATTGGCAATTAAATTTTTGAAAGACGGTTTATTGAATAGAGCTGTTGACGTAACTAAAAGTGGATAGAACCTTCCTCGAGTTTGATCAATTGATTCTCTAGGTAGATCGGTTAATTTCTGTCCAAACAATTTTTCCAATTCTTTTATGCTACCAATGCAAACCAATTTATCACCTTTAGAAGACTTCCATATTGGAATTGGTGTACCCCAGTAACGATTGCGACTCACCGTCCAATCGTGAGCTTCCCTTAACCAGTTACCGAAACGTTTTCCTTTGACGAACTCTGGGACCCAATAAGTTCGCGAGCTACAATGTAGCAAGTGTTTCGACATATGTTCCACACGAATGAATCAGGATGGAACTGCTTTGTAAATAAGTGGAGTATCAGAACGCCAACAAAACGGGTAGCTATGCTTAACTTGACTAGATGAAACAAGTAAACCTTTCTGTTTTAGAAACGCTATTATGTGTTTATCAGCATCCTTTACAAATTGACCAGCAAAATCTGTTACTTCTTCGGTAAAACGACCGGAATCATCAACCGGGCAAATAATCTCGCATGATTTTCTTATGATACCAGCAGCCAAACAAACTCTATAATCATCTTCTCTGACGTATGAAGCCTGATGTACAATGCCTGCACCGGAATCTTCTGTAACGTAGTCATCAACAAGAACACGAAATGCATTCATTTTATTTCCGTATTCCAGAAACTAAGGAAAAGGAGAGGTGTATTTGATATTCATAAGAGATTTTCCATGGAACTTTTCTATGATATTGTACTCATTTTATGCTTTGAATACATAATCGAATCGGGACTTTGCCAAAATATTTTTATTTCCAGTCTTAATCTCCTCTATTTTTACGTAAATCATATCAGAATGGACACCAATACATAGGTTCGGTGTTATTGTCCAGATAATAAAGCTAGTTTTATCTTCGCAATCAACTATAGGATATTGCTGCGAATCTAGCCACATACCCCACAGTGAGGAGCTCAATACCCAATGTAGCGCGAGATATGAAATATGAAAAAAGGGTTGATTGTTATACTAAAAACTTCCCGAAGGATACTTCAATGTTTATTAAAGAAAAACGTTATAATATAAACTTAAATATAAATTGTTGCTTGCAGCGACGTGTCTCCTCGTTGTTGCTCTCTCGTCGTGGTGGTGCTGCTAATGATTTTCAGTCTGCTGTGTTGTAGCACTTGACGAGTGTAGTCCGATGTGTGGTAAATGTTAACATGGACATTGCGGTACCATTTTCGGATATCTGGATCCCACATTCGGCCGTCCTTAGTTTGCTGCCCACCTGAGTAACCGAAAGAGGCCTCATGTCATCTTGGATCACAACTGAGTGTATGAGTGTCAATTCAGCTTTGTCATGATTTAAAGGTTTCTTCGTTTCATTTTGTTTTTACTAGGATTTTAAGAGAATATAATATAAAATTACTTGGACTTCTTGAATTGTAGAGATATGACTAGGATAATGGCGTAACTTTCGGAATCATAATTCAACTTCGTCTTCAATTCGTCGTTTAAAGAACAGGAGTGCGTCGTAAGTGAATATTATCGGGAGTCTTCTATTGAGCGTCATTTATTGAATCGTCTTAAAAATTTGGATTTTATCGTAGTACGTCTTAAATAATTGCTTTTCGTCTTCCGTCTTAGTTGTTTTCCTTGTAGTATATTTAATCGTCTTATATTAGTATTAGTTCTCGTCATCTATGCTAGATACGTCATTTTAGATAGGTAGGGAGACTTGTTTGGAATTATCATCAGGCACTTTATGTTAGTTACTCTGTTATTCTGAGTTTACTTGTTGTTATCTTATACGGAGCTCTGAGCTTATTTCTATGGTTAATTAGAGGATTGATACAAACGACGTTTATACAGGATTTAAATTCCATGATCTTCTGATGTCGTCGACACATCGTGACAGTCATTCCCAAAGTCGTCGGTAATGGGTTTGGAACTCTGAGCAATTTCGTCGTCTTCGGATTCATCATCGTCACTATCGAAATAAATAAATGGTTTCATATTGTCTGCACTAGTTGAGGTTAACTTCGGTCCCTCACAGCTTCCGATCTTAGCTGCATAATATCGTTCATTTCTCTTGGTCTTAGTGACTCGATACGGGCCCAGAAAATTTGGGCTTATCTTCAGAACTGTGCCGAACTGTGTTCGTCTTACAGCAACGATGTCGCCTACTCTATATTTAGTTGCTTCCGTCGTCGCCGGTTGTAGTTTTTTCGATTCTCTTCTTGGATAACTGCAATTTATTTTGCCGTTTGATCTCGTAATTCATTTCGATCGTCGTTAAAAGCTTCAATTAACTATTCGTTGATTATTTCTGTTAATTGTATATCCTGAGGAGCTCTCATCCTTATTCCGAATAGCAGCTGGAAGGGTGTGATTCCTGTGCTTCGAGAAATGGTGTTTTTGATAAATCTCTGTACTTTGTCAGTGAATTTGTACCACTCACTTGTGTTATCCATTGTGAGCTTCGTTAAAACATGCATAACAACTTTATGGATCCTCTCTACTTAGCCGTTGTCCCTTGGCAGACTCGTCGTGATCTGTACATATTCTATTTGCTCTGATCGACAATACTCTTGGAAAGCCGCCGATGTGAAAGCAGGCCCTTTGTCGGTAATTACTCTTGCCGGGTTTCCGAAAACAGCATGTTGTTGTTCCATCTTCTTTAGAACTTCTGAAGTGGAGAGCGTCTGCGTCGGATATAGCCATAAGAATTTAGTGAAGGCGTCAATTATAACGGATATGTACTTATAGCTTTTACCAGTAACAGTCCTAGATGATCTAAGTGGTAAGTCTGTAAGGGAACTGCCTCTTTTGGTACAGGATGTAAAAATCCCTCTTTTTTCCTTCCTTAGCTGCAAGTATGCACTTAATGCAATTTCTCACCCACATCTTAACTTTCTCTTTGCAATTTGGTATAAACAAATCTCTAATTAATAATTCTTCCGTCTTTCGAAAACCAAACTATCCTTGATCATGGATATTTTTTATAACCTCAGCCTGCATGGATTTAGGCACATAAAGTAATTTATTGCCATTATCTAATTTAAAAAGGATATTTTTTTCTTCTAGATAGTCGTCATAATTTGTCTGCTTCAATACCTCAAGTATCGCCCTAACTTTTTCGTCTCTTTGTTGTGCAGCTCTTATTCTAATCAGCAAGTCATCACTCATAAGCATAATAGCAGGTAATCGGCTTAAGGTATCAACGTGCTTCATCGCAGTACCTGATCTATGCTCTACTTCATAGTTAAACTCTTCTAAGTGTAACACCCATCTAGAAATTCTAGGCGATATGTCCTTCTTTGCTATTGTACCTTTAAAAGCACTACAGTCTGTCACTATCTTGAAGGGTATTCCAATTAAACAAACTCGAAATTTTTTCAGTGCATTGATTATCGCTAAAACCTCTAATTCTTAGCTGGTATAGTTTTGCTCCGGTTTCGACGTCTTCCTACTGAAGAAGTAAATCGGATGCCACTGCAGGCCGTCAGAATCTTTCTGCAGTAGTACTGCACCATATCCAAGTTTACTAGTATCCGTATGAAGCTCAGTTGCTGCGTCTGGTTGATAGATTCTAAGGACAGGCTTGTCGCATAATTTTGTTTTCAGCTCATTGAATGCGCGTTTTTGAGGAGCATCAATTTTAAATTTGCCGTCTTTTTTTCAATAAATCGCTTAATGGTCTGGCAATGGTGGAGTAATTAGCGATGAACCGTCGGAAATATCCGGTAAGGCCGAGGAAAGACTGCACTTGTTTAAAATTTCTCGGCTCTGGGTACTTCAACACTGCTGATACCTTATCTTCAGATGGCTTTATTGAACCCAGTTCTATTTCGTACCCCATATAGGTGATCTGGGTTTGAAGCACTTGAAATTTTTCCCATTTAATTTCCAGCCCATATTCAGAAGCAACACTTAAAACTTCTTTTAAATTGTCCAAAGCTCCTTCGCTAGCGGCTGGTATTACTAAATCATTAACATATGTCAAGGCTTTCCCTTGTCAAATAAGTGGGTCAAAAACTTTATTAACATATCTTTGGAAAGCCGCTGGCGAAGTACACAATCCGAATGATGCTCTCTTAAATTCGAAGTGACCAAATGGTGTCACGAATGCAGTATAATTTTGACTCTCTGGGCAAACAGGGACATGGAAGAGTCCATTTTTCAAGTCTAATGTCGAAAACAGTCTTGGCTTATTAAGCCTGTCAATGTTATCATCTATTAACGGCAACGGATATGAATCTTTGATGACCAATCGGTTTAGTTGTCGGTAATCGACACATATGCGCTTCGTGCCGTCCTTTTTATTCACTAATTACGATTGGACTTGCAAAGTCCGACACGCTTTCTTTGACTATGTCGTTTTTTATCCATTTATCTATTTGTTCGCGTACGATCTTGCTTTCAAGTGGAGCCAGTCTTCGTGGATTCTGCCATATGGGGCTTTCGTCTCGAAGAATTACTATCATTCTTTTCTGTCGGCGTTGGTTTAATTCTGTTTGGGGTATATGAATTTACTAAATTCATTGCTTAATAAAGGCTTCCTAAACTTTCATGCTGATCCTCACGAAGGAAGCTTAAATCGCTGCCAGTGTCCAGAAAAGCTTTTACTTCCGTACCATCTTTTTTTAATAATTTCGTCATGGGATTGGCATTAGAAGCCGATTGTTTGAGAAAAGCTATTTCCCTTTTGTGATGCTGTTCCGTTTTCCTATTCGGGCAGCTTCCAGCCTTGTGTCTAACCTGTCCGCACTAAAAGCACTTTAATCCCAACTCTTTCTTCTTGCCAGTTCTTTGAAAAGTGGCCACGCCCACCACAATTGAAACACCTAGTAGCCGGAGGTGACGTGGTTTGCTTTTGTTTGTCCCTATTTGGCCTTTGTTTCCAATCATTTGATCGCCCAACCTCTTCTCGAATCATGGAACAAGTGTTCAGCTTATCTTTGAAATCATCAAGGCTCGTTGCACCGTATAGAAGGGACTTGTTATAGTCCGTGTCTGGGATATGATATCATCATCTTCCAAGGATGTATTTTGTATTTTGTATTTGTATGATATCATCATCTTCCAAGGATGTATTTCTACCCACCTCGCGCATAGTGAAAAAGTAATCTATAATGCTTTCCTCAGACGATTTTTTTCTCTTCATCATTTTCATGTGGATATCTGCAGAACTCTGTGCTATCTTAAATTCTTTGAGCAAGAACTCTTTGAATTATTGCCACATACGCATAATATTCGTAGCATTAACTGCAGACCTAGCCCTACCCACTAAAAGTATTTTAGCATAAACTACTTTTTATTTTAGCATAAACTACTTTTTGTAAGTCAGAGAACCCTAAAACTTCAGCTGTGTCCTCAAAATCATTGATCCATCTCCCTACATGTTCACCACTTTTACCGCTAAACTTAGGCACAGAACTCTCAATATCCTCGAATCTAAATAATTTGCAGGCACTCATCTGCTCCGCGACCTCGTTAACTGACTGTGCTTGTGATTGAAATAAGTTCTGTTCTCTTCCCCCTTCTGTGAACATGTTATTTGCTGTGCTGGTAGATGGACGCGGATTAGCATTTACGAAATCCCTGAGACCTGTTACCTCCGTTTCCAACTTTTTATACCTAGCAGCCAGAGTGTCCCTTTCTGCGATTGTCTCATTTAACTGGAACAGTATGGTCGATAAAGTTTCACTATCGTCTTTTTGATGATTTTTCCTACGGTTTTTCTTTCCCATAGTAATTTATGCTTTTAATGATTGTTTTATTTTAATAAGATGAAAGACTTAACGAAATGTTTATATGAAATTTCATATATATAGCAATTGACGTAAATTTTATTTAAAAGTAATTAATAATTTATATTTATTGTCTCTTTTCTCTAATATCAAGACTCTTCTTCAATATTGTCAATTTGTATCTGCTGATTCAATTTAAAGGTTTCTTAAAATGAAGTTGCTTCTACTACTACAGATTCAATCGCCATGGCAATGACGATTTTATTTTGTTAACTATAGAAACTCAACTATTTTATTTACTTCGGCGTATCTAGTCGAATCTCCTCTAAGCTTTGTCAGTGGATAGCCACTTTTTGCAGGAAAATTACGATAATTTCTAGTTAATCTTGTTCACTTAACTATATCATAATTAATATCATAATATTCTCTTTAAAAAAATATTGGTATCACGCACAAATTTGTCCTTTCATAATTAGTCACAATATTCCCTTTTTAAAAATATGTGTATCACTCAGAAATTTGTCGTGTTATATTTGTTGTGCAAACATTAAAAGTTCTCACGCACCTGCCATGACATGATTCTGTCATCTATATAGAATACTGATGCACTGAATGGAATTATCGCCTAATATTAACACCATCGGTGTATTCCACTTGCTGAATTTGCAGACACCACCACCAACGAAGAGCGTTGGCTTGCAGATCTCCTTCCAGTGATTGATGCGATGACCGTATGTCAGAATTCTACTTCTAAGTAGCGAAAACGTGAGCAATAGTTTTATATCACGTTCACGCCATTCTTCTCCCTCTATGACTGATCAACGTTATGGTATATGTGCAGCTTTAACGGCAAGCGAGATCTGAAAGAAATGACTTTAGTACGTATTCAGCGCAAGTTAAAAAGAGCGAGGTATAGGCAATTTAGCGGTAAAAGTACAACTTATAATGACTGCTGAGGAACCGTCTGATGCATTCGATTTGCAGAAGCTTGTGGAAATTACTCGATATTTTTTCCAAATTTACTTTTTTTCAGTTTTAATCTTTGGAACTCTTTGATGGTCCTTTTCGTCGTCCTTAATTGGTGTTTTACTTTTCTAATTTCGCGTACTGTATCAGTTTCTTTACAAGTACACAATTCGTTTTTCACTTTTCCGTCACTTTATATCCCGGTTGAGCCCCCATTTGTGGGATATGAAATATGAAAAAAGGGTTGATTGTTATACTAAAAACTTCCCGAAGGATACTTCAATGTTTATTAAAGAAAAACGTTATAATATAAACTTAAATATAAATTGTTGCTTGTATTGTTGCCTCGTTGTCGGCTCCACAACCAGTGAGATGTATCTCGATCTCGCTGGTCGTTATTGCTCTCTCGTCGTGGTGGTGCTGCTGATGATTTTCACTCTGCTGTGTTGTTACACTTGACTAGTGTAGTCCGATGTGTGGTAAATGTTAACATGGACATTGCGGTACCATTTTCGGATATCTGGATCCCACATATATGTGTTATCTGAGTGGGGATCCCCAAATAACCAAAAGATGGCAGTGAATCCTGCCGAGGAAATTTCTGCGAACCTGGCAACGAGGGACTGCTAACGATCGAGCGGCCAACAAAAGAAAAGGCCCGAGATGATTCACCAGAGAGTCGGAAAAAGTCCAGTGTGAAAGCCATATCGTCAGAAAAGAATTCGTGTGAATTATTATACATTTTATAGAAATAGTTTTGTTTCATGGAATTTTGAAGTATTTGTTTTACCTTTAATAACTACAATAAACGAAAAAAAAAATATTAAGGAGTCTTGGAGAATTGCATTAAGGAAATATTGGGAGTCTTTGTAAGACAACTAACTGGCAAGTTTAATCTACGGATTCTATTCCCAGTCTAGAACTGAGCAAATTGATAAGTACCAATTTGTTTTATTATTTATTTCCTACTAATATTGTATATTCAGCAAATAATTTATTAGTCACGAGTTTTCCTCGTTTTTTTTATTACATTCTTCTCAATTTAATCAAATGTACCGGCATCATCTGCTCTACAGAGTTCTGTTTCCCAAAGAGAGCAACAGACAAGAACTGTTGTTCTTTTTTTTTTACTTATTTATCACCACTTCAACATAGTTCCTTTGAACAATTAATCGATCGCAATTGGGGAATTTCAATGAATATAGAAATATACGGATGCAGGCGGCTCTTCTATTTCCAGAATAGAGCTTGGACTAAGCATACAATTTTTTTTATCTTTTGTTTCAGATTATCTGCTTTTGTTGTTATTATTTTTTTCAGGTCAATTCAGTGATTCATTACCGCGCCTATCACTTAGCATAAGTAGTGTGTGAGGTGCTTTGTGCTCCGAGGTAGCAAGAAATACCTGAATATTGCGTTCCGCGTTAAACCGCGTCTTCTTTGTAAAAGCAATTTGTCGATTTGTATCAACGCACTGGCATAATCTTCTTTTCGATTTCAAGAATAGAGCTGTGGCCAAGCATAAATTTGTCTCACTGTTGCTTCGGATTTCCAGTTCATTTCAAATTGTTCTAGCTTTTGCTTTGGATTTCCAATTCATTTCCACAATTTTCCCAGTGTATTTAACAAGAAATCCTAAGGCATAAATCTGTAAATGCCAACGGCAAATCAGCGGATACTCGACGCCTTGTAAATTAGTGGAAACCGACAGCAGTCTAATAATCGTTTTCCTACGTTACTTTCTGCCTAATTTGCGCTTCACTTCTTCCATTTTTCGGTGAAGTTTAAACAGACGAGCCTAAGAGTAAGTCTCGACGGCTAATTAGCAATTGCTTAATCACCCTACGTTCTGCCGGATTTTCTACTTACGTCTAAGAATTTTAAGGAGATATAAACACCAAAGCCTAAGAAGGGAACCTAATAAACCCCGACGGCAAATCGACGATTTGTCCATTGGCTTAAGTTTATAAATGCCGACGGCAAGTCAATCCCCTTCGCTATAAACTGTGTATCCGCGAGTACCAGCAGAAAATTCACAATTGATTTTTCATCCTATCTTCTGCCTAGTTTCTATCCACGCATATAAATTGAGATATCTAAACCGAAAGTCCTAAGGTAGAAACCCTATCAAACGCCGACGGCAAATCGCAGAATTTTCTATTAGTTAAACTTAGCAAATGTCGACGGCGAATCGATGAATTCCTATTTATTTGAGTCACCAAAGGCCGACAGTAAATTAAACCAATTTTGCTGTAAACTGTAGGTTAGTGAAAATCAACAGCTGATTAACACATTACGTTTCCATCTTATCTAGTGCCAATGTTACAATTTATTGTAGCAAATTTTCCTCGAAATATAAGCCGAAAACTTCTCAAACGCCGACGGCAAATCGACGATTTTTCTGTTTGCGTGAGCTTATACATGAGTGCCCACAGCAAATCGATGAATTATCTACACACTCCACACACTAAGTCCGTGAAGACAGGCGGCCTATTAGCGTTCGAGCCCGTGATTGGATTTCGCGGCGGAAGTAAACAAGTGTACATTTAAATGTAAAACACTCAGAAATCTCGCCTACTTCTTAGCTTATTATTAAGTTAACTTTGATTATGAGCGTGCAAAACAGTAAAACCACGGCAAAACGGATGGTGTATGGCCTTGCCCACGTCTTACCCACGTTTTGAGAAAGATATTTCTGGCATGACCAGAATTCTGGTTTTAGTAGATATCCGAACCTCAAAATGTGGTGTATGGCCTGCTTAAGTAATTGTCGCCAGGGGTGTAGTTTATCCTGCATCCAAGTGTGAGCCCGGTTCTAAGTTGAAATTTTTTTACAGATGGGATGGAGGTGTGAGGCACAATAAACCATTAAACGATGACATTTCTTCTGTCAAAATTATGTGCGTGGTTGTCCACTTTTGTGAGAATGAATCGGGAATAAGTTTTGCTTGTTAATTTTGTGATAAATTTGAGTGTAAAATAACTTTCAAAATTTTTGATAATAAACAATATTTAATACTTAACATTTTTTTAAAAGCATTAGGACGGAAGTGTAATAATTTTCAGATTTAATGGATTTGTAATTCTGTTACGGACGTGATGGCTAGCAAAACTAGTTTGTTTTATTGCTATATTATTAACATTGAATTTTTTTTTCTAGTATGGCTTAAATTTAAAATTTGTTTGAATACGCTCTCGACGTTTCATATCAGGTAATTTATTTTTGCTTGCCAGCGTACTACTTACATTGAATATTCTTATAAATTTGAACAGGGAAAAAGGCGAAATTGGAGGACGTTAAACATCCGAATTGGATACCAACTCAGGAATACGTATATTAGAATTTATTTTATGATATATATTGTTACGTGCAATAGAAAGAGACAACTGGTGACATCTACTGGCAATGGAGAATAAACGACTTCAGGTTCAGAGAAATGATTATAGGATCTACAGGGAAGTTCAGGAATAGAATGCTGAGAATGAATAGAACAGTCAAGAAGCTTCTGGAATAGAACACTCCAGAATAATCTGGAGAGTTTCTAGGGTATAAATATAACAGTTATCATCGCCAGAAAAGGAGTCTTGTCTTAGACGTTGCCGTATTAACAAGCGAAAGTAATAAAGAAGCGAAGGTGTTGTAATTGGATTGCGATAATTGAAAGTACAGTATTAGCGATAATTAGAGTTGAGTTGATTAAATGAATGTTTGTGAATTTTATATAATTTGAGTGAAATAAAGAGCTTGTACATTAAATATCTAATATTGTGTTTCAAATAACGAACCAAAGACCACGCTCGCAACAACTGGTGTCAGAAGTGAAATAAATTTGAGATATAAAGTGGTGGCAATTGACTGAAAAATTAAAAGTGAGATTAATTTTGTGGAATTGTGTTAAATTTTAAAAGTTTTGGGAAAGAATTTATATTCAACTGTGAATGAATTACTACAGTAATGCGGCGCCAAGTGAAGGAGCTTCGAATACAGGATTTGAAAGTGGAGCTAGGGAACCGGTCATTACAAACGACAGGTACAAAGAAAGTTCTAGTCGAGCGACTTAGACAAGCTTTGATAGAGGAAGGAAAGAATCCTGAGACATTTGTTTTCGCAGAGACCTTGGAAGGAACCGAATTTGAAGAAGAGCCGGAGATGAAAATGGAACAGCTTTTGAGTACTTTAATGGAAGCCCGTTTTGATGAACAAAAGAATTCTCTCGAGGAACAAAAGAATTCTCTGGAATCCCGTTTAGATGGACAGAAGAAATCTATGCACGAACAAAAGAATGCTTTTGTTGAACAAAAGAATTTTCTGGAATCCCGGTTAGATGAGCAGAAGAAATCTATGGAAACGCGCTTGGACGAACAAAACAGTTCTGTGGAGAATTGTCTAGAAACTCGTTTGGAGGATCAGAACAATTTTCTAAAAAGTTCTTTAGAAGAACAAAATTTGAAAATTTAAGGAATTGAGCAGGAATTTCAATAAAAGGTTTCGGAAGTTCAACAAAGAATCACGTAGCAACTGGAAAACGTTAAAGCAGACCTGGAAAGAATAAAGCATCGTCAGCCTCTAAACGTAGCAGCTGAAATATCCGGAGCAGGTAGAATGAAAGTTACAATATTTGATGGACTTCGAGGTTCTGCGTCAGAGCTCTTACAAACTGAACCGATTGAAAATCAACGTAATTACTCTTCATTAGTACAGGCGATAGAATTACGTTACGGAGATGAGCACATGCAGCAAGTATATCGCCTACAGTTGCGCAACAGGATTCAAAACATGGCGAATCACTACAACAACTGCAGGCTGATGAAGAAAGATTAGCGCAATTTTCATACTCCAGCGTGAATGCGGATTTTCTCAACGAAGTGGCGACGGAGGCATTTGTGAACGCTATTGCAGATCAAAGTTTACAAAAAGCGTTAAGGCTAGCAGTAAGGAAATCAACAGCAGAAGCACTAGCCTATGCATTAGTGTATGAATCCGCCAGACAAGCTTCGCGGAGTGCAGTACGAATGAGAGACATTTCGGTGGACGAATGTACTTGTAATAGAATGCAGTCATCCCAGAGCTCACTTTTTCGTGGTATCTTTCGATGCTGGAATTGTAATAGACCAGGACATCTACAAAGAGACTGCAGAAAACGCCGACGAGTAGAATCTCTAGATGAAGGGAGGACAGTGGAATTGCAAAAATATCGAGCTGAGTAGCAGACTTGCAATAGATTACAGTTATCACTGAGCACCCGTTCACGTAGTGTTCTTCGATGTTGGGATTGTAATAAACTGGGACACCTTCAAAGCGACTGCAGGAAACGCCGTCGAAAGGAATCAACAGAAAAGAAAGGGAGAGAAGAATGTCCAAGTTGGCGAGCCAGAGAGCAACCTATTCTTAGGGAGACTAGAATCCAACCATATGGCTTTGAGAGCCAACACAGGAAAGGGCGTATCCATGGAAATGCAGAAGCGTTGGTACAACGTCAATGGGAACCTGAATGAGCATTACGGCTGGGAGAAAGGAAATGCGAAAACAGCTACTATAAAGTTGGGAGCTGTGGAGCCATCAACAGGTAGGGAAAGCTTGGAAACCAGACATAGAAAATCCAAAATGGAAAGAATTTCGAGGATGAGTGAAAAGCTGAAAAGCTACTGGGCTCAATGGAATTCACTTCATGTTGAATGCAGTATATTAAGACACAAGTGGGAAGCGCCTAACGGCAAATCGTTCCGAATGCAAATAGTCGTGCCGGCATCAAAGGTCAACGATGTTCTAGGTAAAATGCATCGTGGAGCATCTGGAGAACATTTGGGAGTGAATAAAATATTTTCTAAAATACGAGAAAAGTTTTATTGGCTATATATGCGGGATGATGTAGAGAAGTGGTGTCGGAGATGCACTGTGTGTGCTTCTTACAAAGGGCCGCCACGTAGCAGCAGAAAGGAAATGTATAAGTGTAATGTCAGAGCCCCATTGAAACGAAGAGCTGATGTGCAAGGGGCCACGGGGGCGAAATTAGCAGTAAGTACCCATCGCATGAGGACCCGCAACAACAGTGGGAGGGGCCGTATTCAGTAGTAACTAGAATAAATGACGTAGTATACAGGATTCAACGTGGTACAGGAGGCAAACGAGAAATCGTCCATCTGGATCGCTTGTGTCAATACTACGAGCATCAAGACCGTGGACCACCTGTTGTTCGGGACGAACAAGTTTAAGAAGGGGGCAGTGTTACGTGCAATAGAAAGAGACAACTAGTGACATCAACTGGCAATGGAGAATAAACGACTTCAGGTTCGGAGAAATGATTATGGAATCTACAGGAAGGTTCCGGAATAGAATGCTGGGAATGAATAGAACAGTCAAGAAGCTTCTGGAATAGAACACTGCAGAATAATCTGGAGAGCTTCTAGGGTATAAATATAACAGTTGGCACAGCCAGAAAAGGAGCAGGTCTTAGACGTTGGAGTGTTAACAAGCGAAAGTAATAAAGAAGCGAAGGTGTTGTAATTGGATTGCGATAATTGAAAGTACAGTATTAGCGATAATTAGAGTTGAGATTATTAAATGAATGTTTGTCAATTTTATATGATTAGAGTGAAATAAAGAACTTGTACATTAAATATCTAATATTGTGTTTTAAAAAACGAACCAAAGACCACGCTCGCAACAGTATAATCACTAATTTGATTATAATAAAAATATAATTAGATTTGAGTGTTTTCTTTACTCCCTTTACTTCAGTATGTTTTAAAATTCGTGATAGGTTTCATTTATTATAAAGGAAATTTATGAGAGCCCATCGTACTTAACCAGTTCATATATTTATTTGCACTCTTATCATATAATTTATTAATCACATGTTCCAGTCGAGTGTTATCACAATGCTTAAATACAACAATGTATATAACGAAAACATAAAATTCATTAAAAAAATAAAAACTTGGTAATAATAAGAATGTTGTTGTACCAAAAAATAAATTCCACTTCTACATTCAATACGGCAGTCTCGCCTTTTAAAATAATTTTTAAAATTATTATCTGCTAAATTATATGGACAATTGATCTCTAAGACTATCTTTCCACAACACTCACAGCTAGCCATGCCATCAGGAGACGCACCAATGTATGGATACTCTTTTAAGAGCAATAATAATTAGCGACATCAAAGTATCTGAAAAAATGTATGATTTAAATCAGTTATTTATTAATTAAAAACAAAAGGAATACAATCCATCAACTTTTTTCTATTAAAATAGCAATTAAAGAAACCCTGAGTATTGAATTATTATAAAAATATCAACAACATTACTATTAATTATAATTTCTTACCCAACATTTGAAGGCATATCATCTTTACACCGTTTTGTTTCCTATTTATGTGGATCAAAGCCGTCGGAAAAATCATTAATTTTTCCTCTCTACCCATTACTAACATCACAATTCATCCTGCAATATATAATATTAATATTATTTATTTATTTAGTAGGAAATTTTTCACAAAATTGCTCACACTTAAATATTTCACCGGCAGCTTGTGGATAACCAGAACACATAGTTGTCATTTTGAAGTTTAACGCTTTATAGCATAGAAGACTCGATACGGCGACGCGCCGTGTAGTAAAGTGCTCCCTCGCTACCGCTCGGCCGGATCAATTTTCTACTTGGAAAATCGTGTTGTTGTATAATCGTTTCATCATTTATCAATGATTAATATCAAAACGTTTTCCTAAAACTTCTTAATGTTACATATTAACCCATATGTAAATAAAATAAAAGCATTTTACGTGCATTGATCAATGCCCGGTCAGCATAAATAAAGAATGACCTAATGGCTGATCAGAATTTATTGCAGAGTGCCTTACCTTCGTAATAATGACCTACTTCGCAGGTAAACAAAGCGAAGTAGGAAATAAAAATCTTGTTTGGAAACATCAAAAAATTCTGGCACAGAAATTACGCGTAACCGATTCTGCATTTTTTTTTAAATAAACTAATTAATATCGAGTGCAGTAGAATAAGTTCAGTTTCAGTTTTAGTTTTGAGTCTTGATAGCGAGGAGAGTTAAAGAGTTAGTTTTTAGTATTAGAGTGAGCCGGTAAGAGCAAAGATTAAAATTTAAGTGAAAATGTTCCGATTTAAGAAAGTATATAACGTATAGTTGAAAAAGAAAAATTTAGTTCCGTATAATTGGAATAACAAAAGTTGAATTGTGTGAATTGATGTACAATATCTGTATGTGCGAGTTACAAAAATAAAAAGAAATAATAAAGTTTAATTATGTGAATTGGAGACTGTTTAAGTTGTTAAATTTGTTTGTGAATCGTTATATAAAGCCCCACATCCCCTTTTCTCGCGGTGTATAAAAATCAAACACCACATTTGGCGCAGCCGGTAGGATTTGGAATAATTAGATAGCGTTGAAATAGACTTTAAATTATAATCGTCTACTATACTTTAACTGATATTAAAGGCGATATATTCGAATCCAAACCTACTTGAAAGCGAGAACGAGGCTATCTACGATTTACAAAAGATAAAACCAATGTAAACAAGAATTAGAGCAGCAAGCATCTAATTAAAATAGAACAAAAACAAAAAAGTGAGGAAGAGACGAAACCTGCCAGGAAATAACCGCCTATAAACGTACAGCGATTGAGGAAGACTTAAAAACTGCTAAGAAACATAACAGCAGCCAACCTAAATACAAGGTTTGAGGAAGAAGTGAACTTGCCAGGAAATAGAGCCGCCAGCAACCTTTCAAAATAGAAGGATTAAGAAAGAAGTGAGTTTAGGAATAAAGCAGCCTACAGCATACAAAAACACAGTAAGCACATTATATAGTTACCTTCTCTTTATTTTTATTTTTATTATATAATATATAATTCTATAACAGTGTTAAGATGCGTTAAATTTTCCGAATTTCATTTTACCAAAAGAATTTTCGTTTATGTAAGTAATTGTAATTAATTTTTTGTGATGTTACGGAATCAGTGATTTTTTTTTTACCCCAATATAGAGTTTCTGAGTTTTATTCTATAGTTACCTAAAAATTAAAAGTTTCATTTTCTGAAGATAGCTTTGTCGACTGTGTATGAATAAAATGCTATAGTTCCTTTAACTAAATTTTGAGCTTCTAGATGCAATTTCATGAGTGAAATTATAAAACTCTTTTATTTTTTCGGTATAGCGCATGTCTAAATTAGAAGGCGCAGATGCCCCTAGACCCAAAAATAGGGAAGTAGGTTTTCTGCTAGGTGATATTGAACCCCTTGGAGAAACAGTACTGCGATCAGGTCATAGAATAGCGAAACCTCCTACTCCCACTACGAGTTCTTCCGAAACCTTCATAAATTCAGTCCATTCAACCACGGATACGGATCTACTCTTTAAAACCGCTGAAGAAACGGACAACCAGATTAGGGCATTCTGTGAAAAAATTGCGAAAGGAACCACCTTAGTTAAGCAGTTGGTTCAGAAAAATCAAGATCTTTTCACTGACTTAGAACACTTTCAAGTAACTTCTCCACCTTCCGAAATAACACAAACTCCAACTCTTTCTGGAACAATGTCTAACCCCAATAACAGCACTAGTCTTAGCAAGACTTTTCACTGCGAACCAACGTCCACCATAATAGATACCATAAACAAAATAGTGCCAACATTTTCCGGTGAGCCATCTTCAACAGCAGAATCCGATTTACATGTGTTTTTGAATATTTCACAGGCGTGTTGCAATTCTTTGAATGAAGAGGAGAAGGCAATTTTCTTATCTTTTCTCCCCAAACTAAATGAATTCCTTGCGCAGAATTCCTTATGAGATTTGCAAGAATACCATTTTTAAAACATGGGAGGAATTGCAGGAGACCTTAACGGCCTATTACTTTCCCTGTAAAAATTTAGCAGATCTCACCCATGACATGCAAAGCTGTAGACAACTCAATGGAGAAACGGTGAGACAATTTGGTCAACGAGTAAAACAACGTCTAGAGGAATGCGAGCTGAGCTTGAGACAAAAATGCAAAACAGATCCAGAACCAATGATAAAAGAATATCAAAATATGGCCACACAAGTTTTTAGGAGAGGACTTTTAAGTATGACACTCAAGCAATATGCCTGCATGTCAGATAGTTCAAAATTTACAGATTTAATAAAAAAGGTTTGCTTTATGGAAGACACGGAAAATCAAATTTACGGTGGTGTAAACTCCAATAACTTCTCTTTTGGAGGTGTAAGCTCCAATAACTTCCCTTTTAGTGGTGTAAATAACCTCCCTGGCCAAAGTGAAATAAATAGGAATGGGCTAAATAGCCGTAGACCTTTTTCACACTTTTCAGAACGTCCAAGTGTACTCATATATCCACAAAATTACCAATACCAAGAACAAAATCACCCGCCCCGAACACGATATGAAAGTTTCCAGTATCCTAGATGTACCGCATATGGTGCTCTTACCTGCTTTAAGTGTGGACAACCAAATCATTTGAGTAGAGACTGCAGAGCCTCCGATAACTCGATCTATTGTCAAAGGTGTAAGACTTCGGGTCACGATGCACGAAGCTGTAGGCGAGTAAATGATCGACCCTCGGAAGTAAGACAGGTAATGGTCACTTGCGATTTCTGCGAAAGGCGTGGCCCTACAGTATTTAATTGTGCTACGAAAAGACGATGGGAAGAAAAACAAGAAAACTCGGCAAAC
Source organism: Dioctria linearis (assembly GCA_963930735.1). Taxonomy (NCBI): domain Eukaryota; kingdom Metazoa; phylum Arthropoda; class Insecta; order Diptera; family Asilidae; genus Dioctria; species Dioctria linearis. The sequence continues at coordinate 207,222,539 of OZ005742.1, forward strand.
TTGACGGCGCCGATCGGATCGCACCCCGATCGGCAGTAACTTTCTTCGACATAAAACTACTGGAGCCGGAAAGGGAAGTCTTGATGGAACCAATAGGAACTGCAGTATTTTACCACACGACGTGGACGGTGGTCACTCGCATGAAAATGCCCAATTGGACAACAACCATTGATTTTCTGAGGTACTGCGATGACAACCTATTAAACTTGTTCAGTTTCAAAGGTAAAAATAAAGAGGGTAGGTGCAATTTCTGGGATAGTTTATTTAAAAGAAATATAATAGACGTCCAGGAAGAAATATCTGAATTGACCTCTTTCTTAGCGCGACATCGCGAAAAACGAGGGTTATTGGATATTGGTGGGAAAGTGAGCAAGTTTTTGTTTGGTACAATGGATAATGACGACGCCAACAATATCTACAGTTGCCTCGATGCGTTAGAAAACCAAGAAGATCAATCCATTCATCTTCTGGAAAAACAACTCACTTTAATGAAGTCAAATTTTGAATCGCTATCGTCGCCAATTCTAGACTTGACAAAAAATCAGGACCATTTAATACAGGTGGTCGATAGTTTTCTTCTAGAAGTTAATGGCACTATGAGCAAGTTTGACGTGGAAATTCATAGAAATAGAATACAAGCTGAACTGAACGAGATTATTCTGACAATGTTATCTCAGTTACCGCATGTACAAAACACTCTTTCGAAAATTTTCACAATTATATATGCCTTGCTACAACACCGATTACACCCACTTCTTTTAGGTTCAGAGAACTTGGAAAATTTATATAAAAACATAACCCTGTATTCCCAGATTAACCATTTACTTCGAGATACTTCCATTATTAATGCGGTGATATCGGTACAAAGACTCTACCTGCCCGATCATATACTTATTAAAATTGTTATACCCGTAGGTACCTCGCCAGATTTTTACATCAGCAAAATTCACCCCCTTCCGTTCCAAAGAACCGATGGAGTCTACGCTTTGTTAGATATTGACGCTGATTATCTTTTCAAAAATAATATTACTCAGCAGACCGTTGTTATGTTTCAAAGTGAGCTCAATACTTTATGTCGTCTTCTATCTACATATCGAGAAACTGAACTCTATCTCTGCAGACAGAGTAAGCCCCATTCTATTGACCACCAATTACAGGAATCATGTGTTAACAGCCTTTATAAAAGCCAAAATGAAAATGTCCTCACATGTCCAGTAAAATTATTACCTCAGCCTCCTAATGTTGTGACGGAATTAACCGCCCCCAACCACTGGCTGTTTGTATTCCACGAAGACAAAATTCTACAAGCTCAATGTCCAAACAGAGTTTTCCAAAAGACTCTCTCCGGGCCTGGCATCTTACATCTTAATGCATCTTGCAAATTTACCCTAGGACACTGGGAGCTCCCCACAAGAGGTAACTCAATTAATGTACTAAATACGTACGTGAATGCAAACCTTCCCTTCCCAATTTAAATTTCGAGGACTCCTCACTCAAGCTATCTATCTTTAACGCAACCAAACTAAGAAATCTAACCATAACCTCATCACATCCCAACTTTCAAGAAGTACTTAAAAAAGCTGCTCTAAATTTCAAAGAATTAGACAATGAAATAAGGCATGCAAAACACGAAAAGGTACAGTCTGCTCATAAAATGTTTACATATACTAACACCGGGCTTCTCTCGTTAGTAACTGCCTTTCTAATAGTCGTAGGAATTTATTTATATTGGAAAGGAAAAGCATCCTCAAAAATATCAAAATCACGTTCTACGATAAATATATCCTCTCCAATAATAACAGCATCGACCCTCACTGCTATCCCACACGAGGTTGCCACAATTTCTTCAATGGAAATACCCAGAACGCATCCAACAACGGAAAAAGTTTATGAATTGCCTGTAGAACTTGCACCAGCACCAACACCACGAACTTTTAAAAACAAAAATCGGAAATCGTTCCGCATTCCCTCACACACAGTCTCAAATTATTAGATTACACTATCATAAAAAAATAAATAATTAAAAAGAATCTCTATAGGAACTAGATTTAGTATTTAAAAATGTTGTAACACATTTGTGGATATGTATTTGTTAATAACTCAGATGATCAAGCTACTCGTAAACTTCTGTGCCAGCAGCATTACATTTTTTTCTTTTTTTTTCCTATGTTCCATTGCTTCTAGTTTAGTTCCTCCTCTCGACGAAAAATGATACTAATCTTTAGTACCATTTTTCATTTACATGGGGGGAAGGAATGTTGTATAATCGTTTCATCATTTATCAATGATTAATATCAAAACGTTTTCCTAAAACTTCTTAATGTTACATATTAACCCATATGTAAATAAAATAAAAGCATTTTACGTGCATTGATCAATGCCCGGTCAGCATAAATAAAGAATGACCTAATGGCTGATCAGAATTTATTGCAGAGTGCCTTACCTTCGTAATAATGACCTACTTCGCGTGTAAACAAAGCGAAGTAGGAAATAAAAATCTTGTTTGGAAACATCAAAAAATTCTGGCACAGAAATTACGCGTAGCCGATTCTGCATTTTTTTTAAATAAACTAATTAATATCGAGTGCAGTAGAATAAGTTCAGTTTTAGTTTTGAGTCTTGATAGCGAGGAGAGTTAAAGAGTTAGTTTTTAGTATTAGAGTGAGCCGGTAAGAAAAAAGATTAAAATTTAATGAAAAGTTCCGATTTAAGAAAGTGTATAACGTATAGTTGAAAAAGAAAAATTTAGTTGCGTATAATTGGAATAACAAAAGTTGAATTGTGTGAAGTGATGTACAATAAATATCTGTATGTGCGAATTACAAAAATAAAACGAAATAATAAAGTTTAATTATGTGAATTGGAGACTGTTTAAGTGTTTAAATTTATTTGTGAATCGTTATATAAAGCCCCACATCCCCTTTTCTCGCGGTGTATAAAAATCAAACACCACAGTGTCAAGTGTGGGGTTTCTTAGAAAATATCCCTGCCGATATTTATCCCTTTCTTAAAGGCGTATTTGCTTTTGCGCGTTATAATTAATAAGTAACAAAAAAAAATATTAATTTCCTTTTATTTGTGTGTGTTCTTGTCCATTTGAATTTTCTCTTACATTTTTGATGCAATTGGATTAACGTTTTTTTTAGATTTAAGCCTTATACTCCTAAGTTTTGAAGTCTTTTCGTTTAATTTACCCATATATTACAGCGAAGCGTAGAATTTTGTTGCTCTTAGCACAGCTGTCGTGTCAGCAATAAAAATGTGTACTTTGCACTCTTGTGTATAGAAGTACAACTATTTCTTGAAGTAAAAGTGAACTCTCGTTTATTGTTGCAAAGTAAAACTTTCACTTTACACTTGATTTTCCATCAGCCGGAAAGTGGATATTTGGAATAAAAATTTAATCAGACAAACCTGAATAATTTGTTTAGAAGGAACCACATTCTTTCCGTATGTCGTAAGCATTTTCTACCTTGATTTAGGTTAAGTTCATAAGTTTTAAAGTTTTGGCCGGAGGTCTTAAGTGAACTCGCCGAATAATTTCAATCGAATTAACTAGAAGATTTTTTTTTTGCACTTCGATCTTAGAATAAACTTAAATTGAATTCTGATTTTTTTTTAAGTATAAGTGAATTGCTGAGTGACACTGATCACAATTTGAACTTATTTTATTATTTGTTTTTCCTTGATTTATATTTTTTCTCCCTTCTTTTTAAATTCTTCTATTCGTCTACAAAAATAAAATGGACTCGGAACAACTAGAAGAGTTGAAAGAGCAAATGAAGGCAATGGCAATGTCTATGGTAGAAGACGTTCTCGGGGTAATAAAAGAAGAGCTAAAGTTCGAACAAGCTAACTCTATAGCCGCTTTGGTGTCAGGAATCCTAGAGCAAGTAACGAATTTGTATAAAAGGGTTGAGGATTTTAAATAAAACGTTAAATGTTACGGCCTTCGTTAATCCTGTTTTTGATGAATATTCTCCCCTAGCATATACCTCGTCCGCTAACAGTACCAGTACGACCACGACGCCTATAAGTCAATCATTCAATCAGACTTCACAACCGAGGACTACCTGGAGTAATTACCCAAGTTTGAATCAAAATCCATGCTTAAACTATTACCAGCACCCTGAACTTCTACCAATGGGACCTGTTAGTTCTGTTTATAGTTCTGTTGAGCCTAGCTCCAATTTGATCCAGCAGCCTAGCTCGAATCTGATTCAACAGCCTAGTTTCAATTTGCTACAGCAACCTAGCTAGGGTGTAGCTCAACAGTATGGCTACAATTCCATTTGGCAAAATAATTCGAAGTTAGTACAGTCGCCTAACTCTAATTCAATGCAGCACCCCTACTACACTTCCGTTCCAACGCAGAGTACTAGCTTGATTCGACAATCTAACTTTAATCTTCGTCCACAATCTGCCGTGAAACCTCCTTCGTTTTCCACATCTACCAGCGTCTGTAATCTAGCTCCATTTGATGGATCAGTATCTTGTTCTGACTATCGTGTGCAATTTGAGATAGTCGCTCACCAGAATGGATGGACAGAGCAAGAGAAAGCTGATGCCATGCAACACAGTTGCGTGGTAATGCAGTTTCAGTTCTGAGTATTTTTCATCCAGGACATCGCATTCAATATGCAGAGCTAGCCGCGTTACTGGAACAGCGCTTTGGCGAGGATTCATACTCGAGTCAGGTTCAATTTTCTGGTAGGACACAATGTGCAAGGGAAAATTTCGCTAACTCGAATTGCAAGGGCTAGCCACAGCTGCCTTTCCTTCGTGTCCTAATGATGTCGTGGACAGAATGGTAGACTTGCGCTTTCTGGAAAGACTTCGAGACGATGAATTGAGGACTCTAGTTACAGTAAGAGGGCCGAAGACGCTACATGAAGCTGTGAATGCGGCCCAAGAATTGGCTATCGGTACCAATGTTGGAAGGAATGCGCGTATTCATCTGGTTCAGACGTATCAAATTCAGCGAAATACACCTAACCAACGAAACCATGGCCGTCGGCGAAGGCGCACAGCAAATAATAGACCCCTGATAGCACAAAATTCCCAAGAAGCATTTAATGGCCCAAGAACTAACGCCGTCTCGAAACTTCCGATGCTATATGACTCCTTCAGATGAGTATCTCATTGTGAGGTTCCTCCATTAGTTCCTTTAGATTCGGGAAACCCGTCAACATCAACCCAGTGGGGCACGAGTCGATGAATATCTCTGTCGCCCCAGAGGTAGGTAACAACGATAACAACTTGGCTTCTGACCTAGATAAAAACTCAATAACCAGAACTACTCAAGGAAATTCGAGCGAAAAACTTAACGAAAATGTTGAACTAACTGCGATAATAAGAAAAGAAGTAATCATTCAAGCCATACGTCCACCTGAGAACAGCCTCACTGTGATAGGATAGTTAGATGGCAGACCCTCTGAATTTATTTTGGATACTGGAGCCACCGTATCAATTTTACACCCTGGCTTTTTAAGTCACTCATCATTGACAGCACTTCAAGAGTCGAGAGTCATGATTAGAAGTGTGACTGGATACATTGTTGATGTTTTAGGTAAACTGAGTGTAGATATCCGCTTAGAGAACTACAGGTTCCCACACACTGTGTTGGTAGCAAATATAGAACCTGTATGCCTACTCGGCGTAGATTTTCTCGACCTCAACTAATGTCAACTGGACTTTGAAAGCAATGTCTTCCAGATAGGCCAGGCAACGGTGAAGCTCAATAAACCCAGATATCCTGCTACTGACGTTTGCCTCTCAGACAACATTTTGTTAGCTGCACGTAGTGACATGATCGTTCCAATTAGGCTGTCTCAAGAATTAAAAGAAAGCCCGACCTTATTATTGGAACATCACCTCGCCAATCTACAAAAGGTATTCCAACGTCTGCGATCTGCTAATCTCAAACTGAGTCCGGAAAAATGCAGTCTCCTTCGTCAGGAAGTGAAGTACCTGGGCCATGTAGTATCCCCCCAAGTACTAAGACCTGACCCAGAGAAGGCAGAAACCATACGGACGTGGCTAATTCCAAAAACGAAGAAAATGCGAAGTTTCCTTGGCCTTGCATCTTACTACAGAAGGTTTGTCTGCAATTTTTCAACTATTGCTAAACCTTTGTCAGAGCTAACAGAAGACAAGTGAAAATTTCAGTGGCAGGAACAGCAACAGGAGTCCTTTGATGAACTGAAATTGAGACTAGTTTCATCTCCTATTTTAGCCTGTCCTCAAATGAAAGGTGAATTTAAATTGGACACGGATGCTAGTCAGACTGGACTAGGATCTGTACTTAGCCAAGTCCAAGGTAATGATGAGACAGTGCTTCAATACTACAGCAAAACATTAAGTAGGGCCGAGAGAAATTATTGCGTCACCCGAAGAGAGTTACTAGCTGTAATACGTGCTACAAGCCATTTCCATCATTATATTTTTGCTCAATCGTTTCGAATTTGGACTGACCATGCTTCTCTTCGTTGGCTGCTTAACTTCAAAGAGCCTGATGGTCAACTAGCAAGATGGTTGGAGAGACTTCAACAGTACAATTTCGGCATCGAGCTGGTCGGAAACATTTGAACGCAGATGCCCTCTCTAGACGTCCATGCCAGGAATGCGCACACTGCGAACAGAAGGAACAACGAGAGCAGGAGCACAAGGTTAACTTCATACCTGTGGAAGCTGGCTTTGACTTGGCCAATGAACAGAATCAAGATCCTATTCTAAAAGTAGTTAAGACAATGGTACAGAAAGGCGAACGACCCACAAGAGAAGAAATAATTGGTGGGTGCTGCTAAGTACTGTCATAATCAAGTTAAGAAATAATGAAGGCAATAATGTAGAATGCAAGGCAATTTTAGATTCTGGTTCACAACTAAATTTTATAACGAAACGATTAGTCAAAAAATTGAAGTGAAGGCAAGCAGCAATCTAACTATCGAGTCAATTTAGTATTGCAATCACGATTGACCGAATTCTCAACCAGAGTAGAAGCCTTTCTATTACCAAAAATAACTTCTTATCAACCAACATATTCGTTGAATACGGACTCCTGGCCCATCCCGGGAAACATAGAGCTAGCCGATCCAAATTTCAATCGCCCCAGTCAAATTGATTTTTTGATCGGAGCGGAGTTCTATCATCAACTCCTGTCGACTGGGCAAATAAAACTTGGAGACGATTTACCAACTCTGCAAAACACTGTTTTTGGTTGGGTTTTCGCTGGAAGGATACAAGGCACCAACCAATCTCAAGCAACATGTGGCATCTGTAATGAAGGAGGCCTCACCCTTGACGATAAAATTGAAAGGTTTTGGAAGCTCGAAGAAATTGAGTCGCATCCGCCAAGTTTAACTGCCGCTGAAGTTAAATGCGAATCTCATTTTAGTCAGACCACACAAAGGGACTCGTCAGGCCGCTTTGTGGTAAAACTACCTTTTTTACACCATCCAAGTAAATTAGGTGAATCTAGGGACATTGCTTTACAACGATTTCTCTCCTTGGAACGAAAATTCAGTAAAAATCCAGAAATCAAGGGGCAATACGTGGCCTTTATGAAGGAATACTTACAACTTGAACATATGGAAGAGGTCAATCCAGACAACATCACCAAGCCGTACTATTATTTACCACATCACTGTGTGATGAAACCCGACAGCGCTACCACCAAGCTTAGAGTAGTTTTTGATGGTTCAACCAAAAGCTCATCAAATATCGCCCTAAATGAGCTACTAAATACTGGCCCGAGGCTCCAAGATGATCTTTTTTCCATACTTCTGAGGTTTCGAATGCCACGATTCGTCTTTACGGCGGACATAGAGAAAATGTACCGTCAGTTCTTAATGCACGAAAACGACAGAAAATATCAAATGATTCTATGGAGAGATAATCCTAATGACGCGATTAAATCGTACCAACTTAAGACTGTCACATACGGAACTACCTCAGCACCATATTTGGCAATTAAATGCTTACAACAGCTATCAGTGCAAGGAGCTGATAAATTTCCACTTCGGTCAAGGATACTCAAACGCGACTTCTATGTAGACGACATAATGACGGGATCCAATAGCTTAGTGGAAGCTCTCGAAATGCAGGAACAACTGACAAAGCTTCTGAAATCAGCAGGTTTCAATTTACGAAAATGGTGTGCCAACCACACCAAACTACTTCAAAACATTCATAGAGACGATGTCGGTCTTCAAGTAGAACTGTATGATGAAGAAGAGGGACAAATAAAAACCCTAGGACTAATGTGGCTACCAAAGGCAGATGAATTTCGTATCAAAACTGTATGGCCAGAAGGAACCAAAGTGACCAAACGCACAGTCCTGTCAGACACAGCACATTTATTTGATCCACTCGGCGTAATGAGTCCAGTCATAGTAACGGCAAACATCTTCCTTCCAAGGCTATGGAGAATAAAACTCGATTGGGATACATCTCTGCCAACCGAGCTTCAGTCTGCATGGCTAAGGTTTCGTGAAGGATTGAATTTTCTAAATGATATTAAGATACCAAGGCATATATTGTCTGGAAGAATACCACAATCTACACAATTGCACGCCTTCTCGGACGCTTCAGAAAAGGCATATGGAACTGCAGTATATGTACGATCCAGGAGACAGGATGGTACAATAGCAGTACAATTATTATGTGCTAAATCAAAGGTGGCTCCTAACAAAACTACAACGTTACCTCGCCTGGAACTATGTGCTGCAAAACTCGCTGCCCAACTAGTACAACGAATTACGACCGATTTAAACTGGCATGATCAACCATGCTTTTTTTGGACCGATTCCGAGATTGTGCTTGCATGGCTGAACTCCGAGTCCTCGTCATATCATACATTTGTGGCAAATCGTGTGGCAGCTATTCAAGAATTAACAGCCATTAATCAATGGAGGCACGTCCCATCAAAGGAAAACCCTGCCGATCTAGTCTCTCGGGGAGTTCCACCGGAGAGGTTGTCAAATTGCAACTTATGGTTCTACGGACCAATATTTTTACATGGCTCTGAAAACGTATGGCCCACAAAAACACAATAACTGATATTGATTTGGAGAGAAAACAGTCGAAAATAATCTTAGCAGCCATCGAAAAACCAACGCATTTCGTCCACACAATCAACCATCATAACTCATTCAAACGATTACAAAGAGTCGTTGCCTATGTGTTGAGATTTATTGCAAATATTCGTCAGCACACAAGTATAAAAGGGAAGATCGAGCTAACTGTGGCAGAACTAGAAGACGCTCTAACAGTCATTATCAAAGAAACACAAGCTCAGGGATTCAGTGAAGACTTGAACCAATTACAACGGATCAACCATGTCAACAACAATAGCGCCCTGAGCAGCCTCAGTCCATTTATCGATGAAAGAGGAATTATTCGTGTCGGAGGCAGACTGGAGGCCTCCAATTTACCGTATGATGCCAAGCATCCAATGCTACTTCCATACTCTCATGACATTACAAGATTATTAATGACTCATCTACACATTACGAATCTACATGTTGGTGCTCAAACGTTGCTGTCAATAACTCGTCAACGATTCTGGCCCATAAAGGGAAAGACAACTGCACGATCCGTTGTGCAAAACTGTCTTCGTTGTGCTAGATCGAAGCCAAAGATGTTATCCCAATTTATGGGAAATCTGCCACCACATCGAGTGCAGCCAGCGCGACCCTTCATCAATTCGGGAGTTGACTTTTGCGGGCCGTTCTGGACACACTTCAAGGTTAGAGGCAAACGACCCCACAAATAGTATATTGCAGTTTTTTGTTGTTTTGCTACTAAAGCAACACACTTCGGAGTGGTAAGCGATCTAACCACTGAAGCCTTCATTGGAGCCCTCAAACGGTTCATAAGTAGACGAGGCAACTGCCGGAATTTGTACTGTGATAACGCCACGAATTTTGTAGGAGCAAGACACCAATTGATAGAACTGAAGGATACAATTTGCTCAGATAATTCACACAATAAAATATCTACATTTTGCAGCACGAAAGGTGTTGATTTTCATTTTATGCCCCCAAGAGCACCGCACTTCGGTGGACTATGGGAGGCGGCTGTGAAGTCGGCTAAACACTTGCTTCAACGGAGCTTAGCATCAGTGTCTCTCACCTATGAAGAACTAGAGACAGTAATAGTTGAAATTGAAGCAATACTAAATTCCAGGCCACTGACTCCACTCTCAGCCGACCCGAACGATCTTACTGCTCTCACTCCGGGTCATTTTTTAATCGGCGAACCATTGACTAGCACCGTCGATTCACAGGCTCAATCATTGCAGACCAGCTTACTTCAACGTTGGAAATTGGTGTCTCACTTAAAAAATCAATTTTGGGAACGTTGGTCCAAAGAATATTTACACGAATTACAACATCGTTATAAATGGAAGCAACGATGTGACAATGCTCAGGCTGAAATGATGGTCTTAATCAAGGAAGATAATTTGCCTGTGCTAAAATGGCCCTTGGGCCGCATCATTCAAACAATCAAGGGAAAAGATGGATTAATTCGTGTAGCCGACGTCAAGACTTCATCTGGAATACTGAGGAGACCAATACATAAACTTGCTCCATTACCAATCGTACAAGATCAAGAATCACTGAATGGTCCAGGCGACGCCGAAATGAACTCTCAAAGGGAAAAAACCGATGCATCTAAGAAGGAACGACTTACCAAATACAAGATGGCGTTACGTCTGAACCGCATCCCATAAATGCCGGTGTACCTCAAGGCTCTGTTATCTCTACAACTCTCTTTTTAATTTTCATTAATGATCTGCTTTCCCTTACTTTCAATCCCATCCATAGTTTCGCAGATGACAGTACTCTTGATTTCGCTTACTCCTTTGACACTCTTGCGGAATCCAGGGGGAATGCTGCATGTGTTAAACGAGATTGCATGACTAGATCATTGAATAACGATCTTGCCAATATCCTCGCTTGGGGCAAAGCGAATCGCGTCGAATTCAATCCATCAAAGTCCCAAAGCTGTCTTATCTCATTAAAACAAGATCATAACTTAACCACACCCGTTTCTTTTGATGGAGCATTCATTTCTGATTCACCGTCACTAAGCATTCTTGGCATTAATATTTCCAGTAAGTTAAACTGGACAGATCACATCTTCTCTGTTGCCAAAGAAGCATCGAAATGTCTTGGATTTCTGAAAAGGTGTAAGAAATATTTCAGCCCGTCAAATCTAGCGCTCCTCTACAAGTCCTACATTAGACCTAGAATGGAATACAACTCCCATATATGGGCCGGGGCTGGTCGCACAGCCTTAGATTCATTGGATATTGTCCAAAAGAGAGCCTTCAAGCTCATTGGCGATTTGGCAATAACTTGTCATATCGACTCACTCGAGCACCGCCGCAATGTTGGATGCCTTTCGCTCCTTTATCGCTATGTGCATGGTCAATGTTCTGATGAAACATCTAGTCTAATCCCTTGTAGAATGATTCCTGCATGCAATACTCGCGCTGCAAACCGCGCACATCCTTTAACCCTTCAAATTACTTTCGGCCGTACAGTAAAATTCCGAGATGCTTTTTTATCCCGAACAGTGCGAATGTGGAACAGCTTACCATCTTCTGTTTTTCCTCCGGCATACAATCTGCGGAAGTTTAAGGGCGACATACATCGGCACCTCCGCCACTTTCCTCATATCCCCTAATCCTTTCCCTATCTCCTTCCTGCCATGCTGTGCTTTGCATCATAGGGTGTCCCCTGAGCTTGGCTTAATAATATAAAAAAAAAGACAAATCAGAATCAAACCAGTGACACAACTAACGAAGAAAAATCAACTTCCAGAGAGCAAGATCAAGGTCCGTCTACGTCTAAAAAACGCCGGTATACAAGCTCCCTCTCAAGTGTACTATTCCTAAGTTGTTTGATAATGCCAGTCTTGAGCAATCCAGACGTAGAAATAAGTCCGTTCCAATCGCAACCAGGACCATATTTCGAAGGAATGGGGCCTACGCATCTACTGTCCAATGAGTGGAACTTGGTTATTTTCTACAACATGACAACCTACTGGAAGGAATTTGAGTCGATCACCAGTGGTATAGTAAAGTTAGAAAAACTATGCAAAACGATGAAGGACAATACCACTTGCACTCTGACGGTTTCACAGTTTTTCGATCTATTGGCGACAATACAAATCAACAATGAATTATTACAACATCAAAACAACCCAAGAGTTAAGAGAGCTCCTCTCGATGTAATAGGAAATCTGGCTAACACATTATTTGGAGTACTAGATTCGAAGTACGCCGAAAAAATGGCTCAAACCATAGAAAATTTGAAGGATAATGACGACCATCTATTGGAACTACTTAAAAATCAAACATCAATCATAGACTCTACAGCAAACTTCATGCGTAAGTCATACAAGGTAATTGAAGGTGACCTTCGGAATATTGACACGTACATCAACCTGACCATCGCCCACCTTAACCAATTGCATCAAGAATTGCACGAACAAAAATCAATGGAAGTCTTTAACGCAGCATCTGTTCGATTAATTCTAGTTATTACCAACTATGAACGAATTCAATCTATATTATTAGATGTACTGGTAGATACTCATCATGGCAAAATAAACCCGCAATTGCTAGTTCCCTGACAACTAGAGGCTGAACTTACCCGCATCAAGGAACACCTACCATCAGTACTTCGACTTCCTGCTAAACAAGACCATCCACTAGAATTATATAGCCTAATGACGATAGAGGGAAGAGTCTTGCCAGCCCATCTAATTTTCCGACTAAAACTACCATTATTCGCTTATGAACAATTCGAAATGCTGAGAGTAGTTCCTGTGCCTATTTTAGTTAATGAAACATTCATCACAATAAAGCCATCATCTGACTATCTCATAATCAACTTACATAGGGACCAATATTACCCCCTGTCAGAGCAAGAAATGTCATCATGTACCATTATTGGCGATTCGACTCACATGTGCAAACAACATCATCCTCTTCATCGTAAAGGCTCCAATGTAAGTTCCTGTGAACTCAGCTACCTTAGTCACTCATCATCATCAGCATCCTGCCAATTCATGAAGCTCACGGAAACACCACGATGGATTCAACTATTAAGCTCAAATCATTGGATCTATGTTATGAAGAAACCAACTATAGTTAATGTCGTGTGTGGAACTAAGGTTTCGCAGCAAACACTAGAAGGTTCAGGAATCTTGAAATTAGCCAACGATTGCGCTATCAAGGAAGAATTCTTTACTATACAAGCCCATAACATCTATGCTAGTACCATGACGACATCGTTTGTATCATCAAGAAATTTTACCGAATTATTGCATTCATCCAAAATTGCTAAAATACTCTATCAAGCACCATTGCATGAAGACATAGCCACGGACATTCAAGACATTCAAAACCGAATACAGCAATTGAAGAAGGAAGAACAGCAGCCTTTACAGACCCATGATGCTCATCAATTCGTCATCGCATATCTTGGATTGTTATTTATCATCGCTATTCTAGGATATCTTACATGGAAACATCAAGCCCACCGATGGTGCCCAGGCAAGGAACCCAGCGCACCAATATCAACACCCAGGTCAACATCATTGAATCAATTCAAGCTGCGGACGCAACCAGCATCATAGTTGAATTGGGCATTCAACGCGGGGGAGAATGTTGAACTCTAATGAACTTTACATTGGTTATGGAATTTTGTTTGTTATTTCTTAATACAATTTCATTGAACCCTAACAAGCTCTACATAAACAAAATTCCATATCCAAATTATTTCGCAATACAATTTAAATTTTTATTCATAGCAAATAATATAGGTCAAATTTTATTGTAAATTTAATGCGAGCGTAAGCTATATTATACTCAAGTTGCTTTAATGTTAACGTAAGTCATTGCAGGAAAAAGAATTTTATGCAAGCGAATGCAAGCGAATCAATATTGTTTTTTCTAAAGGCAATAGCATTGAATGAAAGATTTTGTATATATAAACGGAAGAAATATCAATAAAATTATTAGTATTGTTCTACAAGTTAAGAACGACTTTTAATTATACTCAAGTGAATCTGCTACGGCATTTATAATTTCAAGCGCTGTGCATAGGTTTTGTACCGTTGCACACTTACTACAAGTACAGGTATTTGAACCTGGGCTTACTTCCAACAAAGTACAGGTATTTGAACCTGGACTTCCAATTTACTTACTTGCAAGGTATATCTACCTATTGCAGTGATCATCAAGGCGGCAAATTAAGTTTATTTGTCGCGGTACAAAAAAACAGAGCATCAAAGAGTTCCAAAGACGAAAACTGAAAAAAAGTAAATTTGGAAAAAATATCGAGTAATTTCCACAAGCTTCTGCAAATCGAATGCATCAAACGGTTCCTCAGCAGTCATTATAAGTTGTACTTTTACCGCTAAATTGCCTATACCTCGCTCTTTTTAACTTGCGCTGAATACGTACTAAAGTCATTTCTTTCAGATCTCGCTTGCCGTTACAGCTGCACATATACCATAACGTTGATCAGTCATAGAGGGAGAAGAATGGCGTGAACGTGATATAAAACCAGTGCTTTCGCTACTTGTTATCTTGGCAGAATTGGAATTGTGACATACGGTCATCGCATCAATCACTGGAAGGAGATCTGCAAGACAACGTTCTTCGTTGGTGGTGGTGTCTGCAAACTCAGCAAGTGGAAAGTGGAATACACCGATGCTTTTAATATTAGGCGATAATTCCATTCAGCGGATGAGTATTCTATATAGATGACAGAATCATGTCATGGCAGGTGCGTGAGAACTTTTAATGTTTGCAGAACAAATATAACACGACAAATTTTTAAGTGATACAAATATTTGTAAAAAGAGAATATTGTGACTAATTATGAGATGAAAAATTTTTGCGTGATACCGATATTTTTTTAAAGAGAATATCATGATATTAATTAGGATATAGTTAAGTCAACAAGATTAACTAGAAATTATCGTAATTTTCCTGCAAAAGTGGCTATCCACTGACAAAGCTTAGAGGAGATTCGACTAGATACGCCGAAGTAAATAAAATAGTTGAGTTTCTATAGTCAGATAACACATATATGTAGACGTTCATCGACGACACTAGCTAAAAGCTACAGTCTGTCTCGCGCTACATTGGGTATTGAGCTCCTCACTGTGGGGTGTGTGGCTAGATTCGCAACACTGCCCCCTTCTGAAGACTTAAAGTTCCATCTGTGTACCTGTAATTAGGAAACATAAAGTCGTATTCTATTCCATAGTAAAATAAAAAAAAATAAAAAAAATCAAGACTTATTCCATCCTAATGGTTTGCGGGTTCCCAAAGGACTCTGTACATGCTTCTGGCGTACTGTAGCACTAGTGGGTTCTTGCTGATTAGGTTACCTTTTAAAGAGAGGGTTAATAATCCAATTCACAAGCTTAACTCTTTACCATTTATTTATTCAAATTGCTATTATTTCTATTCTTACAGCTAGCGGTGACTCGCCCTTACTCTCCTGGGATTTACAAAGGCTGGCGACAGCTCTGTGTTACCAGTGGGCATTCACCAAATCAATGTAATGACTTCTTGAATTCATTAATAGCCACCCATATAATCGTTGTTCAAGTTGGTATAACATGTTGCGCAAAAGTGTGTGTTGGTTATTTCATTTAACGAGATTAGTAATAGTCACCGGTTCACTGGCCATTCCTACATTGAGCCAATAGCGAAGGCGTGCGTTTTCTTCAAGGAAAGATAGACCACATCATCGAGTCTCCGAGAGGAGAGCAAAGAGGGATTCTTAGTTAAACCTATCATCGCTTAGCCGCACCGTTCTTCGAATTTACAAGAGATTTCGAAGAATTTCGATTAATAATAAAAATAATTACCTCCAATGCTAAAAAAAAAAGAACTTAATGCTAGAACTATTGCTATGGGGTAACTCGCCTGATCCAACGTTGTGCTATGCTGAGATTACTTTCGAAACACCATAGTTCTAGTCACATGCACATATTTGATAAGCTTACGTTTTTTTTCTATGCATACGGACAATTATCACATTGCATTTACTCCTAAGACAAGTATAGGACAGCACATGATTGCATCGACGGCTCAGAGTAGGTGCAAACTCCCCTGCCGTATCTTTTTTTTCATTTTTTTTTATTTTCATCCTTTTTCATTTCTCTAAATTTTTTTTTGTGACATCTTTTGCGCTATTCACGGTATCTTCGAAAAGGTGCGCTCCCATTAGCTACAAACAGAGACCTTTCGCCCAAATGCAGTAACATTCTACTGTTCCTATCGATATTGCCTATGAATTTGTAGTTCATCCAGCCATTCGAGTATTCCAGCGTCTATTAATCGGTTTCGTTCCTTCCATGTAACCTCGAGAGTGTTGGCTCCCACTGTCCACATACCAGATCCTTCGTGTATGGTGGTCTTTGGCTATGATTTGGTCGACTTGGCCTCAGACTTGCGATGTCTTCTTACCAATCGATCTAGCCGCGTCAGATTATTTGCAATCATGTCTTCGACGCATCTTCAAGAAGATATCTCGTCCATGATAATTTTGAAGTCATGTCTTCGACGCATCCTCAGAAGTGTAGGCTTCCGCTAGCTACGTAGAAGATATGTCGTCTATGATGATTCTCTTTCAAAACCTTATCGACTTGGCCTCCGACTTGTGACGTCTTCTAACCATTCGATCGATCAAGCCGCGTCAAATTGAACACACATATGCGTTATTGATCGTAGAAAAACGGACGCTCTTTAGATCCAGTTGGAGCTTAGGTAATGAGCAGATTCTTTGCATTCTTGCATTCATCTTTCTACGATCAGCAGCGCACTATTTCAGTCTCTGGGGAAACTGTTCGTCTATTAGCAAAAAAACCAATTCTGCGGAGAACAATGTGACTTCCTTTTGTGTTGCTCAAGCATAAAACAGGCTGCTTTATTTATATGTATTAGTTTTAGTACATGTGATCCGATGTTGAGATGTTTCTCGGATAATCAGTTGAAAATTCTGGATCGACAAGACACTCATCGGCAAATTCTCTTTATTGCGCGGCGGTCTGGTGTTGTTGCATGAATTCATTTGAACCGAATCCTGCTCGAGATGATTGCTGGGGGACATCAATTGGTTTAACTATACCTTGTAAATTTCGACCTAATCCTTTCCCGCATTCAAACCCGTATTTCGTTAAAAGATTCAAAGCCGTCTCTTTTGAATACTTAATCTAAGGCACGACAGAATGATTTGGATTATTTATTTCTGATCTTACACGAAAGGTGTTCTTAGCCTGATTTTCTTCGCACCTAAATTTAGAAAGTCTGTCTACATGAAGTACCCTTCTTACTCTGCCTCCCGGAAACTCAACTCTGTACTAAACGTCATTTAAACGCGTGAATATAGTTCCGGGTCCTTCCCAGTTTCGTTGCAGTTTGAGGCTCTTATCTTTACCACGCTTTCGATTATATATCCATACGCTTTCTCCTTCTGAAAATCTAAGGGGATGTGCTCTGAGGTCATACTGAGTTCTCATGTGATATGACGACCGTGCCAGATTCTTTCGTGTCAAAGAATGAATTTTGTCGAGAGTTTGAATTAGCTGTTCGGTATTGTCTGCTGGGTTTCTCTCTATGCTACTGAGTGTCGGGCCCTAAGAGATGTCAGGTGGGAGTCTTAGCTCCCTGCCGAAAGTGAGTAACGCAGGCGTAAACCTAGTGCTTTCGTGTACGGATGAGCGATACGTTAATAAGGCTAAGGGAAGATATTGGTCCCAATTCGTTTGATTACTACTCACAAACTTGGACAAGTATTCGAATAATGTGCGATTGAATCGCTCAACCATTCCATTTGATTAAGGATGTAAAGCAGTTGTTCTAATTTTTTCAACACCGAAACGTTGTAACACCTGTTGTAGCACTTCTGCCTCGAAGTTCCTGCCCTGATCGAAATGAAGCTGGAAAGGCATTCCAAATCTGGAGAACACGCTTTCTATCAGGCCATTTGCGATGGTCTCCGTCTTCTGGTCTGGTGTTGCGAAAACTTCTGGCCATTTGTTACATAGCGAATCCATTCCCAACTGAAAAATAGTGACGTCCTAGAAAATAAATAAAAATATGGTTTGCGAAGATACAACTATAATAACTAGTGTCAATTATCTTTATGCGTGCCGTCTTCTTTGTATGTGTTGCGTCCTGTGCATGAGTGTCGTCATGTCCCTCAGCATCCTATAAGAATAATTCTGCAAAGGAATTTGATTTCTCAGATCAGACTGCAAGGAGGCTAGTAATTACCTGTGTCATAGCTGGGGCTTTGCTGCTTCTATTGGGTTACTATCCGACACGTCACCTGCAATTTGAGAACTTATAAAATGGGCTAACAAATTACATCAATACTCACCGAATGGAACTATTGTGAGCTATTTTATTTTATTTTAAACATACTGGATACCTCCTGCAATTGAAGAAGGTATAAAATGGCCCAACAAATGACATCAACACTCACCGAATGGATTTATTGTGAGCTATTTTATTTTATTTTAAACATACTGGATACCTCCTGGAATTCCGAGCTTCGCCACCCGTTTCCTAGAAATAGATTTAAATGTTAGATTAGATAGACAAGTAGAAAATGAGTTTGTAAATAGATGAGATAGATATAGATATTATTACACATATAATTAATAAATTAGACGGATTAATGAAGTACCTTTGTCAAGATGATGTACGGCGAGCAGTGAACTGTGCAAAGGGCAACCATCATTCTAAAGAGAAAAGTCTATTCAATAAGAAAATACCGTACTTATCGCGAATCGATGAAAATGTAAAACTGAAATCAGATACAATATCTTACCTCCTCGGTTCAATCTCCTCTCGTAAACGGAACCTATAACATAAAATGGAAGAAAGAAATTAGAGATGTCATATCATATCCACACTTACCTGTAACGTCAGCTTTATACTTGAGTTGTTCGTAGCCCAAAGCGTATCTCCCCAACAGGTTAATTAGCAAACAAAACTTAAAATGACATAAACATTGGCCCGTCAAAAGAAGAAAACGTTAAAGGCGAAATCTTAAAACTTCACGGAAAAGTAATAATCATTCGAAAGTTAAATTTCAAACTCAGAGCAATTGCCGCCATATGTTTCACCAATTAAAAAAACTCGCTATATATAAAATTCGGGGAACATGGATCGGAAGCTGCAATAATGGGCGATTCGAGAGGGGAAGGCTTTGGTAGGTGAAGCGAAAGAGCTAAATTCAAGTCGAGAGATCTGTGAGGCAAGTGTGCCAACAAAAAAAAAGGTGTATGAACAAAGAAAAAAATATTGAGTGGAAAATAAAGTAGTCAGTGCGGCTAAGGAAAAATATGCAGAAAGGGGAAAATTAAGTTTTTGGATTGTGGAGCAGTAAATTAAATAGAAAAGAAAAACAAACAAGGAAATAAAAAAGAAAATTCACGGAGGATTTGGATTAAGGAGGAGTGAATAACAGCGCATGAAACCCTCCTCAGGAAGTCTAGTTAATTACGGTGTTTTCTTTTATATTGTTATTTTCTTTTGGTTACAAAGAGGCTCTAATAAGCACTTGATTTTTGTCTTGATTCTACAAATTTTTAATAAGTGTGGGATTTCGGTTGTTGTGCATGCCAAATCAGGTCAGAGAGGTCAGCCATTTGCACGTTTCATTGCCTGGCCAGGTTAACAACAAATTTATTTGATATTTAATAAAATAAGTGTGGCAATCAATCTGATTTTGCATATCTTTTCTTTTGCGAATCTGTTTCCCAATTTTCCATTTCGAGTTCATGGACTCTAAAACCACGTGGCGCCTACAGGTGTTTCAGGCCCCCCCTTCTCCATCTCTAGCCGGGGTAAAGATTGCGCGCAAAATTTGCTCGTAACACATTTTGTAAAGTAGTCAATCACAACTATGGCACTATTACTATTACCTCTTTCACTCTTTGGTAGTGGACCTAGTACATCGATTGCTACTCTTTCGAAAGAAGCTCCTACAATATAAACTTGAACCATTCCCCGCGTTTTTCTGGTAGGACCTCTTTTTGAATGATAGAGGATATACTTAGCACACCATATTACCACATCCTTTTGCAATGTAGGCCAAAACCAGCGCTCTTTAATCTTTTCGGAGGTCTTTCGAATGCCAAAGTGACCACCTTCAGTCTTATTGTGATGGTCCAAGAGGACTTGGTGAGTATGGCTTGCTGGTGCTACTTACAGGAGTAGGTCCTGCTCCCTGTATTGGGTGAGGTACAAGACGCTCTCTATCACCCGCAATGCCTCCCATCGAGCCCAGAAAGTTTTAAATGAGGACTTTCACCAATTATTTCTTCTCTTGTGGGTCGTTCGCCTTTCTCTATCCATGTCTTAACTACTTTTAGAATAGGATCTTGATTCTGTTCATTGGCCAAGTCAAAGGCAGCTTCCACAGATTTCAAGTTTACCTTGTGCTCCTGCTCTCGTTGTTCCTTCTGTTCGCAGTGTGCACATTCCTAGCATGGACGTCTAGAGAGGGCATCTGCGTTCAAATGTTTCCGACCAGCTCGATGACGAAATTGTACTGTTGAAGTCTCTCCAACCATCTTGCTAGTTGACCATCAGGCTCTTTGAAGTTAAGCAGCCAACGAAGAGAAGCATGGTCAGTCCAAATTCGAAACGATTGAGCAAAAATATAATGATGGAAATGGCTTGTAGCCCGTATTACAGCTAGGAACTTTCTTCGGGTGACGCAATAATTTCTCTCGGTCCTACTTAATGTTTTGCTGTAGTATTCAAGCACTCTCTCATCTTCATCTTGGACTTGGCTAAGTACAGATCCTAGTCCAGTCTGACTAGCATCCGTGTCCAATATAAATAAAGGCTAAAATAGGAGATGAAATTAGTCTCAATTTCAGTTCACCAAAGGACTCCTGTTGCTGTTCTTGCCACTGAAATTTTCGCTTGTCTTCTGTTAGCTCTGACAAAGGTTTAGCAATAGTTGAAAAATTGCAGACAAACCTCCTGTAGTAGGATGCAAGGCCAAGGAAACTTCGCACTTCCTTCTTCGTTTTTGGAATTAGCCACGTCCGTATGGTTTCTGCCTTCTCTGGGTCAGTTCGTAGTCCTAGGGCGGATACTACATGGCCCAGGTACTTCACTTCCTGACGAAGGAGACTGCATTTTTTCGGACTCAGTTTGAGATTAGCAGATCGCAGACATTGGAATACCTTTTGCAGATTGGCGAGGTGATGTTCAAAACTACGTCCGTGAACAATGAGGTCGTCAAGATACACTAATGCCGTATCGGCTCCTAGATTGCGGAATATACCATCTATCAAACGCTCGAAAGTGGCAGGAGCATTACATAAGCCGAATGGCATTACGTTGAATTCGAATAATCCTCCACCCGTTGCGAAAGCGGTCTTTTCTCGATTGTCCTCACTCATTTCAACTTGCCAGTATCCACTTTGCAAGTCAAGCGTGGAAAACCATGTCGAGCCAGCGAATGAGGTTAGCGTATCGTCCATTCGCGGAAGCGGATAAGAATCCTTTTTCGTAACATCGCTAAGCCGCCTATAGTCCACGCAAAATCGAGTAAAGCCGTCTACTACTGGAGATGCCCAGGGACTGGTAGAAGGCCTTATAATTTCTTTGGCTTCCATTTCTTGAATTAACTGGTCTACTTTTGATCTTTTCGCAAAAGGAACTCTTCGGGGTGGTAACCTAAAGGGAGTTGCATCACCGACATTAATCTTATGTTTCGCGATATTTGTTCGTTCGGTATCACTGGGACCTGTAGAGAAAATATCCCGATATTCCTCTAATAGGGCCGTTAGCTTTAGCTTTTCTGTGCTAGATAGGCTTTCTTGCACTCCGCTGAGGACGACTTCAAGAGCATCAGGTATAGTATCACCTGCCAAAATGGTTGAAGTGGCAATGAAAGCAGGTTCGAGCTGTCCAACACAAGTACCGCGAGGAACAAACACCTAACTGTTTGATAAATTGGCCAATCGTATCGGAATAAGCTGAAATTTTGTTTCAACTAAAATGCGAGGTGCATTCTGTCCACGCCATCAGTAG
This sequence comes from Dioctria linearis, assembly GCA_963930735.1. Taxonomy (NCBI): domain Eukaryota; kingdom Metazoa; phylum Arthropoda; class Insecta; order Diptera; family Asilidae; genus Dioctria; species Dioctria linearis. The sequence goes on from OZ005742.1 coordinate 207,244,638, forward strand.
GACACGAAGGAAAGGCAGCTGTGGCTAGCCCTTGCAATTCGAGTTAGCGAAATTTTCCCCTGCACATTGTGTCCTACCAGAAAATTGAACCTGACTCGAGTATGAATCCTCGCCAAAGCGCTGTTCTAGTAACGCGGCTAGCTCTGCATATTGAATCCGATATCCTCGAGGAAGAATACTCAGAACTGAAACTGCATTACCACGCAATTGTGTTGCCATGGCATCAGCTTTCTCTTGCTCTGTCCATCCATTCTGGTGAGCGACTATCTCAAATTGCACACGATAGTCAGACCAAGATACTGATCCATCAAATGGAGCTAGATTACAGACGCTGGTAGATGTGGAAAACGAAGGAGGTTTCACGGCAGATTGTGGAGGAAGATTAAAGTTAGATTGTCGAATCAAGTTAGTACTCTGCGTTGGAACGGAAGTGTAGTAGGGGTGCTGCATTGAATTAGAGTTAGGCGGCTGTACTAACTTCGAATTATTTTGCCGAATGAAATTGTAGCCATACTGTTGAACTACACCCTAGCTAGGTTGCTGTAGCAAATTGAAACTAGGTTGTTGAATCAGATTCGAGCTAGGCTGCTGGATCAAATTGGAGCTAGGCTCAACAGAACTATAAACAGAACTAACAGGTCCCATTGGTAGAAGTTCAGGGTGCTGGTAATAGTTTAAGCATGGATTTTGATTCAAACTTGGGTAATTACTCCAGGTAGTCCTTGGTTGTGAAGGCTGATTGAATGATTGACTTATAAGAGTAGAGCATGATTCAGGCAATGTTTTCAGAGAAGTGGCAACAGACTTTGAAAAGGAAGTTGATATATGTATTGCTACATTTGTCTGTACTGGTAATGAGACATATACGGAACTCCCCGATGGCGTCGTGGTCGTAGTGGTACTGGTAGCGGACGAAGTATATGCTAGGGGAGAATATTCATCAAAAACACGATTAACGAAGGCCGTAACATTTAACGTTTTATCTAAATCCTCAACCCTTTTATACAAATTCGTTACTTGCTCTAGGATTCCTGACACCAAAGCGGCTATAGAGTTAGCTTGTTCGAACTTTAGCTCTTCTTTTATTACCCGACAACGCCTTTTACCATAGACATTGCCATTGCCTTCATTTGCTCTTTCAACTCTTCTAGTTGTTCCGAGTCCATTTTATTTTTGTAGACGAATAGAAGAATTTAAAAAGAAGGGAGAAGGAAATATAAATCAAGGAAAAACAAATAATAAAAAAAGTTCAAATTGTGATCAGTGTCACTCAGCAATTCACTTATACTTAAAAAAAAATCAGAATTCAATTTAAGCTTATTCTAAGATCGAAGTGCAAAAAAAAATCTTCTAGTTAATTCGATTGAAATTATTCGGCGAGTTCACTTATGACCTCCGGCCAAAACTTTAAAACTTATGAACTTAACCTAAATCAAGGTAGAAAATGCTTTCGACCTACTAATACGGAAAGAACGTGGTTCCTTCTAAACAAATTATTCAGGTTTGTCTGATTAAATTTTCATTCCAAATATCCACTTTCCGGCTGATGGAAAATCAAGTGTAAAGTGAAAGTTTTACTTTGCAACAATAAACGAGAGTTCAAGAAATAGTTGTACTGCTATACACAAGAGTGCAAAGTACACATTTTTATTGCTGACACGACAGCTGTGCTAAGAGCAACAAAATTCTACGCTTCGCTGTAATATATGGGTAAATTAAACGAAAAGACTTCAAAACTTAGGAGTATAAGGCTTAAATCTAAAAAAAACGTTTATCCAATTGCATCAAAAATGTAACACAAATAAAAGGAAATTAATATTTTTTTTTTTACTTATTAATTATAACGCACAAAAGCAAATACGCCTTTAAGAAAGGGATAAATATCTGCAGGGACATTCTCTAAGAAACCCCATACTTGACACCAATTGTAACGATTTTCCAAGTAGAAAATTGCTCCGGCCGAGCGGTAGCGAGGGAGCACTTTACTACACGGCGCGTCGCCGTATCGAATCTTCTATGCTATAAAGCGTTAAACTTCAAAATGACAACTATTTGTTTTGGTTATCCACAAGCTGCCGTGAAATATTTAAGTGTGAGCAATTTTGTGAAAAATTTCCTACTAAATAAATAAATAGTATTAATATTATATATTGCAGGATGAATGGTATGAATGTATGTATGTATGTATTGTATTGGGTATAGAGGAAAAATTAATGATTTTTCCGACGGCTTTGATCCACATAAATAGGAAACAAAACGGTGTAAAGATGATTTGCCTTCAAATGTTGTGTAAGAAATTATAATTAATAGTAATGTTGTTGATATTTTTATAATAATTCAATACTCAGGGTTTCTTTAATTGCTATTTTAATAGAAAAAGTTGATAGATTGTATTCCTTTTGTTTTTTAATTAAAAAATAACTGATTTAAATCATACATGTTTTCAGGTACTTTGATGTCGCTAATTATTATTGCTCTTAAAAGAGTATCCATACATTGGTGCGTCTCCTGATGGCATAGCTAGCTGTGAGTGTTGTGGAAAGATAGTCTTAGAGATCAATTGTCCATATAATTTAGCAGATAATAATTTTAAAAATTATTTTAAATGACGAGACTGCCGTATTGAATGTAGAAATGGAACTTATTTTTGGGTACAACAACATTCTTATTATTACCAAGTTTTTATTCTTTTTAATGAATTTTATGTTTTCGTTATTTACATTGTTGTATTTAAGCATTGTGATAACACTCGACTGGAACATGTGATTAATAAATTATATGATTAGAGTGCAAATAAATATATGAACTGGTTAAGTACGATGGGCTCTCATAAATTTCCTTTATAATAAATGAAACCTATCACGAATTTTAAAACATACTGAAGTAAAGGGAGTAAAGAAAACACTCAAATCTAATTATATTTTTATTATAATCAAATTAGTGATTATACTGTTGCGAGCGTGGTCTTTGGTTCGTTTTTTAAAACACAATATTAGATATTTAATGTACAAGTTCTTTATTTCACTCTAATCATATAAAATTGACAAACATTCATTTAATCAACTCAACTCTAATTATCGCTAATACTGTACTTTCAATTATCGCAATTCAATTACAACACCTTCGCTTCTTTATTACTTTCGCTTGTTAACACTCCAACGTCTAAGACCTGCTCCTTTTCTGGCGGTGACAACTGTTACATTTATACCCTAGAAACTCTCCAGATTATTCTGGAGTGTTCTATTTCAGAAGCTTCTTGACTGTTCTATTCATGCCCAGCATTCTATTCCGGAACCTTCTTGTAGATTCCATAATCATTTCTCCGAACCTGAAGTCGTTTATTCTCCATTGGTAGTTGATGTCACCAGTTGTCTCTTTCTATTGCACGTAACACTGCCCCCTTCTTAAACTTGTTCGTCCCGAACAACAGGTGGTTTACGGTCTTGATGCTCGTAGTATTGACACAAGCGATCCAGATGGACGATTTTTCGTTTGCCTCCTGTACCACGTTGAATCCTGTATACTACGTCATTTATTCTAATTACTACTGAATACGGCCCCTCCCACTGTTGTTGTGATTTTGGAGAGCATCCCTTATGTCGGTTCGGGTTGTATAGCCACACAAGATCACCTTCATTGAATCCTGCTGAATTCGCATGTAAGTCATAGCGGGTCCTCATGCGATGGGTACTTACTGATAATTTCGCCCCCGTGGCCCCCTGTACATCAGCTCTCCGTTTCAATGGGGCTCTGACATTTCACTTATACATTTCCTTTCTGCTGCTACGTGGCGTCCCTTTGTAAGAAGCACACACAGTGCATCTGTGACACCACTTCTCTACAACCTCCCGCATATGTAGCCAATAAAACATTTCTCGTATTTTAGAAATTGTTATATTCACTCCCAAATGTTCTCCAGATGCTCCACGATGCATTTTACCTAGAACATCGTTGACCTTTGATGCCGGCACGACTATTTGCATTCGGAACGATTTACCGTTAGGCGCTTCCCACTTGTGTCTTAATATACTGCATTCAACATGAAGTGAATTCCATTGAGCCCAGTAGCTTTTCAGCTTTTCACTCATCCTCGAAATTCTTTCCATTTTGGATTTTCTATGTCTGCTTTCCAAGCAAGAATAGGCGATATGTCCGGATCTTCTCGTTGCGCTGTTCGCAAACTCTCTATGTCCCAACCTGTTGATGGCTCCACAGTTCCCAACTGTATAGTAGCTGTTTCCTCATTTCCTTTCTCCCAGCCGTAATGCTTACATTCAGGTTCCCATTGACGTTGTACCAACGCTTCTGCATTTCCATGGATACGTCCTTTCCTGTGTTGGCTCTCAAAGCCATAAGGTTGGATTCTAGTCTCCCTAAGAATAGGTTGCTCTCTGGCTCGCCAACTTGGACATTCTTCTCTCCCTTTCTTTTCTGTTGATTCCTTTGGACGGCGTTTCCTGCAGTCGCTTTGAAGGTGTCCCAGTTTATTACAATCCCAACATCGAAGAGCACTACGTGAAGGGGTGCTCAGTGATAACTGCAATCTATTGCAAGTCTGCTGCTCAGCTCGATATTTTTGCAATTCCACTGTCCTCTCTTCATCGAGAGATTCTACTCGTCGGCGTTTTCTGCAGTCTCTTTGTAGGTGTGCTGGTCTATTACAATTCCAGCATCGAAGGATACCACGAAAAAGTGAGCACTGGGATGACTGAATTCTATTACAAGTACATTCGTCCACCGAAATGTCTCTCATTCGTACTGCACTCCGCGGAGCTTGTCTGGCGGATTCATACACTAATGCATAGGCTAGTGCTTCTGCTGTTGATTTCCTTCCTGCTAGCCTTAACGGTTTTAGTAAACTTTGATCTGCAATAGCGTTCACAAATGCCTCTGTCGCCACTTCGTTGAGAAAATCCGCATTCACGCTGGAGTATGAAAGTTTCGCTAATCTTTCTACATCTGCCTGCAGTTGTTGTAGTGATTCGCCATGTTTTTGAATCCTGTTGCATAACTGTAGGCGATATACTTGCTGCATGTGCTCATCTCCGTAACGTAATTCTATCGCCTGTACTAATGAAGAGTAATTACGTTGATTTTCAATCGGTACAGTTTGTAAGAGTTCTGACGCAGGACCTCGAAGTGTTAACACTAGAGCTATAGCTTTGTCTTCATCATTCCATACATTTACCACTGAAGCTGCCTCGAATTGTCTTTTGGAGATATGCCACGAATTTTGTCCATCAAATATTGAAGCTTTCATTCTACCTGCTCCGGATATTTCAGCTGCTACGTTTAGAGGCTGACGATGCTTTATTCTTTCCAGATCTGCTTTAACGTTTTCCAGTTGCTCCGCGACTCTTTGTTGAACTTCCGAAACCTTTTGTTGAAATTCCTGCTCAATTCCTTCAATTTTCAAATTTTGTTCTTCTAAAGAACTTTTTAGAAAATTTTTCTGATCCTCCAAACGAGTTTCTAGACAATTCTCCAGAGAACTGTTTTGTTCGTCCAACCTCGTTTCCATAGATTTCTTATGCTCATCTAACCGGGATTCCAGAAAATTCTTTTGTTTAACAAAAGCATTCTTTTGTTCGTCCATAGATTTCTTCTGTTCATCTAAACGGGATTCCAGAGAATTATTTTGTTCCTCGAGAGAATTCTTGTGTTCATCGAGAGAATTCTTTTGTTCATCAGAACGGGCTCCCATTTTGCTCATTAAAGTACTCAAAAGCTGTTCCATTTTCATCTCAGGCTCTTCTTCAAAATCGGTTCCTTCCAAGTTCCCTTCGAAAACAAATGTCTCAGGATTCTTTCCTACCTCTATCAAAGCTTGTCTAAGTCGCTCGACTAGAACTTTCTTTGTACCTGTCGTTTGTAATGACCGGTTCCCTAGCTCCGTTTTCAAATCCTGTATGCGAAGCTCCTCCAATTTGCGCCCCATTACTGTAGTAATTCACTCACAGTTGAATATAAATTATTTTCCAGAACTTTTAAAATTTAACACAATTCCACAAAATTAATCACACTTTTAATTTTTCAGTCAATTGCCACAACTTTATATCTCAAATTTATTTCACTTCTGACACCAGTTGTTGCGAGCGTGGTCTTTGGTTCGTTATTTGAAACACAATATTAGATATTTAATGTACAAGTTCTTTATTTCACTCTAATCATATAAAATTCACAAACATTCATTTAATAATCTCAACTCTAATTATCGCTAATACTGTACTTTCAATTATCGCAATCCAATTACAACACCTTCGCTTCTTTATTACTTTCGCTTGTTAACACGGCAACGTCTAAGACAAGACTGCTTTTCTGGCGGTGACAACTGTTATATTTGTACCCTAGAAACTCTCCAGATTATTCTGGAGTGCTCTATTCCAGAAGCTTCTTGATTGTTCTATTCATTCTCAGCATTCTATTCCTGAACCTTCCTGTAGATTCCATAATCATTTCTCCGAACCTGAAGTCGTTTATTCTTAATTGCCAGTAGATGTCACCAGTTGTCTCTTTCTATTGTATGTAACAATATATATCATAAACTAAATTCTAATATAAGTATTCCTGAGTTGGTATCCAATTCGGATGTTTAACGTGCTCCAATTTCACCTTTTTCCCTGTTCAAATTTATAAGAATATTCAATGTAAATAGTACGCTGGCAAGCAAAGATAAATTACCTGATATGAAACGTCGAGAGCGTATTCAAACAAATTTTAAATTTAAGCTACCTCCAGCGTCCAATCCGTGAATAACAACCCCTTACGCAACAAGTTATTGCCATACTAGAAAAAAAATCAATATTAATAATTTTGTTCAAGAAAGAATTTTTTTAGCAAAAGCTAAAAAATGTTCTATTTTGTTATATCATTACATAACTCATTAATTTTTGGTGACAAGTTTCAAGTCTTGGTTTGACTCATCAACAGGTACCAAATAGCGAAATTGGGTGATTTGAAAAACAAATGAAAAAATGAAAAAAAGAAGGAAGAAATGAAAAGTTTGAGAAAAATAGAAAAAACAACTTTTTTATTTATTAAAAAAATGTAAAAATTTTTTTAAAGAAGCAGATTCATTCGAAGCGAATCGAACCTGTATACGCCACGCAGCGGGCTGAAAAATAAAAAAGAAAAAGGAAGAAGAAGAAGCGTTTCGTGTCAGAAGAAAACCTTCCACTCATCGGTGCAGCTTGGTTTTCTGCCTGCTGCACACGCTTGAAAATAGATCAAACTGATCTCTTCTCATATAAACTCAGAATATATTCTGGGTGTGAATTATATGAGGAAAAAACACTGCTATACGAGCCCAGGAGGAAAAATAAATAAAAATATTACTCTTTTTGGACTTTTTACCGGGTTAAACTTAATTTCGTTCAAGAAAGAATTTTTTGGGATTCTCCGGTATATAGCAAAAGCTAAAAAAATGTTCTAATTTGTTATTTCATCACACAACTCATTCATTTTTGGTGACAAGTTTCAAGTCTTGGTTTGACTCATCAACAGGTCCCATATAGCGAAATTGGGTGATTTGAAAAACAAATGAAAAAATGAAAAAAGAACATTTTTAAGCTTTTACTATATACCGGAGAATCCCAAAAAATTCTTTCTTGAACAAAATTAAGTTTAACCCGATAAAAAGTCCAAAAAGAGTAATCTTTTTATTTATTTTTCCTCCTGTTGTTTCCATGAATCAAAACTTTTTCTATAAAATGTATAATAATTCACAAAAATTCTTTTCTGACGATATGGCTTTCACACTGGACTTTTTCCGATTCTCTGGTGAATCATCTCGGGCCTTTTTTTTTGTTGGCCGCTCGATTGCTAGCAGTCCTTCGCTGCCAGGTTCGCAGAAATTTCCTCGGCAGGGTTCACTGACATCTTTTGGTTATTTGGGGGTCCCCACTCAGATAACACATATATGTGGAATCCAGATATCCGAAAATGATACCGCAATGTCCATGTTAACATTTACCACACATCGGACTACACTAGTCAAGTGTAACAACACAGCAGACTGAAAATCATCAGCGGCACCACCACGACGAGAGAGTAACAACGAGCATCAAGATCGAGAGACACGTCACTGGTTGTGGAACCGACAACGAGGCAACAATACAAGGAACAATTTATATTTAAGTTTATATTAAAACGTTTTTCTTTAATGTACTTTGAAGTATCCTTCGGGAAGTTTTTAGTATAACAATCACCCCTTTTTTCATATTTCGTATCCCACAAATGGGGGCTCAACCGGGATATAAAGTGATGTAAAAGTGAAAAACGAATTGTGTACTTGTGAAGAAACTGATACAGTACGCGAAATTAGAAAAGTAAAACACCAATTAAGGACGACGAGAAAGAGCATCAAAGAGTTCCAAAGACGAAAACTGAAAAAAAGTAAATTTGGAAAAAATATCGAGTAATTTCCACAAGCTTCTGCAAATCGAATGCATCAAACGGTTCCTCAGCAGTCATTATAAGTTGTACTTTTACCGCTAAATTGCCTATACCTCGCTCTTTTTAACTTGCGCTGAATACGTACTAAAGTCATTTCTTTCAGATCACGCTTGCCGTTACAGCTGCACATATACCATAACGTTGATCAGTCATAGAGAATGGCGTGAACGTGATATAAAACTAGTGCTCACACTTTCGCTACTTGTAATCTTGGCAGAAGTAGAATTCTGACATACGGTCATCGCATCAATCACTGGAAGGAGATCTGCAAGACAACGCTCTTCGTTGGTGGTGGTGTCTGCAAACTCAGCAAGTGGAAAGTGGAATACACCGATGCTTTTAATATTAGGCGATAATTCCATTCAGCGGATGAGTATTCTATATAGATGACAGAATCATGTCATGGCAGGTGCGTGAGAACTTTTAATGTTTGCAGAACAAATATAACACGACAAATTTTTAAGTGATACAAATATTTTTAAAAAGAGAATATTGTGACTAATTATGAGATGACAAATTTTTGCGTGATACCGATATTTTTTTAAAGAGAATATTATGATATTAATTTTGATATAGTTAAGTGAATAAGATTAACTATAAATTATCGTAATTTTCCTGCAAAAAGTGGCTATCCACTGACAAAGCTTAGAGGAGATTCGACTAGATACGCCGAAGTAAATAAAATAGTTGAGTTTCTATAGTCAGATAATACATATATGTAGACGTTCATCGACGACACTAGCTAAAAGCTACAGTCTGTCTCGCGCTACATTGGGTATTGAGCTCCTCACTGTGGGGTGTGTGGCTAGATTCGCAACACTGCCCCCTTCTGAAGACTTAAAGTTCCATCTGTGTACCTGTAATTAGGAAACATAAAGTCGTATTCTATTCCATAGTAAAATAAGAAAAAATAAAAAAATCAAGACTTATTCCATCCTAATGGTTTGCGGGTTCCCAAAGGATTCTGTACATGCTTCTGGCGTACTGTAGCACTAGTGGGTTCTTGCTGATTAGGTTACCTTCTAAAGAGAGGGTTAATAATCCAATTCACAAGCTTAACTCTTTACCATTTATTTATTCACATTGCTATTATTTCTATTCTTACAGCTAGCGGTGACTCGCCCTTACTCTCCTGGGATTTACAAAGGCTGCCGACAGCTCTGTGTCCCCAGTGGGCATTCACCAAATCAATTTAATGACTTTTTGAATTCATTAATAGCCACCCATATAATCGTTGTTCAAGTTGGTATAACGTGTTGCGCAAAAGTGTGTGTTGGTTAATTCATTTAACAAGATTAGTAATAGCCACCGGTTCACTGGCCATTCCCTCATTGAGCCAATGGTGAAGGCGTGCGTTTTCTTCAGGGAAAGATAGACCACATAATCGAGTCTCCGAGAGGAGAGCAAAGAGGGATTCTTAGTTAAACCTATCATCGCTTAGCCGCACCGTTCTTCGAATTCGCAAGAGATTTCGATGAATTTCGATTAATAATAAAAATAATTGCCTCCAATGCTCAAAAAAAAAGAACTTAATGCTAGAACTATTGCTATGGGGTAACTCGCCTGCTCCAACGTTGTACTATGCTGAGATTTCTTTCGAAACACCATAGTTCTAGTCACATGCACATATTTGATAAGCTTACGTTTTTTTTCTATGAAAACGGAAAGTTGACTCATTTCATTTACTCCTAAGTCAAGTATAGGACAGCACATGATTGCATCTACGGCTCAGAGTAGGTGCAAACTCCGCTGCCGTATCTTTTTTTTTTCTTTTTTTTATTTTCATATTATCCGTCCGAAGACGTCGTCCTTTTTCATTTCTCTAAATTTTTTTTGTGGCATCTTTTGCGCTATTCGCGGTATCTTCGGAAGGGTGCGCTCCCGTTAGCTATACGCAGAGATCTTTCGCCCAAATGCAGTAACATTCTACTGTTCCTATCGATATGACCTATGAATTTGTAGTTCATCCAGCCATTCGAGTATTCCAGCGTCTATTAATCGGTTTCGTTCCTTCCATGTAACCTCGAGAGTGTTGGCTCCCGCTGTCCACATACCACATCCTTCGTGTATGGCGGTCTTTGGCTATGATTTGGTCGACTTGGCCTCAGACTTGCGATGTCTTCTTACCAATCGATCTAGGCGCGTCAGATTATTTGCAATCATGTCTTCGACGCATCCTCAAGAAGATATCTCGTCCATGATGATTTTGAAGTCATGTTTTCGACGCATCCTCAGAAGTGTAGACTTCCGCTAGCTACGTAGAAGATATCTCGTCCATGATAATTATGAAGTAATATCTTCGACGCATCCTCAGAAGTGTAGGCTTCCGCTAGCTGCGTAGAAGATATGTCGTCTATGACGATTCTAAAGCTTAATCGACTTGGCTTCCGACTTGTGACGTCTTCTAACCATTCGATCGATCAAGCCGCGTCAAATTGAACACACAGATGCGTTATTGATCGTAGAAAAATGGACGCTCTTTAGATCCACTTGGAGCTTGGGTAATGAGAAGATTCTTTGCATTATTGCATTCATCTTTCTACGATCAGCAGCGCACTATTTCAGCCTCTGGGGAAACTGTTCGTCTATTAGCAAAAAAAAAATTCTGCGGAGAACAATGTGACTTCCTTTTGTGTTGCTCAAGCATAAAACAGGCTGCTTTGTTTATATGTATTAGTTTTTAGTACATGTGATCCAATGTTGAGATGTTTCTCGGATAATCAGTTGAAAATTCTGGATCGACAAGACACTCATCAGCAAATGCTCTTTATTGCGCGGCGGTCTGGTGTTGTTGCATGAGTTCATTTGAACCGAGTCCTGCCCGAGATGAATGCTGGGGACATCAGTTGGTTTAGCTATACCTTGTAAATTTCTCCAGATGCTCCACGATGCATTTTACCTAGAACATCGTTGACCTTTGATGCCGGCACGACTATTTGTATTCGGAACGATTTACCGTTAGGCGCTTCCCACTTGTGTTTTAATATACCGCATTCAACATGAAGAGCATTCCATTGAGCCCAGTAGCTTTTCAGCTAGTTCCCAACTGTATAGTAGCTGTTTTCTCATTTCCTTTCTCCCAGCCGTAATGCTTACATTCAGGTTCCCATTGACGTTGTACCAACGCTTCTGCATTTCCATGGATACGTCTTCTCTCCCTTTCTTTTCTGTTGATTCCTTTCGACGGCGTTTCCTGCAGTCGCTTTGAAGGTGTCCCAGTTTATTACAATCCCAACATCGAATAACACTACGTGAAGGGGTGCTCAGTGATAACTGCAATCTATTGCAAGTCTGCTGCTCAGCTCGATATTTTTGCAATTCCACTGTCCTCTCTTTATCTAAAGATTCTACTCGTCGGCGTTTTCTTCAGTCTCTTTGTAGGTGTCCTGGTCTATTACAATTCCAGCATCGAAGGATACCACGAAAAAGTGAGCTCTGAGATGACTGCATTCTATTACAAGTACATTCGTCCACCGAAATGTCTCTCATTCGTACTGCACTCCGCGAAGCTTGTCTGGCGGATTCATACACTAATGCATAGGCTAGTGCTTCTGCTGTTGATTTCCGTCCTGCTAGCCTTAACGCTTTTTGTAAACTTTGATCTGCAATAGCGTTCACAAATGCCTCCGTCGCCACTTCGTTGAGAAAATCCGCATTCACGCTGGAGTATGAAAGTTTCGCTAATCTTTTTACATCTGCCTGCAGTTGTTGTAGTGATTCGCCATGTTTTTGAATCCTGTTAAGCAACTGTAGGCGATATACTTGCTGCATGTGCTCATCTCCGTAACGTAATTCTATCGCCTGTAGTAATGAAGAGTAATTACGTTGATTTTCAATCGGTACAGTTTGTAAGAGGTCTGACGCAGGACATCGAAGTGCTAACACTAGAGCTATAGCTTTGTCTTCATCATTCCATACATTTACCTCTGAAGCTGCCTCGAAATGTCTTTTGGGGATATGCCACGAATTTTGTCTATCAAATATTGAAGCTTTCATTCTACCTGCTCCGGATATTTCAGCTGCTACGTTTAGAGGCTGACGATGCTTTATTCTTTCCAGATCTGCTTTAACGTTTTCCAGTTGCTCCGTGACTTTTTGTTGAACTTCCGAAACCTTTTGTTGAAAGTCCTGCTCCTCCTGTTTTTTAGCAAAAGCCAAAAAATGTTCTAATTTGTTATTTCATCACACAACTAATTAATTTTTGGTGACAAGTTTCAAGTCTTGGTTTGACTCATCAACAGGTCCCAAATAGCGAAATTGGGTGATTTGAAAAATAGATGAAAAAATGAAAAAAAGAAGGAAGAAATGAAAAGTTTGAGAAAAATAGAAAAAACAATTTTTTTATTTATTAAAAAAATGCAAACATTTTTTTAAAGAAGCAGATTCATTCGAAGCGAATCGAACCTGTATACGCCACGCAGCGGGCTGAAAAATAAAGAAGAAAAAGGAACAACAAGAAGCGTTTCGTGTCAGCAGAAAACCTTCCGCTCATCGGTTCAGCTTGGTTTTCTGCCTGCTGCAGACGCTTGAAAATAGATCAAACTGATCTCTTTTCATATAAACTCAGAATAAATTCTGGGTGTGAATTATATGAGGAAAAAACACTGCTATACGAGCCCAGTAGGCAAGAGCGGCTCGTCAAAGGAAGCACTGCTTCCCTTGACAAAATAAAAACATTCAAACATAAATGACAAATCATTTTGCTTTAAAATATTCTTGGAAGATGTAAAAAAAAATTGTCAAATTCAAACAAATTTACTCCTCTGGCATCACTAGATAAAACCTGAAATATTTTATAAGTAGCGCCCAATTTTCTCCTACAAACTAATAACATACCACCCAGCCCAATGTCATTATATCGCTACTAACACTCTGTATGGTACGCTTTCCAAAATGTAGCGTATGACCCACCCACCATCATTCCACTTAACACCAGAACCAGATCCACGCCGATTTGTCTTGTCAAGCAAACTACATAATATTCGCGTGGTATGGATGGAACGGCATTAGAATCAAACACCGTTGCCACTGGCATCGCAGTGACGATCAAATCCTTACAGCGTATTTACAACAACAAAGCCAATGTAAAAAGTTAAATACATTTAACTCTTTAGACTCATATTCACTCAAGAATTTGCATGCGCACATTGCTATGGTACGCTGGCCGTAGCGTAGCATTTGGCAATTGATTAACACCCCCCGATAGTAATTTTCATTGTTAATTCAGAAGTATATGCAGGTGCGGGTGGGTGTCGGTCTTGCTCACGATTTATTTAAATGCTGCCAGATGTTAATAAATTCGTAGCTTTTTTTAAATAACTTTTATCCGACCTTCGTGACGAATATTGTGAAATATTAGGAATAGTTTTAGAATAGTAAACGTGGACGGATTTACATGGGATTTTTTGTTTTAGAATTAGTCAGTGGGCTTAATTTTTTACGTTTTTGGGTGTTTTGGGGGGAGTTTGGCAACTACGCTCATTTAGTTGTCCAATTTTGGCCACGCGTAATACCAAATTGAAGCTTTTGCTGAAATTTGTTAAATGGGATATTTTCTATAGTTCTGTAAGAAACTTTATAACCGACTTTTTTCACCCGAATATCTTTAAAATGCGTGATTTTCGAATTTGTGTACAAAGGGTGTGTAAGTTCTTGCGGGGGACTGATTTTTCTTTTAAATGCTTCAGCATAATGTTTTACATATTTCATGTGAACATTTAAATTTTATATGTTTAACCGATGGCTTTTGATGTGAAATAAAATTGTTCAGGTTTTTCGTGTAAAACGTTTTTACATGGAAGTACTTACAATAAAGTGCGATAATCTTCTGAACTATATTTATCGCAGAGGTAAAAAATTACATCACACATTCGCAAAAGAATGTAGATGCGAGTTAATATGCATATATTAAATAGATTATCAGTAAGTTTACATGAATACTTGAAGTATACTTGAAGTATGCTTAATGCAATCAAAATATCATGAAAACGCTCATTGAATGCGTAAATTTCAACTTAAGTAATTAGAAAATTAAATTCAAGAAAAATTCAAGTCAAGTAATTGGAATTAATTCAATCAACCGCCCTACCTGAGCTTCAAGTGGATTTCAAGTCAAGTACTCAAGTATTCAAAATGTAATGATTAGTAAATAAAATATATTAAAAACTTTTTAAATAAATAGCTTTCATAAATAAATTATAAGTACCTACTAAGTAAAAAATACTTTTTTCTTTCACCCAAGAAAAGTGTCATTGCAGTAACAATATTTTAAATTATATTACCAGAATACCAACCAGAATAACCATATTCAGGTGTAATGCACAAACACCAACCAAGATCCGAGTATTTCTGTGGGTAAAATTAAAATTAAAACATAATGCTGTTTTATTTCGATATACCGAAAATATCCGAAAGTAATGTTACATAAGCAAAAAATTCATTGTTTTACACGAGTTGGTGTTTACGACCAAAGCAAGCAGCATTATTCTCGGATAGGAATAATCTTTACACAGGTAATAGGATTATCCTCTTTGGTGCTTACGGCCTTAAATGTTTGAACGTTTTTTATTTTAAAAGTTTTTTTAACATTTTTTATTCATAGTGTGCAAAAATAAGATAATGACTATCTATAATATTATGTTCGTTTCTGTTTAATTGCGAGAGAATGTAAGATTCTTGCTTTTATTTGAGGATTTCGGCGGACGAGTATACCTATGTTCAATAATAATGGTAATTGAATTGAAAAGAATGAATTAAGTACATGATTAGATTTTTACGTACATTTCTTACGTTGAGTGTAATTTTCATATTTGCTTAATTATGAGGCGACAGGCAGTATTTACTGTGAATGGATTAAATGAAAGATATGATTGCATCGCTGATTTGTTTAACGATGATAATGACTGCCTTCTCTTTCTGGAGCAAGAATAAATATGAATATTTATATTGTGTATTATTGACATCATTGACTTTGGTACATATATAATTACTTATAGTTGCAATGAAATAGTCTGAAAAGCGAAGATATAATTTACACAAAATGTATTGCTTCCCTTCTTTTGAATCCCACGAACCGCCACCGCCAGGAGGAAAAATAAATAAAAATATTATTCTTTTTGGACTTTTTACCGGGTTAAACTTAATTTTGTTCAAGAAAGAATTTTTTGGGATTCTCCGGTATATAGCAAAAGCTAAAAAATGTTCTAATTTGTTATTTCATCACACAACTCATTAATTTTTGGTGACAAGTTTCAAGTCTTGGTTTGACTCATCAACAGGTCCCAAATAGCGAAATTGGGTGATTTGAAAAACAAATGAAAAAATGAAAAAAAGAAGAAAGAAATGAAAAGTTTGAGAAAAATAGAAAAAACAATTTTTTTATTTATTACAAAAATGTAAAAAAATTTTTAAAGAAGCAGATTCATTCGAAGCGAATCGAACCTGAATACGCCACGCAGTGGACTGAAAGATAAAGAAGAAAAAGGAACAAGAAGAAGCGTTTCGTGTCAGCAGAAAACCTTCCACTCATCGGAGCAGCTTGGTTTTCTGCCTGCTGCAGACGCTTGAAAATAGATCAAACTGATCTCTTCTCATATAAACTCAGAATAAATTCTGGGTGTGAATTATATAAGGAAAAAACACTCTTATACGAGCCCAGGTGGAAAAATAAATAAAAAGATTAATCTTTTTGGACTTTTCACCGGGTTAAACTTAATTTTGTTCAAGAAAGAATTTTTTGGGATTTTCCGGTATATAGTAAAATCTAAAAAATGCTCTTTTTTCATTTTTTCATTTGTTTTTCAATGTAAATGAGAAGTGGCGGAGTTTTCACGTTTTACTCTCATAAAATACTCCCGCGCTTCTGTGAAAACCGGTTTTCATGAAATAATCACAATGATTGGTCACATGTTGTTGCTGTAAACGGACACTACAAAATGACGGGAAGACGTGGTCGAGTTGGATGGGGTGTGGTTTTTAAAACCACGACAAAACTGATGGTGTATGGCGCCCTTTACTCAATGCAGAAATTGTCGAGGTGACTTTGCCGCAGCCACACAAGGTTCACTTAAACATGTGCTAACTCAACTCAATATTGTAGAAATATTGGAAAAATCTTTATCGGGGATATTAAAACCCACTTAAAAGGGTCTCGAGTCAACTTAACGATCTATAAATTATACATTAACGTGGGAATAGTTGGGAGAACTTTGGCAGGGGTGGGAAAACTGCATTCAAAAGTGTCTCGACTCAACTTAACACTCGCCGTATATTAGATGTAGAACACTTAGGCCAGTCACTGCCTCCTCTAAGAGGAAACCAAGCTCTGCCTATTCGACTATTTTTTGAAATAGTGGGCGGTGCCAGACGGTGAAAATTTCCCTATCACTTGTTTACTTCCGACGCGAAATACAATTACGGGCTCGAACGCTAATAGGCCGCCTGTCTTCACGGACTTAGTGTGTGGAGTGTGTAGATAATTCATCGATTTGCTGTGGGCACTCATGTATAAGCTCACGCAAACAGAAAAATCGTCGATTTGCCGTCGGCGTTTGAGAAGTTTTCGGCTTATATTTCGAGGAAAATTTGCTACAATAAATTGTAACATTGGCACTAGATAAGATGGAAACGTAATGTGTTAATCAGCTGTTGATTTTCACTAACCTACAGTTTACAGAAAATTGGTTTAATTTACTGTCGGCCCTTGGTGACTCAAATAAATAGGAATTCATCGATTCGCCGTCGACATTTGCTAAGTTTAACTAATAGAAAATTCTGCGATTTGCCATCGGCGTTTGATAGGGTTTCTACCTTAGGATTTTCGGTTTAGATATCTCAATTTATAAGCGTAAATAGAAATTAGGCAGAAGATAAGATGAAAAATCAATTGTGAATTTTCTGCTGGTACTCGCGGATACACAGTTTATAGCGAAAGGGATTGATTTGCCGTCGGCATTTATAAACTTAAGCCAATGGACAAATCGTCGATATTATTAGGTTCCCTTCTTAGGTTTTGGTGTTTATATCTCCTTAAAATTCTTAGACGTAAGTAGAAAATCCGGCAGAACGTAGGGTGATTAAGCAATTGCTAATTAGCCGTCGAGACTTACTGCTTAGGCTCGTCTGTTTAAACTTCACCGAAAAATGGAAGAAGTGAAGCGCAAATTAGGCAGAAAGTAACGTAGGAAAACGATTACTAGACTGCTGTCGGTTTGCACTA
Source organism: Dioctria linearis (assembly GCA_963930735.1). Classification (NCBI taxonomy): domain Eukaryota; kingdom Metazoa; phylum Arthropoda; class Insecta; order Diptera; family Asilidae; genus Dioctria; species Dioctria linearis. Next base: position 207,262,309 of record OZ005742.1, read on the forward strand.
ATTTACAAGGCGTAGAGAATCCGCTGATTTGCCGTTGGCATTTACAGATTTATGCCTTAGGATATCTTGTTAAATACACTGGGAAAATTGTGGAAATGAATTGGAAATCCAAAGCAAAAGTTAGAACAATTTGATATGAACTGGAAATCCGAAGCAACAGTTAGACAAATTTATGCTTGGCCACAGCTCTATCCTTGAAATCGAAAATCAGATTATGCCAATGCGTTGATACAAATCGACAAATTGCTTTTACGAAGAAGACGCGGTTTAACGCGGAACGCAATATTCAGGTATTTCTCGCTACCCCGGGACACAAAGAACCTCACACACTACTTATTCTAAATGATAGGCGCGGTAATGAATCACTGAATTGACCTGAAAAAATAATAACAACAAAAGCAGATAATCTGAAACAAAAGATAAAAAAAAATGGTATGCTTAGTCGAAGCTCTATTCTGAAAATAGAAGAGCCGTATATTTCTGTATTTATTGAAATTCTCCAATTCCGATCGATTAATTGTTCAAAGGAACTATGTTGAAGTGGCGATAAATAAGTAAAACAAAAAGAACAAAAGTTCTTGTCTGTTGCTCTATTCGGGAAATAGAACTCTGTAGAGCAGATGATGCCGGTACATTTGATTAAATTGAGAAGAATGTAATAAAAAAAAACGAGGAAAGCTCGTGACTATTAAATTATTTGCTGAATCTACAATATTAGTAGGAAATAAATAATAAAAAGAAATTAGTACTTCTGAATTTGCTCAGTTCTAGACAGAAAATATAATCCGCAGGTTAACTTGCCCGTTAGTGAACGGTTTACTCAGACCAGTTATTCTTAGCGATCGATTCCTTTGTCTTACAAAGACTCCCAATATTTCCTTAATGCAATTCTCCAAGACTACTTAATTTTTTTTCTTCGTTTATTGTACTTATCAAAGGTAAAACAAATACTTCAAAATTCCATGAAACAAAACTTTTTCTATAAAATGTATAATAATTCACAAAAATTCTTTTCTGACGATATGGCTTTCGCACTGGACTTTTTCCGATTCTCTGGTGAATCATCTCGGGCCTGTTTCTTTGGTTGGCCGCTCGATTGCTAGCAGTCCCTCGCTGCCAGGTGCGCAGAAATTTCCTCGGCAGGGTTTACTGCCATCTTTTGGTTATTTGGGGGTCCCCACTCAGATAACACATATATGTGGAATCCAGATATCCGAAAATGATACCGCAATGTCCATGTTAACATTTACCACACATCGGACTACACTAGTCAAGTGTAACAACACAGCAGACTGAAAATCATCAGCGGCACCACCACGACGAGAGAGTAACAACGAGCATCGAGATCGAGAGACACGTCACTGGTTGTGGAACCGACAACGAGGCAACAATACAAGGAACAATTTATATTTAAGTTTATATTAAAACGTTTTTCTTTAATGTACATTGAAGTATCCTTCGGGAAGTTTTTAGTATAACAATCAACCCTTTTTTCATATTTCGATCCCACAAATGGGGGCTCAACCGGGATATAAAGTGACGTAAAAGTGAAAAACGAATTGTGTACATGTGAAGAAACTGATACAGTACGCGAAATTAGAAAAGTAAAACACCAATTAAGGACGACGAAAAAGAGCATCAAAGAGTTCCAAAGACGAAAACTGAAAAAAGTAAATTTGGAAAAAATATTGAGTAATTTCCACAAGCTTCTGCAAATCGAATGCATCAAACGGTTCCTCAGCAGTCATTATAAGTTGTACTTTTACCGCTAAATTGCCTATACCTCGCTCTTTTTAACTTGCGCTGAATACGTACTTAAGTCATTTCTTTCAGATCACGCTTGCCGTTAAAGCTGCAAAACTAACGTTGATCAGTCATAGAGGGAGAAGAATGGCGTGAATGTGATATAAAACTAGTGCTCACGCGTTCGCTACTTGTAATCTTGGCACAAGTAGAATTCTGACATACGGTCATCGCATCAAACACTGGAAGGAGATCTGCAAGACAACGCTCTTCGTTGGTGGTGGTGTCTGCAAACTCAGCAAGTGGAAAGTGGAATACACCGATGCTGTTAATATTAGGCGATAATTCCATTCAGCGGATGAGTATTCTATATAGATGACAGAATCATGTCATGGCATTATTATTATTATATTATGATATTAATTATGATATAGTTAAGTGAATAAGATTAACTCTAAATTATCGTAATTTTCCTGCAAAAAGTGGCTATCCACTGACAAAGCTTAGAGGAGATTCGACTAGATACGCCGAAGTAAATAAAATAGTTGAGTTTCTATAGTCAGATAACACATATATGTAGACGTTCATCGACGACACTAGCTAAAACTACAGTCTGTCTCGCGCTACATTGGGTATTGAGCTCCTCACTGTGGGGTGTGTGGCTATATTAGCAACACTGCCCCCTTCTGAAGACTTAAAGTTCCATCTGTGTACCTGTAATTAGGAAACATAAAGTCGTATTCTATTCCATAGTAAAATAAAAAAAATAAAAAAATCAAGACTTATTCCATCCTAATGGTTTGCGGGTTCCCAAAGGACTCGGTACATGCTTCTGGCGTACTGTAGCACTAGTGGGTTCTTGCTGATTAGGTTACCTTCTAAAGAGAGGGTTAATAATCTAATTCACAAGCTTAACTCTTTATTTATTCATATTGCTATTATTTCTATTCTTACAGCTAGCGGTGACTCGCCCTTACTCTCCTGGGTTTTACAAAGGCTGCCGACAGCTCTGTGTCACCAGTGGGCATTCACCAAATTAATTTAATGACTTTTTGAATTCATTAATAGCCACCCATATAATCGTTGTTCAAGTTGGTATAACATGTTGCGCAAAAGTGTGTGTTGGTTATTTCATTTAACGAGATTAGCCACCGGTTCACTGGGCTTTCCTACATTGAGCCAATGGCGAAGGCGTGCGTTTTCTTCAGGGAAAGATAGACCACATCATCGAGTCTCCGAGAGGAGAGCAAAGAGGGATTCTTAGTTAAACCTATCATCGCTTAGCCGCACCGTTCTTCGAATTCGCAAGGATTTCGATGAATTTCGATTAATAATAAAAATAATTGCCTCCAATGCTAAAAAAAAAAGAACTTAATGCTAGAACTATTGCTATGGGGTAACTCGCCTTATCCAACGTTGTGCTATGCTGAGATTACTTTCGAAACACCATAGTTCTAGTCTCATGCACATATTTGATAAGCTTACGTTTTTTTTCTATGCAAACGGACAGTTGACACATTGCATTTACTCCTAAGTCAAGTATAGGACAGCACATGATTGCATCTACGGTTCAGAGTAGGTGCAAACTCCGCTGCCGTATCTTTTTTTTTTCTTTTTTTTATTTTCATATTATCCGTCCGAAGACGTCGTCCTTTTTCATTTCTCTAAATTTTTTTTGTGGCATCTTTTGCGCTATTCGCGGTATCTTCGGAAGGGTGCGCTCCCGATAGCTACACGCAGAGATCTTTCGCCCAAATGCAGTAACATTCTACTGTTCCTATCGATATGGCCTATGAATTTGAAGTTCATCCAGCCATTCGAGTATTCCAGCGTCTATTAATCGGTTTCGTTCCTTCCATGTAACCTCGAGAGTGTTGGCTCCCGCTGTCCACATACCACATCCTTCGTGTATGGCGGTCTTTGGCTATGATTTGGTCGACTTGGCCTCAGCCTTGCGATGTCTTCTTACCAATCGATCTAACCGCGTCAGATTATTTACAATCATGTCTTCGACGCATCCTCAAGAAGATATCTCGTCCATGATGATTTTGAAGTCATGTCTTCGACGCATCCTCAGAAGTGTAGGCTTCCGCTAGCTACGTAGAAGATATCTCGTCCATGATAATTATGTAGTAACGTCTTCGACGCATCCTCAGAAGTGTAGGCTTCCGCTAGCCGTGTAGAAGATATGTCATCTATTATGATTCTAAAGCTTAATCGACTTGGCTTGCGATTTGTGACGTCTTCTAACCATTCGATCGATCAAGCCGCGTCAAATTGAACACACAGATGCGTTATTGATCGTAGAAAAACGGACTCTCTTTAGATCCACTTTGAGCACTATTTTAGTCTCTGGGCAAACTGTTCGTCTATTAGCAAAAAAAATAATTCTGCGGAGAACAATGTCACTTCCTTTTGTGTTGCTCAAGCATAAAACAGGCTGCTTTGTTTATATGTATTAGTTTTTAGTACATGTGATCCGATGTTGAGATGTTTCTCGGATAATCAGTTGAAAATTCTGGATCGACAAGACACTCATCGGCAAATGCTCGTTATTGCGCGGCGGCCTGGTGTTGTTGCATGAGTTCATTTGAACCGAGTCCTGCCCGAGATGATTGCTGGGGGACATCAATTGGTTTAACTATACCTTGTAAATTTCGACCTAATCCTTACCCGCATTCAACCCCGTATTTCGTTAAAAGATTCAAAGCCGTCTCTTTTGAATACTTAATCTAAGGCACGACAGAATGATTTGGATTATTTATTTCTGATCTTACACGAAAGGTGTTCTTAGCCTGATTTTCTTCGCACCTAAATTTAGAAAGTCTGTCTACATGAAGTACCCTTCTTACTCTGCCTCCCAGAAACTCAACTCTGTACAAAACGTCATTTAAACGCGTGAATATAGTTCCGGGTCCTTCCCAGTTTCGTTGGAGTTTGAGGCGCTTATCTTTACGATGCTTTCGATTATATATCCATACGCTTTCTCCTTTTGAAAATCTAAGGGGATGTGCTCTGAGGTCATACTGAGTTTTCATGTGATATGACGACAGTGTTAGGTTCTTTCGTGTCAAAGAATGAATTTTGTCGAGAGTTTGAATTAGCTGTTCGGTATTGTCTGCTGGGTTTCTCTCAAAACTCACAAACTTGGACAAGTATTCGAATAATGTGCGATTGAATCGCTCAACCATTCCATCTGATTAAGGATGTAAAGCAGTTGTTCTAATTTGTTCAACACCGAAACGTTGTAACACCTTTTGTAGCACTTCTGCCTCGAAGTTCCTGCTCTGATCGGAATGAAGCTGGAAAGGCATTCCAAATCTGGAGAACACGCTTTCTATCAGGCCATTTGCGATGCTCTCCGTCTTCTGGTCTGGTGTTGCGAAAACTTCTGGCCATTTAGTAAAGTAGTCAATCACAACTATGGCGCTATTACTATTACCTCTTTCACTCTTTGGTAGTGGACCTAGTACATCGATTGCTACTCTTTCGAAAGCAGCTCCTAATTATAAACTTAAAGCTTTCACCGCGTTTTTCTGGTAGGGCCTCTTTTTGACTGATAGAGGATATACTTAGCACACCATATTTCCACATCCTTTTGCAAAAACCAGCACTCTTTAATCTTTTCGGAGGTTTTTCGAATGCCAAAGTGATCACCTTCAGGCTTATTGTGATGGTCCAAGAGGATTTGGTGAGTATGGCTTGCTGGTGCTACTTTCAGGAGTATGTCCTGCTCCCTGTATTGGATGAGGTACAAGATGTTCTCTATCACTTGCAATGCCTCCCATCGAGCCCAGAAAGTTTTAAATGAGGACTTTAAACCTCTTTGATTCTGAGCTGTTTGTGCTGCTAGGATTGTTGAGTTACTACCCTCTGCGTTATTATTGGTTGGTCCAGACATGTCTGCAGTGCGTTTCTCAGCGATTGATTGCCGTGGTTGTAGTTGTAATTGATCCGTTGATGATATTATCCTTCCAGGAGTGTGAGATGATTTACTGGACTCTTCAATATGAACTAGCGTATTATGCTTTTTGGAGCATTTGAAGCAATTTCGCATAGAGCACTTGATTGCTGAGTGTCCGTCTTTCATGCAGTTGATGCATAAGTGGTTCCTTTTCAAGATTTGGTATCTTGTAGCTGGCGCATGTGACAGAAATTCTTTACACAGATATAGTGGATGTTTCTGTTTGCACTCAACACATTGTCTCCCATTAATTGTCGATACGAAAGAAGACGATTTTGACGAGTGACTGGATCGTTCTTGAATCGCGTGACGCTTATCTCTTCCTAATGCTTCTAGAGCTTGGAAGCGGTTCTCTAAGAACATTAAAAAATGCTTAATCGTTTGCAGTTCTCTTGGTGATTCCAATGATTGCTCGTACAATGTGTGTGTATTTTTGTCCAATTTCTTAATGAGTATGTGAATGAGCAATGGATCCCATGATTCAATGGAGATCCCAAGGTTTTTTAAGGCAAGAATGCACTCATTTGTGTTGTCATGCAGTGCCTTGATTGCTGCAGCCCCTTCGGTTTCAATGGTTGGCTGTGCTAGATATTTGTTGATTAATGCTGTCACCAATAGTCGTTTGTTGTTATATCGATTTTTTAATATGTTCCATGCCGTTTCATAATTTCCATCTGATATTGACAAATGGTGTATTAACGCTTTCGCTTCACCAGTTAAGTTGGAAACCAGGTAAAACATCTTTTGTGCGTTGCTGATGGGATAATTATGAATCAATTGGATACATACGTCATGGAATTGTGTCCACCTTAGGTAGTTGCCATCAAAATTGGGAAGAGTTATCTTAGGCAATTTTATTGCTGTACCAAGATCAGATGTATTCTGAGGTGGGGATGATGCAGAGTCCTGCAAGTTCCGTAATTGTTGTTGCAGCGATATGATGGTGTCTTGAACCCAGTCATCAACTTCAAAATAGAATTCTGTCTTATATCCACAAGGCTCTTCACTCGAGACAGATTCCCATATAACCTGATTATTTTGGGTGATATCTGCCCAATTAGTTTGAAGCAATTTAAGCTTGAGTTCATAGTAAGGCCTTGGATGTGTTTGATGTGCCTTAGGCTCAATGTCACGAATGTAATGGACCAATGTGCTCATTGCTGATCTTTGCTTCTTGACTAATTTCACGACATCTTCGTTTTCATCTGTAATGGTGAGATTGAAAACAGTATTATCTCGGTCATCTTCTGAGAGCTTTGGCGCTGATAATTTTATATTAGCCTCCTTCAATTTTTCCTTAAGGTCGTTGTAGACACTTTCAATTTCTTTGTAGTAGTTATTTTGAAGTATAGATGATCACTATTACTCTGCTTAACCTTGATTAACCTTTCGTTATTGTTCGTGAACTTGATCCATAGTGATTCCAATTGATCTGATACCTTATTCAGATATTCTAGATTCCCGCGGGTCACACGTTGAGGGGTCTCAGTGTTGAACGCCTGCAACAGGTCTTCTGTTTTCTTCCTATCTCGGATTGTTCAGAAGCTAATGTCTCCATGATGAGCACCTTATCGTCTTTAGAATCGTAGATGTGGTATATACTGATCTCGTGGCGATCACGTCGGGGTCACCAAAATGTTTTTTTGTACCGCGACAAATAAACTTAATTTGCCGCCTTGATGATCACTGCAATAGGTAGATATATCTTCCAAGTAAGTAAATTGGAACTCCAGGTTCAAATACCTGTACTTTGTTGGAAGTAAGCCCAGGTTCAAATACCTGTACTTGTAGTAAGTGTGCAACGGTACAAAACCTATGCACAGCGCTTGAAATTATAAATGCCGTAGCAGATTCACTTGAGTATAATTAAAAGTCGTTCTTAACTTGTAGAACAATACTAATAATTTTATTGATATTTCTTCCGTTTATATATACAAAATCGTTCATTCAATGTTATTGCCTTTAGAAAAAACAAAATTGATTCGCTTGCATTGGCTTGCACAAAATTCTTTTTCGTGCAATGACTTACGTTAACATTAAAGCAACTTGAGTGTAATATAGCTTACGCTCGCATTAAATTTACAATAAAATTTGACCTATATTATTTGCTATGAATAAAAATTTAAATTGTATTGCGAAATAATTTGGATATGGAATTTTGTTTATGTAGAGCTTGTTAGGGTTCAATGAAATTGTATTAAGAAATAACAAACAAAATTCCATAACCAATGTAAAGTTCATTAGAGTTCAACATGCTCTTTTTCGTCGTCCTTAATTAGTGTTTCCTTTTCTAATTTCGCGTACTGTATCAGTTTCTTCACAAGTACACAATTCGTTTTTCACTTTTACGTCACTTTATATCCCGGTTGAGCCCCCATTTGTGGGATATGAAATATGAAAAAAGGGTTGATTGTTATACTAAAAACTTCCCGAAGGATACTTCAATGTTTATTAAAGAAAAACGTTATAATATAAACTTAAATATAAATTGTTCCTTGTATTGTTGCCTCGTTGTCGGTTCCACAACCAGTGACGTGTCTCTCGATCTCGATGCTCGTTATTACTCTCTCGTCGTGGTGGTGCCGCTGATGATTTTCAGTCTGCTGTGTTGTTACACTTGACTAGTGTAGTCCAATGTGTGGTAAATGTTAACATGGACATTGCGGTATCATTTTCGGATATCTGGATTCCACATATATGTGTTATCTGAGTGGGGACCCCCAAATAACCAAAAGATGGCAGTAAACCCTGCCGAGGAAATTTCTGCGAACCTGGCAGCGAGGGACTGCTAGCAATCGAGCGGCCAACCAAAGAAACAGGCCCGAGATGATTCACCAGAGAATCGGAAAAAGTCCAGTGTGAAAGCCATATCGTCAGAAAAGAATTTTTGTGAATTATTATACATTTTATAGAAAAAGTTTTGTTTCATGGAATTTTGAAGTATTTGTTTTACCTTTGATAAGTACAATAAACGAAGAAAAAAAATTAAGGAGTCTTGGAGAATTGCATTAAGGAAATATTGGGAGTCTTTGTAAGACAAAGGATTCGATCGCTAAGAATAACTGGTCTGAGTAAACCGTTCACTAACGGGCAAGTTAATCTACGGATTATATTTTCAGTCTAGAACTGAGCAAATTCAGAAGTACTAATTTCTTTTTATTATTTATTTCCTACTAATATTGTAGATTCAGCAAATAATTTAATAGTCACGAGCTTTCCTCGTTTTTTTTTTATTACGTTCTTCTCAATTTAATCAAATGTACCGGCATCATCTGCTCTACAGAGTTCTATTTCCCGAATAGAGCAACAGACAAGAACTTTTGTTCTTTTTGTTTTACTTATTTATCGCCACTTCAACATAGTTCCTTTGAACAATTAATCGATCGGAATTGGAGAATTTCAATAAATATAGAAATATGCGGCTCTTCTATTTTCAGAATAGAGCTTGGACTAAGCATACCATTTTTTTATCTTTTGTTTCAGATTATCTGCTTTTGTTGTTATTATTTTTTCAGGTCAATTCAGTGATTCATTACCGCGCCTATCATTTAGAATAAGTAGTGTGTGAGGTCCTTTGTGTTCCGGGGTAGCGAGAAATACCTGAATATTGCGTTCCGCGTTAAACCGCGTCTTCTTCGTAAAAGCAATTTGTCGATTTGTATCAACGCACTGGCATAATCTGCTTTTCGATTTCAAGGATAGAGCTGTGGCCAAGCATAAATTTGTCTCACTTTTGCTTCGGATTTCCAGTTCATTTCAAATTGTTCTAACTTTTTCTTTGGATTTCCAATTCATTTCCACAATTTTCCCAGTGTATTTAACAAGAAATCCTAAGGCATAAATCTGTAAATTCCAACAGCAAATCCGCGGATTCTCTACGCCTTATAAATTAGTGGAAACCGACAGCAGTCTAGTAATCGTTTTCCTACGTTAATTTCTGCCTAATTTGCGCTTCACTTCTTCCATTTTTCGGTGAAGTTTAAACAGACGAGCCTAAGCAGTAAGTCTCGACGGCTAATTAGCAATTGCTGAAGCACCCTACGTTCTGCCGGATTTTCTACTTACGTCTAAGAATTTTAAGCAGATATAAACACCAAAGCCTAAGATGGGACCTAATAAAGCCCGACGGCAAATCGACGATTTGTCCATTGGCTTAAGTTTATAAATGCCGACGGCAAATCAATCCCCTTCGCTATAAACTTTGTATCCGTGAATTCCAGCAGAAAATTCACAATTGATTTTTCATCTTATCTTCTGCCTAGTTTCTATCTACGCTTATAAATTGAGATATCTAAACCGAAAATCCGTATCAAACGCCGACTACAAATCTTAGAATTTTCTATTAGTTAAACTTAGCAAATATCTACGGCGAATCGATGAATTCCTATTTATTTGAGTCACCAAAGGCCGACAGTAAATTAATCCAATTTACTGTAACCTGCAGGTTAGTGAAAGTCAGCAGCTGATTTACAAATTGCGTTTCCATCTTATCTACTACCAATGTTACAATTTATTGTTGCAAATTTTCCGCGAAATATAAGCCGAAAACTTCTCAAAAGCCGACGGCAAATCGACGAATTCTCTGTTTGAGTGAGCTAATACATATGTAAATGCCTACTAAGTCCGTGAAGATAGGTGACCTATTTGCGTTCGAGCACGCGATTGTATTTCGCGGCGGAAGTAAACAAGTGATAGAGAAATTTTCACCGTCTGGCCGCGCCCACTATTTCAAGAAATAGTCGAATAGACAGAGCTTGGTTTCCTCTAATATACGACGAGTGTTAAGTTCAGTCGAGACACTTTTAAATGCAGTTCTCCCAACCCTGCGAAAGCTCTCCCAATTATTCCCACGTTAATTTTTAATTTATAGATCGTTAAGTTGAGTCGAGACCCTTTTAAGTGGGCTTTAATATCCCCGATTAAGCTTTTTCCAATATTTCTACATTATTGAGTTGAGTTAGCACATGTGTAAGTGGAACTTGTCTGTCTGCGGCAAAGTCACCCCAACAATTTCTGCATTGAGTAAAGAGCCATACACCATCAGTTTTGCTGTGGTTTTAAAAACCACACACCATCCAACTTGATCACGTCTTGCCGTCATCTTGTAGTATCCATTTACAGCAACAACATGGGACCAAACATTGTGATTATTTCATGAAAACCGGTTTTCACAGAAGCGCGGGAGCATTTTATGAGAGTAAAACGTGAAAACTCCGCCACTTCTCATTTATTTACGAAAACGAAATATTTTTCATTCTGTTTCGTTGCATGCAATTTCAACTGTCATTCGTGGCCAGTACAGGTGTCTTCTTAGATGTTCCAGTGTTTTCCCTATACCTCCGTGAAAAGCCAGTGGAGGATCATGCGCTCTTGAAACAACCTCGGAGACAAGCCCACGTGGATTCCAAAGCTTCCAAGCTCTTCCATTCAACCTCTGTTTCTGCAAGCTTCTGTAGAGCTCCCTGGCCTAGAATACTGACAGTGGCATCACTATCACGTAATCAAGTCTCAGTGCGACCGAGCAATCTTACTTCGGCATACGGTCGAATGGCGTCTGGCATTGACACGGAAATCTGTGCCATTTTTTTCTTTCCAGTCTCATTCGTCGACAGTACTCCCCCAACGAACGGTCGATCGCTTCTTTCTTGGTTTAAGGTCCAGGTCAGGATACATAATTTCAGCTAACTCCGCCACTGAAGAGAAGATACGGTCTTTTACTGCATTATAATTCTGCAGACGCGTATGATACGGCGTTTAGCGGATATAAAACAGGCTCACGCCCACTCGTCATAACAGAGCTTGGTGGACTTTTTAATACAGAGCTAGCAGGAGGCCGAATCTCCTGCTCAGTAACATCGCCAGCTAAAGGTGCGGTCTGTGTTATCGGGACATCGAAGATTAAAGACGCTTCCAAAGAAGTGTCTAGTAGTGTCATGGGCTCCCCAGAGGGGAAAATGGGAGCTTGAAGATCTGCGGAGAAGTCTATTAGATTCTCCGTCTCTATCAGTAGGACTGTCAGGTGGTTTGCTGATGTCATCAGAGTCACTGAATGATATCAACGGACAATTCAGCGGTTCATCGTTAAGGTGTGCTAACGGAGCGGACCTTTCTCCATGTTCAAGGCTTGACCTGGACTGCTCTTTGCCGTTGTCGTGCGGGACGTTGACACCGGTCGTGAAAAGGTGGTGGGACTCCCGACCCGTCTCAGGTTTTTCTGTCGGCACTGGCTGCAGTTGGGCTTGAAGACATTTTTGCGTACGCATCCATAGCAGAACATTTGTTGTCTTTCCTGCAGACAATCGTGGTAAAAATGACTACGCCGGTCACAGTTCCAATAGCTAACGTTAGTGGGTGCTGTAAGAGCAGATACTGTTGCGGCTTCCTCACTGCTTTCAGGTGACATACGCTGTTCCGCATCTGTCGGACGGCACTCATCCACCTCGCTGACTCTGGGGTTACGATAGGTGTTCCAGCTGCACGCTGTCGCGATTCGCTGCTGTGTAGCCTGTATCTGAGTCACGAGGCTCCGCAGTTTGTGTATGGTGTTGGTGGGATGTAAACAGATTTTCTGCTGAATGTCAGGGAGCAGATTCGTTTTCACGATCTCTAGAAACTCTCCGTCCGCCAAAGGACTTTGCAGTTGATCACGCAGATGTACCAGGTGTTGGTGGTACGTAGAAAATGACTCCCCTGCTTTCTGTTTCCCCAGCATCAGCTGGACCTTGACCTTGAGGTCATCCTTCGGTACTCCCCATTCAGCTAACAGAGCTGCTTTTATATACTCCCACGAAGGCGTGGAGTTCTGCCTCAGGAGGGACCAGTACCAGTCCACTGCTGGACCACAAAGCAAAGTTGTCATGTGCCGGACTAGGAGATCAAAATCTCCGTCTAATGCCAAGTAAGTTAGTGCTTCCACTCTGAAAACGAATTCTTCGACAGTAAGTCGAGAACTATCGCCACTGTACGAGCTATTCCATCTTCGGATGGGACTACCACCAGAACGTCGTTGTCCTAAGCTCGGCGGGATACGGTGAGATGGAGCTGGTGGAGGCAGGCTAGGGTTTAGTCTAGGCTGACCACTAGGCTGACCAAGAGCCGACGACGGTCTTTTAAACGACTGCCTACGTATGTCCTGAAAATTTTGCGATGGTATCGGTTCACCCACAGGAGGAGGTGGCCGTGAAAAGTCGACTGTTGGCATTGCAGCTGATATTTGCTGCCTGACGCTATTTGCCAGTTCCGGTCGCAAGGTATTCAGCCTCTGCTCGAGGCCTTCGTGGACTACGTCCTGCAGCTGCATGCGCAGACCTGCCAGCAATGCTTCGCTCGTTGCTGAGTTCTGATCCTGAGCAGTAGGTAGCGGGCTGTTCACTCTGGAACTGGGGTGCGAAAAGGTCATAGAGCACACATTCTGTAAACCTGGGGACAGAGATTCGCGGTTGACTGGTTGATTCGTAGGTGGTGGAAGGTTGACGACTGGTGCTGCCGGTCGGCTATCCTGATTGCCTGGCTTTGTGGGTCATCTTCGGGACCGCACCTGTGTACTCAATAAAGTCCTACGGAGTAAGCTGCTGTCTACAGTTTGGGCAGTTTGCCTGCTGTCCGATCCACGTCCGCAGACACGCCTTGTGAAAGACATGTCTACAGATCATCTCAACTGACTTCCTCTTGCCTGACCAGTCTCCCTCCTGGCAGATGGAGCACTTCTCGGGCAACTTTAGCGGTACATCAGCTACTAAGGGTGGTGTTCACACTGTAGCCATTGTATAACTTCAACCGCTCAGTCGTAAAACCAATATGATTCAATATAACTCAGGAATGTTGGCTAGATAGTCTCAACCTTCGTGAAAAGTTTACGCAGTCCGGGCAATGAAAGGCAGGTGATGTTGCTGCTGCACACGAGATAACCGAAATGTCAACTTGGAAAAAAATCACCAAGAGTTCGGAAAAAATAACAAAATTTTAAAACAATCGAGATAACAGAGATATCAACTTAAAAAAATCCTAAAGTTCGGAAGAGATACCAAAATTTCAAAAAAAAAATGCTTACCAAAAGTTCAGAAAAATACTGGTCATAATTACTAAAGTTCTAAATATATTCGGAACTATAACGAAATTTCAAAACTTGGGAGTATTCTAAACTCCGAATTCAATACTTGTACTGACACAGTCGTCCAGTCAAAAGATATAAATGCTAATTTTTATAAGAAAAGCTACGAAAAGTCAACTCAGGCGGTCCAAAAATCAACAAGAAAAATTTATACCGTTTCTCCCTCACTCTCCAAGAGCTAACACTCAACACACAAAAGTGTCCAAGTCCACTCTCTCTAATCAGATCAGAAGTAATGATACAAGTAAGTGACGTGAATGTGTGCATGAAGAAGAATTTGCGTTCCCACAGAGATCTGGGAAAAGTAAAGTTAGAGATGTCAAAGACTGAAAATGTTACTACAGATTCTTCAGCCAAGCAGTTAGCAGTATGCCAACTCTTGATTACTGAAGGTCTCCAGCATCACCCCCATCCTCTGAAAACTCTTTCTCTCCTCTTCGCCTGATCGTGTCTAGTCTCCTAGTTGGGCAGAGTCATACATCTGGTTAACTAGTTAGCTAAGCCAAAAAGTCGTCTCACAGACACATGACTCTGTCCAGCCAGTTGGCCAACAAAGACATGCCTCCGTGAGAGCACAAACAAAAATGTTTGTGAGGCCACCTACCATTTCCATGGCAGAAGGCCAGCGGGAAAGATCACAATTCTAAATAATTCAAAAAATTTCAAAAACTTACAACTGTTCAGACTTGAGGCTCGCCCAAAGACAAACCTAAAGTCGAACTTACAAAAACTTACAAAAAGCTTTACTTTACTTTAATCAACAAATTAAAAAATCAAAATATCAAAAACTTTCAGAAACTCTAAAGTTTCTCTACAAAAAAAATCTCAACAAAAACCAATTAGACCCAGGTCCGCATACAACTTCCACTGGATATGAGACTTGAGGTCAATCAACGAGCAGATACCAGATGATCATATCACTCAAAGTCCAAGTCCCCAGTAAGAGTCATAATTAGACCATCGAAGTCTAACTGAGGTGGCCCCACGTTGGGCGCCATTTTGTTATGTAACTATTTTGCGAGTGATTTATTGTGGACGTGAAGTCGCAGCTGTCAGCATGAGCTGATGGACAGCGTTGATTGCAGGGATGCACGCTAGCACCTCGGCTATTGCGGGAGAGTTATAGGGGGGGGGGGGGGGTTAACTACAAATCCTGCCACTGCCCCTAGCCATAACAGAAAATATCATCGTGCCTACAAACCAAAAACGCCGGCACACATTCGGTCCTGAAGGGACCCTAACATCACTTACTCACATGCAGTGGGAAGGCGCAGATGTTCTGCCTTCCATCGCCGTTGCCCCAACCGCCCTGCGATACTATGGGCGATATTGTACAGTATCCCTGTAAGACCTGAAAAGAGGGGGTGTAGCGGACCTAGACAACCTTCATGTTAGAGGGCTCCAGGAAAGTGAGAGGAGAAAATGAAAAGATTTACGACTCCATGCTACTATATCATATCAACAAGTTTAGTCATTTATTTAGACGAGACTGTAGTCTTCCATACATATCGTACAATACTCTAAGTATACTCTTAGGTTAGTAAAGTCGAGCTTAAGATCACCCCGTAGCATATTATCGGATAAAATCCTATTTTGCCAAGTCAATATTCTATTCTGACGATTTCTTATAGATAGAAAACTTAGTTACCCTACGTTAATTCATCTAATTTCAACAGGTAGGCTCTATTGTAACTACTTAATGTGTTATTTCATCAACAAAATAAAGGCTTACAGCATAATCGGACTTTACTTTTCTAAAAAAACTTAACTGTACGTTTATCCTACGCAGCAATTCAAGGAACAAAACTTAATACCTCATGGCTATACTCTTGCACAGATAGTGCCTGATTACGTTATTCTACGGGAGTATTTTAAAATCGGACTCTTAGTGGAATGATAGTATACTATTATGTAAAAAAAACTAAGCTTAAATATGTTATTCTATGCTATTGTTACATACAGGACATCCATTAGCATCAGTTAAATATGTATATACATACATACATACATGACTGAATCGAAGTAATATACCTCGGACACAAATTCTCAAACGAAGGGGCACTTCCAGATCCCCGTAAGACAAGCTGTGTCCAAAATTTTCCTCCACCACGAACTATTAGACAAACTTAATCGTTTCTTGGATTGGCAAACTACTATCGCAAGTTCAACCCTAATTTCTCAAAGATAGTCGGGCCAATAACAAATCTATTACGGAAAGACGTCAAACTTAATTGGACGCAAAAGTGCCAAGACTCTTTCAATCAAATTAAAAATTCCCTTATACTCCCCTCTACTCAAGTATCCAGATTTTACCCAACCTTTTAATCTAACAACAGATGCTAGCAAGGAGGCATTGGGAGCTGTTTTATCACAAGGGACAATAGGTAAAGACAGATAGGTAGAGGTAATAGCAATCAATTAGAAAGCAGTGTATCTGAACAGGGCGAATTACCTTGGAACAACAACGTAATAAATTCCCAGCTTAAACTAACAGAAACTATCTCAGACCCTGAGGAAATCGAAACAATTTTTTAATAATAATTTTTTTTTATGTGTATAATGACCCTTTTATTATTGGCTCTTTGGTTTTTTTAAAAATTTCTTAAAAATAAGTGGCAAAAGGCTCTACAAAGTGTAAAATAAAAAAAAGACGCTAGATAAACTAAATGGTATAAAGTCAATAGGGACAAAAACTAACATTTAAAACAATTATAACAACTAATAAACATCAAAAAAGACCCAAAAATGTAAAACAAATGACACAAAATTCTCAAAAGAGACTAAAAAAATGGACACAAGAATTTTGAAAGGGATCTAAAATATGTACAAAAAATTAAATAGTCCCAATTTTGACAATTGGGTAAGTGGCAGTTCCAAGAAGTTCCAAATTTTCAGAATAAACTAATAAAAATGTCCCTAAACGAGCGAATTTCAACAAAAAATTTTACAATTTAGAACCGAAACAAAAACCGAATTAAAAATAAATCACCGAACGAACGAAGTATCATAGACCTCTAAAAACTGCCCTCATCATAGCCCCAGCTTAGCATCTCTAACAGAGTGCTTGTCCTTCCCACAGCACTTGCAACGATTCCTAAGCGAGGAGAAGCCCCGTGGACTAGTGTTGCAAATGCTGGGGCCTGCTATCACCAGCGAAAGACAAGAGCTCCGTCCTGCACCGACGATAGTGGTTGCCATGTGCAGTTGAATGTGTCTACGTTCGTTGCCAAATATTCAAGGCGTAAACGTCTCTTCAACCTGTCAACGAAGTGGCGCTTAAGTTCGTGCGCGTGGTGTTGTGGGTTAGTGTTCTGACTCCCAACATCGACTCTCATGTAGTACAGGTGAATAGTAGATTTGGCCAGTGTCAACACAAAGCTAATCAAACAATTCACTCGACTACAGACCTTTGGTCCCCTTTGGACCCTGCAAAGCCGGACAAGTGAAGAACCTGTGAAACAGGGTGCCTTCACCAGCACAAACTGTGCAAATTCTCTGAACCCGCCGGTCAATATGTGACAACTGATTAGGATGCACAAGACTGTGATGCAGCAATTTGAATGCTACATCCGCATCTTTGTAATTAGAAGGATAACTGTAGACTACTCTGCAAGTTATCCCTCCCATCACGCCCATATTCACCCCGAGGTGTGTTCACTATCTGTTGTATCCTGTATACTCCGGAGGTCTCATTGACATAAGCACGTCACGGAGCACACGTGTTGTAAGTGTGCTGAAAGGTGTGTGTGGTGGCCTGTTCAGAACGAAATCATCTTCCAACTTAGTGCCAGGGTCACTGGTCCCAAGTTGGCGAAATCTCTCCCGCGCAGAAGCAGCCAGGTCGTGTAGTTGTGAAGTGTTAATGTTTATTCGACAGTTTCCAGAGATATCAATAATATCTCCGAGAACTGTCAGTGTATGCGTGTCAGCGAGATTAGATCCTGTGGCCAGTCACGAGGATAAGGTGGTCGAACAGAGAGTAGGTAGTAATACTCCCCTATGCCGATCCCTCCCAGTACATTCACCCACAGTTGAGAAATCAAGCAGACTCTCTGGCAAAACACTCTTTGGAATGCACGCACTTGGAGACACCTTGATTTCACAACCAAGTTAGTGAGACCTAATCCACCTATCTTGACTGGCAGACAGAGCGTGCTTTCAGCAACCCATCGTCTTCCGCACCAAAAGGCGTCTATCGCTTTTGCTTGAAGAAGACCTAAGAAGCTTTCATCAAATGTCTCAGACTTTAGCAGATGAACGATGGATGAGGTAATCAAATAGTTTATCACGACTGACCTACCCATTAAGGATAGTGGAAACAGTCGACTACGCCATGAGTTTACAGCTCTAGAGAGTTTCTCAAGAGCGATGCGGCTATTATTTGATTTACTCTCGCGTCCGATATACACACCTAAATACTTCAGGCAAGTATTAGTCCATTGGATGTTCAGTGGAGTATCTGTACGATCTCTCCACCTTCCACACCACAAGCCTTGACTCTTACTAAGGTTGATTTTAGCGCCCGCTATACGTTCCAACTGTTCGAAAACAGCACGAGCGACCGGAAAAGCTTCATCTCTTGTCACGAAAATAGACAGATCATCCGCATACGCCAACATAAGAGGCCTCACATTGGTATATGGCAGACGAACCGCATACTGTCCGAGCATTCGACGAAGATTCACCAGTAGCGGCTCCAACGAAAGATCATAAAGCATACCTGACAATGGACAGCCCTGTCTGATACCTCGATGAAACGAGATAGGAGCCAGAACTTGTCCTTGATGCTTGATCAAAATCGCTGAATCTCTATACAGTTTCCCGACGATATCGAGCCACCTGGGCCGAAACCCAAATACCTCGAGAGTAGTCAAGAGATACTCGTGCGAGACACTATCAAAAACCTTTTGCTGGTCAAGTGAAATCATGGCCATTGTGTACCCGTCTGTTCATGGTAGGCAAACAAATGCTTGGCCACCGCGATGTTGTCGTAGATACTACGACCAAGTACACAATAGGACTGTTCCGGGTGTATTACCGAAGAAATCACTGAGCGGAGTATCGCCCCTAATGCTTTGCATACGATTTTGTAGTCTAAATTGCATAGGGTTACTGGCCTCCAGTTCCCCATACTCTGCAAATCTCCCTTCTTTGGAATCAAGCGCATAACAGATCTCCTCCAACTAGAAGGAAAGTCTGAATGTGTCTCAACCGCCGAATTGAAGACTTCCCTGAAACGTATGAAGAATTCTGGAGTCAAGCCGTCATAACCAGATGAAGTGTGTCGCCTTAGATCCTTTGTCGCAGCAATCATATTTTCCAATGTGATTACTGTATCCAGGAGCTCCTTACTCTCTTCAGAGAAAGTGGGAATATTCTCAAGAAATTCATGAGTGGTCGAGGATGTTGTCGACGTCGATTCAGAGTAGAGACTACTGTAGTAGTCTCGAATATATTCTGATAGCTGTTGTCCGTTCAGGACTTGTCCAGATTCATCAATTATCGATTCGACCTCACAAGAAGCAGTACGACGTCTAGTCGCCTAAAAGAAGTACTCGGTTGGAGAATCGCCTTCTCTCAGCCAGCGCGATTGGCCGCGCAGCACAAACTCCAAGCTGTGCTTGTAAGTCTGTGTCGCCAAGCGTTCTTTATTCCATTGAAATAAAGAATCAACCCCGGCTGAGTTGGGAGAAGAGCTGCCACCCGAGAGACCTCGGCCGACAAGCTAGAAGCTTGATAGCCACTTCGATTGAAACTCGTCTCGATAAAAGACCGAATCTGGAGCTTTCCAACATCTCACCATTGACTAAGAAAGGGAAAGTCAACTTTCCTCTCTTGCCAATCGTGCCAGAATTCAGTGAACTCATTGATGAACTGCTCGGAATTCAACAAATAGTTGTTGAATATCCAGTATGCAGTTCTCCTTTCAACTAGAGTGCTGGTCGCCACTACAAGAAGATGATCGCTAACGGAACACACTTCATGAGTGACACCAACGAAATGTTCTAGTATTCCAGGTGAGACGTAAAGTCTATCAATTGTGGAGCCTGCAAGACTTCCATGGATATTTCGCGAGACCCTCGTGTATGATCTAGTCGTAGGATGCATCCACCGATAGATATCCACGAGTCTGAAAACACCGACAAAATTCCTCAATCGAGTAGCATTGACAGAGTTGAACTCAACTCCAGAGTGCCGATCCATTGAGGGATTCAGAGTGCAGTTTAAATCACCTCCGAGGACAGTTTCGCCGCTAAAATTCACCAGACAGGACTGAACACTATCAAGAACTTGTCTTGTAATGTCCTGGTCATGAGGAAGGTACACGTTAACTACCTTGATATGTTTGTCTTGAACGACAAAATCCAAGGATGAAGCGAAGCCTGGGAAGATATCTGTATAGACAGGAGACGATAGTGTCAATTTGTTGGATACAATGATTGCCACCCCTAAGCCTCGGCGAGGCGCAGGTGTGGCAAACATTGCATAGCCAGTGTGTAAATAAGCATAGCGCTCAAGTTGTGTATATGTGTCTTGTGTAAAGTTCGTCTTCTGTAGAAGCGTGATGTCTATATCGAACATTTTGACATGTTCGATAGTGCTGTGTAACCTTGTATGTGCACTTAAGCCCCCGGTGTTGATAGAAGCTATCTTGCACATTCAAAGAGATGCAAAGCTCAAACGATGATGTTACGACGTCTACGGAAGAGGAGAGTCGACCAAGCGATGCTCCTGCACCAACTCCTCCACCTTCCTATGAAGTCGTTCTAACCGCGCTACATCGTTGTACTTCCTTCTCTTCTTTGACTCCTGTTGTAGGAGTAGAAGCTGAGGAAGTAACAACTCTGGCCTCTCCAGCTCCCTTACAAGAATAATCCAGATTTTATCTGAATTCTTCTTGTACAGGAGCTGGGTAAGAATTCCGGCGATCTTCTTCCTAGAACGGGTTTCCATCCCCTTCGAGACCTCAAATTGGCTACCAGTCGAAATGATACTATCGCACGACTCGTAGCCACCGAGGCTCGAAAGACCAGTCTCATCAAAACCGGTCATGTCGCAGTCCGAACGCTTCTCAAGAGATGCTTCCACCTCCCTTACAACAACCTTCGGAATGCCAGCTCCACTATCGTCCTCCTCTGAGTGGGGCCGTTTTGGAGCGACTGGCTTTGCTGGCTCTGGAGGAGGCAGCATCACAGGGTCCACCTTTGCCTTACTCCTCCTCGTCCTCTTTTTCTTGCCTAAATGGCTACTCGACTCCTCGTCAGAAGTAGCCGTGTTTTCACGTGCCGACGTGGCGCCGTTTACAGCCATAACTATTTTTGCCTCTAGGACAACTTCAGGCACCCTAACCACTGGCTGCTCCAAAATAGCAGGTTGAATGCCGGCCGAAGGCTCCTTCTCCAGATCCACAACTGTATTAGTGGCTTCCTTCGAGGGAGCCCTCGGTTCAGCCTTCTTCCCGGTTCTCCTGGGGCAGTCAGCAATAAAATGCCCTACCAAATGGCAAGCATGGCATTTTGCTTCCGTGCTCACGTCTATCCAGTGCCTCGAGCCGGATATGCTCAAGTAGAAGCCTTTTGGAAGCGTACATCCCTTATATAAAGTGATGGACGCCTCCCGGCTGGTACCGAAGATACCCCGCCCGAGACCCTCGTCCCCAATTTTAGTTGAAATGGCGCAAACGCCACCATGAACCTTCCCAAATCTCCCCAAGAAATTTAGGAGGTCTTCATGACTCGCGCGCATAGGGACCCATGAAAATACGACCTTCGTGGGCTTTTCCCTGAGTGGGAACGGCACAAGGTGCCTACCATCCACCTCGATGCCCTCAAGCAGAAGCTTGGTAGCACTTCCGAGGGTTGTGGTATATACCTCAACCATTCCCCCAGCTATTACTCCCATGGAGAAAAGCTCCTCACGAGAGATGACCTGGAAGATCGCTTTCAGGTATGCGCTCTGAAGACATCTATTGATGTGCTCGAGTTGCATACCGTAGCTCACATCCTGCCACCTCCCGTCAAAAAAAGCCTGTAGATCCGCACCGGTCTTAGGCCGAGGCTTACCTGGTCCAATGGGGCTGGACGAGGAGTGATGCCCTTTCCTATAATTTCAATGGTGGAACTATTCTGGGAACTGCCACATATCTGCGCATACGAAATCCCTGATACTAACGTAGGGGATCGTGGTGCTGCTGGTGGCTGACTTTTTCCTATTGTCACCTTCGCTGATGAAAGCGGTGGCCTCATTATGGTAGTGAACGGCTTGGGCGCGAAGGCTGAAGCTGCTTTTACCACATCTGCCAGTTTCGGACTTGACGCTGATGCTACTGAAGATCCTGCTGTTGCAGCCATTTCCGGCTCTACTTCCGTTGCTGTAATAGCAACGGCAATTATGGGAACTGTATCCGGCATCTTAAGAGCAGCAAGTGCTGCTTTGGTGGTGCCAATTAAAGCTACTTGGCCAGATTTTGCTACCTCATGGGCTGACTTCACGTTGCTGGAAGAAGATGCCACATCATTCTTCTTTATAGCCTCTTGACTTGGGCCCTGAACGACCTTTTCAGTGGGCCCTTTTAGGTTGCTATTGGAAGAAGAAGAAGAAGTATTCGTGCTCCTTTTCTTCTTTCCTTTTAATTTAAGGGGATCATCTGGCCCCCCAGAATCACTGCTGCTCGAGCTCATTGTGAGCCCGGCAGTGTAAATTGTTTAAATTTAAATTTATTTTTCAATTTGTGTCGAAATTGTTTATCGAAGTAATCAAGATTTAATTTTTACTAGAAAATTTGTTCACTGCTGCCACGTTGTCATGGCAACGACCAAAATTAAATTAAAATAAATGTTCCAAATGTCAGAATTTACAAATTTCAAGATTTTTTATGCTTTTTTATTGCTTTTCTAAATTAAATTAAATTTTCACAAAATTTCTCGTTGAAAAACACACTCACTCACGGCTCTGTTTTTACTGCTGTTTTTTTTACTATTATTACACTTTTTTCCGGCTGTACTTTTTTGGAGCTAAAACTGAAGCGTCCGCTCTCTGTAGCAATAATAATTGTTTTTTTTTTATTTATACATGATCTTTAGTTGGTGGCTCTCTGGCTCTTTTTAAAATTCCTTAAAATAGGCGGCAAAAGGCTCTACAAAGGGTAAAAAGGCACTAGCTAAACTAAAGTTATAAAAGTCAATAGGGACAAGTAAAATAATTAAACTAAACAAATGACACAAAACTAAAACAAAATGACACAAAAAGTAAAACAAGTTCAAACAAAATTCTCAAAAGAGTCTCAAACCGGCCACAAGAATTTTGAAAAGATCTCAATTATTACGAAAAATTTAAAAGCAGTCCCAATTATGACAATTAGGTAAGTGGCAGTTCCCAGGAGTTCCAAGTTTCCAAAATAAACTAATAAAAATTTTCCTAAACGAGCGAATTTCAACATAAAATTTTGTAATTTAGAACCGAGACCGAAACCGAAATAGAAAAAAGAAAAATCGAACGAGCGTAAAAATTTAGCCGGTACCGTTATAGAGTCCCACGAGGGCCGCCTGTAGTATCGTAGACCTCTACAAACTGCCCTCAATATACCTCCAGCTTAGCATCTCTAACAGAGTGCTTGTCCTTCCCACAGCACGTGCAACGATTCCTAAGCGGAGAGAAGCCCCGTGGACTAGTGTTGCAAATCCTGTGGCCTGCTATCACCAGTGAAAGACAAGAGCTCTGTCCTGCACCGACGATAGTGGCTGCCATGTGCAGTTGAATGTGTCAACGTTCGTTGCCAGATATTCAAGACGTAAACGTCTCTTTAATCTGTCAACGAAGCGGCGCTTAAGTGCTTGTGCGTGGTGTTGTGAGTCAGTGTTCTGATTCCCATCTTCGACTCTCATGTAGTACAAGTGAATAGTAGATTTGGACAGTGTCGACACAAAGCTAATCAGACAATTCACCCGACTACGAACCTTTGGCCCCCACAGAAACGATGTTCTAGTAATGCTGAAATTCGGGTGGATCAACTGACACATATCGCGCACGAGATCCATTAGATCTTACAAAGCCGGACAAGTGAAGAACCTGTGAAACAGGGTGCCTTCACCAGCACAAACTGTGCAAATTCTCTGAACCCGCCGGTCATTATGTGACAACTGATTAGGATGCACAAGACTGTGATGCAGCAATTTGAATGCTACATCCGCATCTTTGTAATTAGAAGGATAACTGTAGACTACTCTGCAAGTTATCCCTCCCATCACGCCCATATTCACCCCGAGGTGTGTTCACTATCTGTTGTATCCTGTATACTCCGGAGGTCTCATTGACATAAGCACGTCACGGAGCACACGTGTTGTAAGTGTGCTGAAAGGTGTGTGTGGTGGCCTGTTCAGAACGAAAGCATCTTCCAACATAGTGCCAGGTCACTGGTCCCAAGTTCGCGAAATCTCTCCCGCGCAGAAGCAGCCAGGTCGTGTAGTTGTGAAGTGTTAATGTTTATTCGACAGTTTCCAGAGATATCAATAATATCTCCGAGAACTGTCAGTGTATGCGTGTCAGCTTCAAAACCTCGAGCATTACTGAACACTGAATCTATTAATTCAGGATTAAACCTGATTGGAATCGACGCAAATTGCGTGTACCTTAGAGCATTCCACTGAAGGTGAAATGCTGGCCTGACTCTGCCCCAGGTCTGAATCGTTGAGATTAGATCCTGTGGCTAGTCACGAGGATAAGGTGGTCGAACAGAGAGTAGGTAGTAATACTCCCCTATGCCGATCCCTCCCAGTACATTCACCCACAGTTGAGAAATCAAGCAGACTCTCTGGCAAAACACTCTTTGGAATGCACGCACTTGGAGACACCTTGATTTCACAACCAAGTTAGTGAGACCTAATCCACCTATCTTGACTGGCAGACAGAGCGTGCTTTCAGCAACCCATCGTCTTCCGCACCAAAAGGCGTCTATCGCTTTTGCTTGAAGAAGACCTAAGAAGCCTTCATCAAATGTCTCAGACTTTAGCAGATGAACGATGGATGAGGTAATCAAATAGTTTATCACGACTGACCTACCCATTAAGGATAGTGGAAACAGTCGACTACGCCATGAGTTTACAGCTCTAGAGAGTTTCTCAAGAGCGATGCGGCTATTATTTGATTTACTCTCGCGTCCGATATACACACCTAAATACTTCAGGCAAGTATTAGTCCATTGGATGTTCAGTGGAGTATCTGTACGATCTCTCCACCTTCCACACCACAAGCCTTGACTCTTACTAAGGTTGATTTTAGCGCCCGCTATACGTTCCAACTGTTCGAAAACAGCACGAGCGACCGGAAAAGCTTCATCTCTTGTCACGAAAATAGACAGATCATCCGCATACGCCAACATAAGAGGCCTCACATTGGTATATGGCAGACGAACCGCATACTGTCCGAGCATTCGACGAAGATTCACCAGTAGCGGCTCCAACGAAAGATCATAAAGCATACCTGACAATGGACAGCCCTGTCTGATACCTCGATGAAACGAGATAGGAGCCAGAACTTGTCCTTGATGCTTGATCAAAATCGCTGAATCTCTATACAGTTTCCCGACGATATCGAGCCACCTGGGCCGAAACCCAAATACCTCGAGAGTAGTCAAGAGATACTCGTGCGAGACACTATCAAAAACCTTTTGCTGGTCAAGTGAAATCATGGCCATTGTGTACCCGTCTGTTCATGGTAGGCAAACAAATGCTTGGCCACCGCGATGTTGTCGTAGATACTACGACCAAGTACACAATAGGACTGTTCCGGGTGTATTACCGAAGAAATCACTGAGCGGAGTATCGCCCCTAATGCTTTGCATACGATTTTGTAGTCTAAATTGCATAGGGTTACTGGCCTCCAGTTCCCCATACTCTGCAAATCTCCCTTCTTTGGAATCAAGCGCATAACAGATCTCCTCCAACTAGAAGGAAAGTCTGAATGTGTCTCAACCGCCGAATTGAAGACTTCCCTGAAACGTATGAAGAATTCTGGAGTCAAGCCGTCATAACCAGATGAAGTGTGTCGCCTTAGATCCTTTGTCGCAGCAATCATATTTTCCAATGTGATTACTGTATCCAGGAGCTCCTTACTCTCTTCAGAGAAAGTGGGAATATTCTCAAGAAATTCATGAGTGGTCGAGGATGTTGTCGACGTCGATTCAGAGTAGAGACTACTGTAGTAGTCTCGAATATATTCTGATAGCTGTTGTCCGTTCAGGACTTGTCCAGATTCATCAATTATCGATTCGACCTCACAAGAAGCAGTACGACGTCTAGTCGCCTAAAAGAAGTACTCGGTTGGAGAATCGCCTTCTCTCAGCCAGCGCGATTGGCCGCGCAGCACAAACTCCAAGCTGTGCTTGTAAGTCTGTGTCGCCAAGCGTTCTTTATTCCATTGAAATAAAGAATCAACCCCGGCTGAGTTGGGAGAAGAGCTGCCACCCGAGAGACCTCGGCCGACAAGCTAGAAGCTTGATAGCCACTTCGATTGAAACTCGTCTCGATAAAAGACCGAATCTGGAGCTTTCCAACATCTCACCATTGACTAAGAAAGGGAAAGTCAACTTTCCTCTCTTGCCAATCGTGCCAGAATTCAGTGAACTCATTGATGAACTGCTCGGAATTCAACAAATAGTTGTTGAATATCCAGTATGCAGTTCTCCTTTCAACTAGAGTGCTCGTCGCCACTACAAGAAGATGATCGCTAACGGAACACACTTCATGAGTGACACCAACGAAATGTTCTAGTATTCCAGGTGAGACGTAAAGTCTATCAATTGTGGAGCCTGCAAGACTTCCATGGATATTTCGCGAGACCCTCGTGTATGATCTAGTCGTAGGATGCATCCACCGATAGATATCCACGAGTCTGAAAACACCGACAAAATTCCTCAATCGAGTAGCATTGACAGAGTTGAACTCAACTCCAGAGTGCCGATCCATTGAGGGATTCAGAGTGCAGTTGAAATCACCTCCGAGGACAGTTTCGCCGCTAAAATTCACCAGACAGGACTGAACACTATCAAGAACTTGTCTTGTAATGTCCTGGTCATGAGGAAGGTACACGTTAACTACCTTGATATGTTTTTTCAGAAGCGTTGATAAAGAAATTCTCTCTCCGCAATAAGTAAACGTACCTGGGGCGAGAACCATGGGCAGCCTGCTCTAGGTATACGCCTGAGTTTGGTAGGAACGTACTTATCCGCCAAATACCTGAGCAAGGAGGAGAAGGCATCAACTTGTTGTTTCACTGTCACAAGTTCATATATTCCATCCCAAGGAAGTATCCTGCATTCCTCAGTCAAAGCCACTACATCAATATGCTTATAGTCTCGGTAAAAATACTCCACCGTTGAGTCACGATGAAATACAAAATCATAGGTCAAGAAAAGAATATCATGATCCAAAGAACTGAATGGGGAAATCTGATTGAAGAATAATACCTTTCCCATATCCGATGCAAAGATAATGTCAAGCAGTGATGGATTGGTTGCATTAAAGAAGGTGGGCTGGGAGTTAATCGCATTAAGGTGAATTGTTTGGAAGAAATGTAGAAACTGGTTAGCGATAGAGTCCTTGCGTAGAATATTTATGTTAAAGTCGCCTCCCACCAGTACATTAGTGCACCGTTTCGTGACATTTAATAGGCATTCTTCTAGTTCACATTCACAGCTGAATTTGGTCGGAGGACAATACACAGCGACCAATACAAATTTTTCCAATCCAGAACAGACTTCCACACCCATGAACTCCAGGTCACTATTAACAGAGGAAAAGATAATTTTTGCCTTAAGGTTTTCCTTAACATAGATTGCCACTCCACCCCCAACACGTGTTTCGCGATCATGCCGATATAATCTGTAGCCAGCAATATTGACTTGCGACGAAGGTATGTTGCCATTTAACCAGGTTTCACTTATTAAAATCACGTGTACCTCAGCCTCGGCAAAAAGCTCACAGAATTCACCAATTTTGTTTCTAATGCTCCGCGCATTGATCGAGCATATGTTCAACCCCACAGATTGGTTACAAAAAATCTTCAACAGAATTCTCACCCTGTCCAGGCCACCGAAGCTATGAGAACCCAAAGTAAACCACAAGAAGGGCACAACCGAAAATGCATAACGAGCTAACAAATTCAATTGCTACATAAAAAAGAGTACTATTCAATATCAATCCATGCAGTGAGACTAAGAGGGAGAACTTAACTAATAAATAAGTACATGAAAATTCTAAGTAAATTGATGTAATTAATAGTTTGGTCATAATTCAAGAAAGTGTATATACTTCAAAAAAGAAAACAAAATTGTTGTTAAAAATAATTCAAAGAAAATTAATATAATATAAAAGAAGATATAGAAGAATAATAAAATGCATACAATTTAATCAGCTCCATCCGTGCATAATGATAATTTGGAACCTTTAGTCAAGGCCAGTAAACAATTGCTCCACATTTGATATTTTTACTGGGTGACCTTCCAATGAATTTTTGACGTAAACAGAGCCATTCCTAATAAAGACAGTAGAAATTTTCTGCAGTCGTCGTTGTTCTGGTGCCTCTCGCAGTTGTTATGTCCGAGGCGTCGTGCTTTCCTTTCTTGGAGAAGAACGCCCAGGCGTAGTCCAGAGTCACCTGCAAAGAAATATGCAAAGAAAGATCCAAAGAAATATGCAAAGAAATCTTTGCATATGGAGAACAAAAACACCGATTTCACGCGTATTTCGTGTATATTTGATTAAACTTTTCTTTTACACAGCTGTTAAATAAAAATACTTTTCTCTTACACAATCTGTACTTTATTTTATAAATTTTACTCCGATTTTAAGCAAGTATAAATTTTATCGAATTAAGCTACGGATTAAATTGCGAGGCTCGACCGACTGTGTTCGCTGTTGACCTGGACTCCTCGATTCGTATTTTTCTAAAGTCTTACTCGACTCGCGATCGCGCCTTATCAGCAAATTATCGTTGACGCTACATCGGTCAACAGGATGTAACTCGACTCTTTAAAAAATGTTACCACAAGTGGAGAACGAAGAAGTAAACAAAAATTGATTACTTCTTGATAAAATTTGTATATTATATGCTGAGGAAAAAATTTTAAGTGTTCGTTGCGCACTTGAAAAAACGATACTTTGTATCGTGGGAAATGAGTTGTGAATTCCGTCGGTCAAGCACTGTCACAACCAATAAATTATGATTTGAGCTGAGTGCTGACCGAGCGTAATTACAACATTCCATCCCCCTAAGGAAAAGAAAATTTTTGGCTTAAGGACAAACATTTTCTCGTAGATAAAAACTTCTTCTAAATTTTTTTTTCAGCCGGTCGAGTCTCGCTTTAACAAAAAGCAAATTTAAAATTTTTCCTATCTTGCAAAAATTAAAGGTAAGTTCATTATATTATTTTTTATAAAGACTATATTATGAAAATATAAAAACTACAAAAGGTTTTCTTAACTTTTACCAATGTGTAAGGTAAGTTTAAAATTTTGTTTTTTGTAAAGACTATATTATGGAAGTATAAAAACTACAAAAGGTTTTCTTAACTTTTACCAATATGTAAGGTAAGTTTTTTTTTTACAGTTCTAAACTAATTGTAAATTATTTTTAGTATATCATTATTAAAAGAATTTAAAAGAAATAGGAAAATTTAGATAATAACTTAATAAAATCTTTCTAATACATATTTATGTTTTATTTACCCAGTTTTTTTTGTTTTTTGTTTTACAATGAGTTTCTTTTTTTCTATCATTTTTTACCTTATTTTACAAAAATTAAGTGAAAACACCCTTCATTTATTGATATAATTTTTACCTAATATTCATTGACAAAAGGTAGTTATTTAAAATTTATTGATTTCTTTTTTTCTATTTATTTGATTTTATCTTATTTATTTTCTCACACCTAAAGTAAGTTATATTGGTTCATTTTTCACTTCGTCACTATTAGTACCCTGCTGTGTTTTTACAATCCGCAAATTTCGTCTTTTATAGATTTTATATGCCTTGAAATTTGCATATACTATAATGATGGAAACGATAACGTATACTAGAGCATAATGGTGGACCGTATGCGGGTCCAATGAAATTAGATCCTTATTTTCTTCTTCTTTGAGAATCTTAATACTTTCCGCCAATATTTTTAGATCTGCTTCAGGTGAATACTGAGTTATTCTTGTTTTCTTTGTATCGCTACTAGGAGTGGTAAAATTTAGTTTACTTGTCTTTATTACATCCGTTATATTTATTGGAGGGACGAATGCATTTTTTATTCGAGTTTCTTTAACGTTGTAGCCTTGTATTGTTAAGTCATGTGTGCGGAGGTAGCAATTACCTGAAATTTCTATTATGCCAATCCCTGATATTACTAGTGGTGCGATTGAATCTTCGCAGATATTATCAGCTGTAATTTCGTAAAGAGATGAGAATAGCCATTTGTTAATTTGAGAAAGTTGTATCCATATAATTTCATGGTCAAATTGTCTTAGATCACAACTGGGCAGAATTTTTTCTTCTCGTTTTAGCAGGTGTAACTCACAGATTTTCGATTCTTTACCAATGGTAATAATAGGACGCTGAATGCCACATAGAAAATAATTGTGATTTTGCGTAATACAACTGGAGAGTTCTTTATGCGTTATTTCGTAGTAATGCTCTTTGCTGTAGTCTATTATTAAATATTCGATGCTCGGTTGAATGAAAATTAGACGTTTTTCATGTGGTGTTGGTAAGGGAATAATTTTGAATATTTGATAATTTTCTTTCGACGGAAGTGGTATTTTCAGTTCATATATAACTTTTGAATTGAATATTGAGGTACTAATGTGACTGATATGATACAATGAGAGGAGATTGTTGTCCTTTACGATCGCTGGAAGTTTAGTGTCGCTTGGAAGTTTTTGGTGAATGGTGTTTAAAATAGCGTTTAGCTGATCCGGCGTGACTATGGATGGATGTAGTTTCCCATTCCGTGCATCTGTAACCAGGTCCACTATCGTATTCACCGTGCTTTGGTAACGTAAAGTTATTAGCATTATGAGTGAAGTTAGGGATTCAATTTGCGATATTATCGTAAGTGACACGCTTTCTGCGTTTAAATTTTGTATTTGAGCTTTAATCAAGGAAACTTTGTTATCTAGCGCTAATACCTGTTTTTCAAAAACTCTTTGCGTTTTATTGAATATATTTTCTGTGGTTTCAATAACTACAGTTTGATTTTTTATTGAATTTAGTAAGTGGCTTTCATTGTATTTCAGCTTTTCGATTTGTCGGTCATAATATTTAGCATCGTCCTCATTTAGTGTTCCAAATAGGGATTTGCTTACAACGCCAATAGCATTGAATAATGATCTTTTACTACGAGTTCCATCTCCATGCGTCTACAGGTTATATTTTTGTTTAATTTCATATAATACAAGATTGACTTCTGTTATTGTGCTACGGCAAGCCGAAGTTATGACTGGATTATTATTATTCAACGATTCGCACAATTCAATAACTGTTGTAACGTATTTATCAATTTTTCTTGCTGTAAATTCAAAGCTTCTAATATCATAGTAAACTACCACTCTCCATTCTTTAGAATAAAGTTCAGCTCTACCTAACTCCTCAAAATATATTCCCGGATTGTTGTTAATTTTAGTTACGTTAATAGTATTTCCATGTGGGGAAGCTATATTTATTGCAAGCAGTGGTACAACAACCAGAAATCTGGAAAAAAAATTTAAAATGAATTCCTAAAACTTTTCCAAGAAGCTGGGCGCAATTGCAAATGCCCAAGGAGAAGAGTAAAGAGTTCATTTAGTGGACAAAATTCCTCAAATGTTTCCAGAGAAACACTTGTCGGAAAACATTTAACTGGAGATGATTTAGATCAAGAAGCAGGAACAGTTGTCCATGACGAGAGACTGTGTTAGTGCTCAATATGTCAATACAAATTTGGCTAGCAAGAATACACTTCCGACAATGTTATCGAAATAAAGTTATAGGATTTCCAGGCGATTAGGTTTTGTTTATTCTAGTAACTCTAGTAATACAACCGCCTGAAATCTGAAAGGCAAGGTGCGTAATTAAATGACTGGGATTAGTATTTGCTACTCATTAAATAATTTTAAGTCGTTGTTATGAATTGTTTTGTGTTTGTTCTTTATTTTTATCACGCTGTTTTCATGTGATAGTACTTTTATGACTTCATAAGGACCTTCCCATAGCGTAGAGAATTTGTTTTTACGGGTATGGTTTTTTATGAGTACCTTGTCACCTACGTTAAACTGCTTTGAGAGGGTTCCCTTATCATAATAAGCTTTGGACCGATTCTTATTAGTGAGAATGGTTTGTCGTGCTATTTCGTATCCATGCTGCAGGCCAGCTTTTAACTCTTTCGCGTAATCGTCGTAGCTATATGATAAGTGGGGTTTATGTTCGAATACGTTGGGGACATTCGGGGGGAAGCCATACAGCAATTGGTATGGGGCGTAGTTGGTACTCGAGGTTGGTATTGAGGGCCAATAATATTTTAGCTTTAATCTCTTAATGGTTCGTGAAATTCCCTGATGACCACCAAAAGCTGAATTATGGTATTCATGTAGTGGTTCAGTAATATCTTTCCCTGTTTTCTGGGTGAATTCTGGAATCGGTAAAAAGATGTATTGTGATCGCGATAGTAAATATTTTTCCGACATCTGCTTTAAATGCATGGAACGAGTAATTGTTATCAAAGTTGGGGAATGAAAGATTTATAGAGGTTAGTTGCTTGTTAATGCATTCCGCATAAAAGCTTTGTAAAATTTTTATAAGAAGGGTTCTATCATCATGAGTTCTAATAGGTATATTCGCTCTAGCTACTATAAGTGTTGCATTATTTTCTTTTTTGAGATAGGTCTTCGATTGCCCAATCTCGAGTTGATTAAAATCTTCGATTATTTCCTTCAACTTATCCTCAATAGAGGTGTTTATTAGGGGTAATATGATAAAGTTGTATGTTGAATTTATTTTTTCAAGAATTGTACCATTGTTTTCAAGAATTTTGGGTACTTCAAGTTTCTCTTTGGAATCCTGTTTGGGTAATTCCGTTTGCGTAATAGGGAGATCTGAATGGATTTTCTTGCTTTGGTTACGTGTTTCTACTGCTACCGTAGGTTCATTTTCCTCAGTTTTAATGCGACTCAAGGCATCGGCATTGGCGTTATATTTGCCGGGTTTGTAAATAATTTCAAAGTCGTATTCTTCTAAGAATAATCGCCATCTAGTTAAGCGAGATGCTGCTGGATCCCTCAGATTCATCAACCAGCGAAGGGGTCTATGGTCTGTAATTATGGTAAATTTTTTCCCAAATACGTACGGTCTGAACTGCTTTACGGCAAATATAATTGCTAATAGTTCCTGTTCCGTCGTTGAGTATCTGGTTTCGGCATCATTTAATTTACGACTCGTATAGCATATTGGCTTATCAATTCCTATCTCTCCCTGTGACAAGACAGCGCCAACTGCGTATTTACTTGCATCCGTGGTAATTAAAAATTCTTTGGTAAAGTCGGGGTAGGCAAGAACGGGAGGAGAGATGAGTTTAGTTTTTAAGGCTCTAAACGATTCATCACAGTGTGCATTCCATTTGAATTTTACACTCTTTTTTAATAGGTGGGTGAGAGGCTTGGCAATCTCCGCAAAGTTCGAAATAAACCTCCTATAATAACCTGCAAGCCCCAAAAAGGACTTGACGTCTTTAGCTTTCTTTGGTACAGGATAACTTGCTATTGCCTTCACTTTTTATATATCTGGTTTTATATCGTCCTGAGATATTATATGTCCCAGATAGACTAGCTCTCTTTGTATGAACTTGCACTTTTCAGGTTGTAATTTCATGTTGTGTTGTCTTAAGCGACGAAACACGTCCACAAGTTTCGAGTTATGGTCATGGATATCATATCCATATATGACTATATCGTCAACATAAACGAAGCATTTAATGCCTTGTAATCCCATAAGTGCATTGTTCATGAGACGTTGGAAAGTGGCTGGTGCATTTTTCAGCCCGAATGGCATTCGGTTATACTCGAAATGTACAAAGGGTGTGCTGAATGCAGTCTTTCTTCTGTCTCTTTCATCAACTAAAATTTGATGAAATCCCTGAGCAAGGTCAAGGGTGCTAAAATATTTGGAGTTGCCCAATTGATCCAAAATATCTGTAACATTTGGCAATGGATATGCATCGCCCACGGTTATATCATTCAGCTTCCGAAAATCTACAACCACTCTCCATCGTTTATTGCCTGTATTATCAGATTTTTTCGGCACGAGGAGCAGTGGGGAGTTCCACGGACTATAGCTTGGCGTAACGATACCGTCTTTTAGCATATCTTTTACCTGCCTATGGATTTCATTCTTCTGCGATTCGGGTAGGCGATATGGACGCGAGTAAATCGGTGGTTTATTAGAGTCAGTAAGAATGGTATGCCTAACGGCATCCGTATATGGTAAGTAATCTCCTTCTAAGAGGAAAAGATCGTTAAAATCTTTATATATTTCTGTAATGAGCTGCTTTTCCTCTGGATTACAGTGTTCTAGGTTAATCAAAGTTTCTAATTTTTGAAGTCGCTTTTTCACAAGATCCTTATTGAAGTCAAATTGAAGAACATTACATTTCTCGAGACTGTCCCATTTTAAGGGTATCTCTGTTACTTTCAAAGTTACCTCTGAGTCGTTTGAGTTTAATAATATAACATTTACTGCGTTGTTTGTTTGCTCAACTACCGTTTCTGCGAGATATATTCCGGGCTGTATTTCACATTTTTGTAATACAACTGGTTTACTGCAATTGAAAGGGAGTGAGACAACTTTTTCTCTTCTAGCAGGTCGGGTTACTTCTTTATTCTGAGGATCGTTGATTATTTTTATATCATCAGGACAATATACGGTATTTCCTTCAGTTGTCTCGTTTAATGTAGTTTTATCTGAACGATTAAGATTAGTGTCTGAAGCAGTTTGGATAGCTTTCCTAACGGCCGAAGAATTGTTTATGGTAAAAATACAATTATTATAGTCAATAATACAGTTATGTTTCTTCAAGAAATCATTCCCAATGATACCGTCATACTTTAGTGTTATTTCGTCGGTTAAGAGATGAAAGGTGTGTGTTAAAAAAAATTCGCTGCTTTCCGTAGAAAGATTGAGCGTTCCTGTGATGGTGCCCAACGTAGAAATTGGCTCACCGGAAAGTGTGGATATAGTACCTTTGGTTTTAAAAGGTTTACGAGTATCGTTGAGATTTAACTTCAATATACTTATATCAGCTCCCGTATCAATAAGGAATGTAGAATACTTTTGGGATGAAGGCAAAAATGGTATCCAAATAGTTACATTAGAATCAAATTTAGAGAATGATATCGAGATTTGTTTTGGCGTGGACGTCGGCAGTATGTGTTAGTCGGGATGGAGTGCCGGTATCCCCCCCCCTGACAGTCTTCGTTTCCCTTTATAACGACGGTGGTTTCCTTACTATAGTCTCTTCTCACAGGTGCATAATGTGATTGAGTGTAATTATTACAAAGATTTACTCGAGGGGAACCATATGAAGTTCTGCTATTATTACGTTGTCTTAGACGGCAGTCTTGTATATGGTGATTTGGTTTTTTGCAGTATGCGCATACCAAATGGTTTATCTCTCCTTTTATTTCGCGAGGAGGGAAGTTTGGAAGATTTGTGTTACGGAAACACGTTTCTTTGGTGTGACCTGTGCGTCTACAGATTTCACATGAAATAATATTTTTCGTAAAAGGTCGCGAATTGTGAGAAACTGACGGATTGTTCCGATCTAATCGTGTGGAATGCTCACTAGCGTAAGCGATTGATTTTCTTAGATCACTTTCTCCCTTTGCTTTGACTAATAGTTTCAGCTGTTCACTACGTAGACCGTCTTCGAAAGTCTGGGTTGCTAATTTCTCGTTCTCTTTAATTAAGAAGATTCTTACTGCTTCTCCATTTACGTTCGCGTATGTTGCAGAGTTTAAGGTGGCCAAAGCTAGGAGTAACTTTTCTCCGAAATCTTTCATGGTTTCCTTGAAGCCCTGCCTCATTGATAGCAGTTCGTTTTGAGCACTTGCTCTAGATTTCTCTTCCTTGAACTAATCTCTTAATTCTTTTGAAAGGTCGGACCATTTTGGACATGATTTGTATTGTATTAATTCAAATGCTTGTCCCTTGACTTTTGTTTTTACTATATCCAGGAAAAGTTTATGTTCAGCTGCGTTTAGAGATTCCTGCGGGGACCCATCAAAATAGGGGACTAAATTGTAAACGTCTGCCACGCTAATAAGTCTTTCAGGCACGTCGGGCATGTTTGCGTTATGAAAAGGAAGCTCACTGAATAAAAGAGCAATTTGAGCACAGCTTCGGGTAAGTATTTTGTCTGTGATTGATTTAGAAACAAGAAGAAACAACAGTAAAAAAATCTGAGGCAACTATCACGCCACTTAGATTGATTAGAGGCCTTAAGTATCAGGATAGCAATTACAAATTGATTTTAAATTGGAGTAGGTATTAAAACGTTATTTTGGAATTTCGTATTAGTCCAAAATTTCATTATAGGATTACGGAATTAAAGAAATTTATAGGGGGTATCAAATAAATAAATTTATTGAAACAATAGATTGTTATTTAAGTTATCTTGTATCAAATCTCGATAATGAACTGGGAGAAAGGCTGAGAACCACAAATAAAAGCGAACACAATTTATAATTTTAAAAGAAGATAACAAATTTAAAAGCACAAAAATTGTTCTTTTATTTCGAAACGTACTGATTACTCGCTTTGTATCCAAATTGTATGATTTTAATATTATAATATATTTGAAATTAAAACTTCCATGTAATAAAATTCCACCACAATAATTCCACTCATCAAAACACAAAAAAAATTCCAAAATTTAACTCAATCTCTTCAAATTCAGGAAACCTAGTTTGAACTGAACACCAATAAAATTTATTCAAACCGGAACTTGTACACTCAAATGCAAGGTAATTCAGAGACTTTATTTCAGATTATGTCGAACTTTCAATTGAAAACTTATTTGGTTTAATTATTTTAAGACTTCGTATAAGTTTCAAAGTCAAACTCTTCGAAATAAAGTTACGCACAATTATAAAAATCTCAATTTAACCCTCAAAAGAGATTTTTTTTTCATGTACATACATATGTACATATAGATATTTAGATTTTCACTTTTTGTTATTAGGCAACAAAAGGCGAGAGAAAATTGTGTGTACTATGTGTATTACAATTGATAAAAGACACACAAAAAAAAGAGAAACATATAGAAGTAAGTAAGGGTTTTATTTTATTTTTTTTAACTTTAGATAATTTTTCCACACGAAACTTTTAATCGTACGATTGATTTGTTTCTTTTGCAGCTCAGAAGAACACAGCAAGGTTTACACTTTTTTTTTTTGCAATTGAGATACTTTACGTTATTTATTTCACAGAACACAGCAAGGTTTACACTTTTTTGCAATTAAGATATTTTACAATATTTATTTCACAAAAGTTCTATATTTAGTAAAATATATAATCATATATAAAAAAAAGATATTAAACTTACAGGCGAGCCAATAATGGTTGTCCTCATGATCATGTTTTCTTCTTTCCATATTCTTCCTATTGCGATTGCTTGAGTTTCCAAAACGGCAGATTAATGGAAGAGGATTGACTAAAGATGGTACTTTTGCGGCAATTTGTGTAGCGTTTGCTTGAGTTTCCAGAACGGCAGTAGGATATTTTCCTTTTTCTATTTCACCTGTGAAATCAGGTCAGCTTGATATAAAAGTCAGCAACAGCAATATGCTAATGTCGAGATGGGGTCATCCGCACCCGCTGCCACCAGTTTGTTATGTCCGGGGCATCGTGCTTTCCTTTCTTGGAGAAGAACGCCCAGGCGTAGTCCAGGATCGATGATTATTTTTATATCATCAGGACAATATACGGTATTTCCTTCAGTTGGCTCGTTTAATGTAGTTTTATCTGAACGATTAAGATTAGTGTCTGAAGCAGTTTGGATAGCTTTCCTAACGGCCGAAGAATTGTTTATGGTAAAAATACAATTATTATAGTCAATAATACAGTTATGTTTCTTCAAGAAATCATTCCCAATGATACCGTCATACTTTAGTGTTATTTCGTCGGTTAAGAGATGAAAGGTGTGTGTTAAAAAAAATTCGCTGCTTTCCGTAGAAAGATTGAGCGTTCCTGTGATGGTGCCCAACGTAGAAATTGGCTCACCGGAAAGTGTGGATATAGTACCTTTGGTTTTAAAAGGTTTACGAGTATCGTTGAGATTTAACTTCAATATACTTATATCAACTCCCGTATCAATAAGGAATGTAGAATACTTTTGGGATGAAGGCAAAAATGGTATGCAAATAGTTACATTAGAATCAAATTTAGAGAATGATATCGAGATTTGTTTTGGCGTGGACGTCGGCAGTATGTGTTAGTCGGGATGGAGTGCCGGTATCCCCCCCCCTGACAGTCTTCGTTTCCCTTTATAACGACGGTGGTTTCCTTACTATAGTCTCTTCTCACAGGTGCATAATGTGATTGAGTGTAATTATTACAAAGATTTACTCGAGGGGAACCATATGAAGTTCTGCTATTATTACGTTGTCTTAGACGGCAGTCTTGTATATGGTGATTTGGTTTTTTGCAGTATGCGCATACCAAATGGTTTATCTCTCTTTTTATTTCGCGAGGAGGGAAGTTTGGAATATTTGTGTTACGGAAACACGTTTCTTTGGTGTGACCTGTGCGTCTACAGATTTCACATGAAATAATATTTTTCGTAAAAGGTCGCGAATTGTGAGAAACTGACGGATTGTTCCGATCTAATCGTGTGGAATGCTCACTAGCGTAAGCGATTGATTTTCTTAGATCACTTTCTCCCTTTGCTTTGACTAATAGTTTCAGCTGTTCACTACGTAGACCGTCTTCGAAAGTCTGGGTTGCTAATTTCTCGTTCTCTTTAATTAAGAAGATTCTTACTGCTTCTCCATTTACGTTCGCGTATGTTGCAGAGTTTAAGGTGGCCAAAGCTAGGAGTAACTTTTCTCCGAAATCTTTCATGGTTTCCTTGAAGCCCTGCCTCATTGATAGCAGTTCGTTTTGAGCACTTGCTCTAGATTTCTCTTCCTTGAACTAATCTCTTAATTCTTTTGAAAGGTCGGACCATTTTGGACATGATTTGTATTGTATTAATTCAAATGCTTGTCCCTTGAATTTTGTTTTTACTATATCCAGGAAAAGTTTATGTTCAGCTGCGTTTAGAGATTCCTGCGGGGACCCATCAAAGTAGGGGACTAAATTGTAAACGTCTGCCACGCTAATAAGTCTTTCAGGCACGTCGGGCATGTTTGCGTTATGAAAAGGAAGCTCACTGAATAAAAGAGCAATTTGAGCACAGCTTCGGGTAAGTATTTTGTCTGTGATTGATTTAGAAACAAGAAGAAACAACAGTAAAAAATCTGAGGCAACTATCACGCCACTTAGATTGATTAGAGGCCTTATGTATCAGGATAGCAATTACAAATTGATTTTAAATTGAAGTAGGTATTAAAACGTTATTTTGGAATTTCGTATTAGTCCAAAATTTCATTATAGGATTACGGAATTAAAGAAATTTATAGGGGGTATCAAATAAATAAATTTATTGAAACAATAGATTGTTATTTAAGTTATCTTGTATCAAATCTCGATAATGAACTGGGAGAAAGGCTGAGAACCACAAATAAAAGCGAACACAATTTATAATTTTAAAAGAAGATAACAAATTTAAAAGCACAAAAATTGTTCTTTTATTTCTAAACGTACTGATTACTCGCTTTGTATCCAAATTGTATGATTTTAATATTATAATATATTTGAAATTAAAACTTCCATGTAATAAAATTCCACCACCATAATTCCACTCATCAAAACACAAAAAAAATCCAAAATTTAACTCAATCACTTCAAATTCAGGAAACCTAGTTTGAACTGAACACCAATAAAATTTATTCAAACCGGAACTTGTACACTCAAATGCAAGGTAATTCAGAGACTTTATTTCAGATTATGTCGAACTATCAATTGAAAACTTATTTGGTTTAATTATTTTAAGACTTCGTATAAGTTTCAAAGTCAAACTCTTCGAAATAAAGTTACGCACAATTATAAAAATCTCAATTTAACCCTCAAAAGAGATTTTTTTTTCATGTACATACATATGTACATATAGATATTTAGATTTTCACTTTTTGTTATTAGGCAACAAAAGGCGAGAGAAAATTGTGTGTACTATGTGTATTACAATTGATAAAAGACACACAAAAAAAAGAGAAACATATAGAAGTAAGTAAGGGTTTTATTTTATTTTTTTTAACTTTAGATAATTTTTCCACACGAAACTTTTAATCGTACGATTGATTTGTTTCTTTTGCAGCTCAGAAGAACACAGCAAGGTTTACACTTTTTTTTGCAATTGAGATACTTTACGTTATTTATTTCACAGAACACAGCAAGGTTTACACTTTTTTGCAATTAAGATATTTTACAATATTTATTTCACAAAAGTTCTATATTTAGTAAAATATATAATCATATATAAAAAAAAGATATTAAACTTACAGGCGAGCCAATAATGGTGTCCTCAT
This sequence comes from Dioctria linearis, assembly GCA_963930735.1. Lineage (NCBI taxonomy): Eukaryota > Metazoa > Arthropoda > Insecta > Diptera > Asilidae > Dioctria > Dioctria linearis. The sequence continues at coordinate 207,302,818 of OZ005742.1, forward strand.
GATCATGTTTTCTTCTTTCCATATTCTTCCTATTGCGATTGCTTGAGTTTCCAAAACGGCAGATTAATGGAAGAGGATTGACTAAAGATGGTACTTTTGCGGCAATTTGTGTAGCGTTTGCTTGAGTTTCCAGAACGGCAGTAGGATATTTTCCTTTTTCTATTTCACCTGTGAAATCAGGTCAGCTTGATATAAAAGTCAGCAACAGCAATATGCTAATGTCGAGATGGGGTCATCCGCACCCGCTGCCACCAGTTTGTTATGTCCGGGGCGTCGTGCTTTCCTTTCTTGGAGAAGAACGCCCAGGCGTAGTCCAGAGTCACCTGCAAAGAAATATGCAAAGAAATCTTTGCATATGGAGAAAAAAAACACCGATTTCACGCGTATTTCGTGTATATTTGATTAAACTTTTCTTTTACACAGCTGTTAAATAAAAATACTTTTCTTTTACACAATCTGTACTTTATTTTATAAATTTTACTCCGATTTTAAGCAAGTATAAATTTTATCGAATTAAGCTACGGATTAAATTGCGAGGCTCGACCGACTGTGTTCGCTGTTGACGCTGGACTCCTCGATTCGTATTCTTCTAAAGTCTTACTCGACTCGCGATCTCGCCTTATCAGCAAATTATCGTTGACGATACATCGGTCAACAGGATGTAACTCGACTCTTTAAAAAATGTTACCACAAGTGGAGAACGAAGAAGTAAACAAAAATTGATTACTTCTTGATAAAATTTGTATATTATACGCTGAGGAAAGAATTTTAAGTGTTCGTTGCGCACTTGAAAAAACGATACTTTGTATCGTGGGAAATGAGTTGTGAATTCCGTCGGTCAAGCACTGTCACAACCAATAAGTTATGATTTGAGCTGAGTGCTGACCGAGCGTAATTACAACACAGTAATGAGTTGTTAGCTGGGGTCAGGCTTTCATTTATGTAAACGAGACTAGCAGTGGAGGATCCATCGATTTGCGACTGCCTCAGATCCCCACAGTGACGAAAGGCAGACAACACGCGAACACATTGACTCTTCAATTCTCTTTGCAATCCGCTCCTCAAACTGTTGGAAAAGATCAGCCACGCTATTAATCCTTCGTTCAAGCTGGTGAAAGAGATCATCCATTTTATTACTGAGTTGGACCATCAGATGGTCATTCCCCTCTTTGATACTATTTGTGGACGATTTAAGAGCAGCATCAGCACTACTGGTAGCTTGTTGCTTGCCTGCAGCGCCACACGTCGTTACATTGGTTGGAAGTTCAGACGCAGAATTTGTGCGGGATTTCTCTTTCTGTTGCCCCTTCGTTGCCATTTTTTTATTTTAGACCAATTAGTATAGTGAAGTAAGGAACACAAGCACGTAGGAATGTATGTACACTGGTTATTGACTGCTCACAACAAATTAGAAGAATCTTTAAAATTCAATCACAAATTCAATTGATCACCAAATACAACGTTCACTACACACTGTTATGCAAATGTAGATTTTGATTGCGGAAAAATAATTAAATCCGGATACTAGACTAAAGAATTAAATTAATTCTAAAGGACTATCATGACTCCGCATTTGATGGTCACCAAGGAGTAATCAAAACTTATAGAAGAATAAAGAAGAAATATAAGTGGAAAAACATGCTTAGTTCTATCAGGAATATATTCGGAAGTGCTCTAAATGCCAAAAAATGAAGGCAAGCCCGGAGTATCGTATGCCAATGGTCATAACAGATACTGCCCATATGCCCTTCGACAAAGTTTATTTAGACATAGTAGGTCCTCTTGAGGAAACTCACTCAGGAAACAAATATATTCTGACTTTCCAAGACAATCTAACGAAATTCGTAGATTGTTATGCCATGCCGAATGGCGAAGCAGAAACGGTAGCGGGAATATTTTTCGATGAGATAATCACTCGTTATCGCATTCCTAAAAAGGTAGTAACTGACCAGAGTTCTAACTTCTTAAGCGATCTTTTCAAACGAGTATGTAAACTTCTGAAAATAAAAAAAATTCAGACTTCCGCTTACCATCCGCAATCCAAAGGTGCACTGGAGCGAACCCACAGACCCCTAGTGGTGTATTTGAGAGCTATTGTATCTGAAAATCCAAAGGCTTGGGATCGATTCCTGAGAACCGCGGCTTTTGTATACAATAATAGTCCACATGATGGCACCAAGCTCACACCAATGGACTGTCTGTTTGGGTTCACAGCGGATGTTCCCTCTAATCTGAAAAGAGAGCCGAAGCCCATTTACAACCACAAAAGTTACTACCACCTTCTGAGGTACAAAATACAAAAAGCGTACGCTACCGCTCCGAAAAATTTGCTGAAAGCTAAGGAAAAGTCAAAAGTCAACTACGATAAGCGTTCACGTCCAGTAACCTTCAAAACAGGAGATAAAGTTTTACTGAAAAACCCCGCTAAAAAACACAAACTTTCCCAGATATGGCTAGGACCATATCTAGTGGTACAAGTCTTTAACACTGTTAATACTGTTATTCAAATCGGTAAACGAAGAGTAACAGTACATAACAACAGATTAAAGCCATTTCACGAATAATGGCTGTCAAAAATAAAAAAATTAATAAAACAAGGCGACAAGCTTAAGAAACAACAAAAGGCAACCCAACATGCCTATTCACGACTAATGGCCAAGCTATCTATCCATACAAGAGTTCGTAGTATTCAAACAATCTGACTTCCGGGTATACACAAAATTATCAAACAAATCCCAATTTAAAGCACTAACCTCTGTATAGGTAACGACAGCAAGAAACAAAGAACAAGCTGTCTCACAAGCCTCTCATTCAGAATTAAAGGATGCCATTAAACAACGTGCCACCCACCAGCAACAAGCAGGTAGCAGACAAAATTTACCTATCCCTCCACCACCACCACTTCCACAAACACTAAGCCGTGTCGACTCTGAATCAATTCCACGCACCCGCCATTTACAGGTAGTTTAATTCCATCTCTAAATAAATTCTGCATAGCCAAAGATAAAACAAACATCTCAAGGGTGAATTCAATTGCTACAGACTTTTTGCATGTACATATGTCATGAATAAATAATTATAAATAATTTATAAATGTATAAAGAGGTTTAAGTTAAATTTTATAAGTACCAAAAAATATGTATTCATACATATAGTACGAGTACCAAAAAATATGTATTCACACATATAGCACAAATAAGTACCAAAAAATATGTATTCACACATATAGTACTAATAACAAAAAATATGTATTCACACATATAGTACTAATAACAAAAAATATGTATTCACACATATAGCACAAATAAGTACCAAAAATATGTATTCACACATATAGTACTAATAAAAAAAAATATGTATTTACACATATAGTATTTACGAATAAGAATAATGAAAAATAATTGTATCAAAAATATATATATTAGAAATAAATTGTTGTACAGAAAAAATGTAGACATAATTAATAGAAATAAAAATAATTGTAGCAACAAATATATACAAAATACAGTTAAGCTAACCCAAATTAATCCACGCTTAGATAAGCTTTGTTTTTTCTAATATAGCTAAACACCACATGTACTCATCTCAGCATTACGTATATACATACAAAAGGTTCAAGTAAATATTTTTCTTTTTCCCAAGCTATCAAACAAATAAGTTAATATTTAATGCGTTATTCCTCTCCCAAGAATAACACATTTTTTCTAAAAAGGGGGAGATTTGTTACATACAGGACATCCATTGGCATCAGTTAAACATGTATATACCTACATACATGGCTGAATCGATTTCGCTTTACGCAGAATTATAAAATTCATGCATCAATAAAGAAATGCAAACATGTAGATACGTACATACCTACAGCATTCTCATTGTATGCAGAATTATAATTCCCAGCTGCAAGTATAAACATATCTACAAACATATTTGCAAAGTTTAGTAAAGTCACTCGCTACTGACCTACACCAATTTCTTAATCACATAAAGAAACAAGTGAAGGCAGTGACACAATCCCCTGCGCGCAAGAATTCACACGATGCAATTTGATAACCTTGCGCCAGCGGTAGAACTCAGGTGAACGAAACACTGGTTCAAAGCAAAGCGGCGAACGGTCTGCGGAAGTATTTATGTATGTACATATGAAAGCGATGAATGTCGTGATGTAACAATAACAAACCGGCAAAAGCTTTGCGGAAATTAATTTATGAATGCCACAAAGAAACACTTTACGGAATTAATAATTATATACGAATAAATGCTGTGATGAAATTAGCTTAGCGTAATAAGAAAATAGCAATAATATTAAGTCGAGAATTGTATAAATATTCTGTGATTTTTGAATAAAGAAGTTAGTTAGTGAGTAGCATCAGAACACGAGTTGTTTCATTTACCTGGAGTAAAGCTAGTAAGCTGCTCCGTTCATCTATACTAGGAGTAAAGCTAGTAAGCTGCTCCATTCATCTATACTAGGAGTAAAGCTAGTAAGCTGCTCCATTCATCTATACTAGGAGTAGAGCTTATAAGCTGCTCCATTGAACCGCACTGGGAGTAAAGCTAGTAAGCTGCTCCATTCGCATCGCTACTCTACCTCTCTCGGGACAAATAAGTAAAAGCCCAATCATCTAGAAGGCACGTAATCTCAGGTTACCTACAGTAACCGTGCGGTGTTCCAGATCAAAAGGTGCTCAGATGAGAGTACCAGAAGTACTTAAGAAACTCAACACTATAATAAAAAAAACAAAAAAAGTTCAGCTGTACTGTGATACAGTGTCATCTGGAAAAACTTAAGTACAACTGGTCTACTCTAAGGTAGTATTCATCTACAATGATTGTCTTAGTTTCTTGTCGCACATTTATATAAAGATAATAGACCTGACTAAAGCAGTTTACAGTCGTATATATAAATTTCGTACTATGTACTAATGACAGCAAGAAGAAATATACCAGACAATTCAGATCTCCATCAGGAGAGATCAGAGGTAAATCCTAGTCGTGATCGTTTATAATTTACCTGAGTGAAACGGTCCCTCGACGAAGGCCTTCTCGAGCAGCATTGTTCCTGAAAATAAAATTGAAAAAAGAAGGAAAGCACATGACGTTACTATAAAACTGGTCGTGATTTCCTGTACAATGCCGAGTCGCGATTAGTCCGTTTTCTAGGTCAGAAACATACTAGCACCAATTACACAAGCTCCGTTAGCATGAGCAGAAGCCATTGGCGACTCTACACTGTAGCGTATACCCCCCTTACGCTACCTTTTTTTGCTGTTTGGCTCCTCTACTTCTGTAGAGAAACCCCCATGATTTCCCAGAGGTACCTAGGGAAAAGATAAAATTTAGACATTTCCGAGAAGTAGCCCTATGCTATCTCTCCATATTAGAAAATTCCTGAAAAATTAAAATTTAGAAACATTTTCGAGAAGTAGCTCTTGCTACTTCTCCATATTACAAAATTCCTGAAAAAAAGATAAAATTTTATTATTTTCGAGAAGTAGCCCTATGCTACTTCTCCATAGTACAAAAATTCCTGGAAAAAAGATAAAATTTAATTATTTTCGAGAAGTAGCCCTATGCTACTTCTCCATAGTACAAAAATTCCTGGAAAAATAAAAGATAAAACCTATATATTTACAAGAAGTAGCCCTATGCTACTTCCCCATATTAGAAAATTCCTGAAAAGATAAAAACATATTTATACATACCCGCACACAAGTCCAGATCTAAAAGAAACAACAACAACAGCAGAATATTTTCAGTCGAAAAATTCTAAAATGTGCAAAACGATCACAAAATACAATTTTTCGTTTAAAACTTACCGTTAGTCAACCACATCAGTGCGACGAAAACGGCAATTCGCGTAGCTGTAACAGATCGCGTGATGCCATCATGCAATGTGTTGCAGCAGGCTTGAAAGAAGAACAAAAGAATTCTGGGAAGAAAAAAAGGCGCTCGCTTGCCGGTGGCTGAGTGAAAGAACGATGGCAATGTAGGGAGACTGCGTGTAGTCTGGTAGTTTTGTTTTGTATTTTGCCCAAGGCGGACCGGCGTGAACGTTGATCGAGAATTGAAAACTTTTATCAGTGAATATTACAAATTTTTTCTGAAATGAACAAGAAAACGTTTATCAGTGAAAATTTCGAGAATTAAAATTAATAATTAATTCAGGGCACATTTACTTGATTACGAGTTGTATTCCACATGTTTTTTCGCGATTTTTGTGAAGATTATTCTAAGATGAATTGAAAACTTTTATGGGTGAAAATTTCGAGAATTCAAAAGAATAATTAATTCAGTGCACATTTACCTGATTTCGAGTTGTATTCCACATGTTTTTCCGCGATTTTGTGAAGATTTTTCTAAAATGAATTGAAAACTTTTATCAGTGAAAATTTCAAGAATTAAAATGAATAATTAATTCAATGCACATTTACCTGATTTCGCAGTTGTATTCCACATGTTTTCCGCGATTTTGTGAAGATTTTTCTAAAATGAATTGAAAACTTTTATTAGTGGAAATTTCGAGAATTAAAAGGTATAATTAATTCAGTGCACCTTTACCTGATTTCGCAGTGGTATTCCACATGATTTTTCCTCGATTTTGTGAACATTTCCTAGAATAAGAAGGAAAACTTTTATTAGTGGAAATTTCGAGAATAAAAAAATGTGTAATTAGTTTAGTGCGTACTTACATGATTTCGCAGTAATATGCTGCATGGGTTTTTCCTCGATTTGAGAATATTTTCTGGAATGGAAAGGAAGGGAAACTCTTATTAGTGGATACTTTATGAATTAAAATCAATAATTAATTGTGTGTATATTTACCTGATTTCGCAGTGCCATTCCACACGGTTTTTCCTCGATTTTGTAAACATTTCCTGGAATAAGAAGAAAAACTTTTATTAGTGAAAATTTCAAGAATTAAAATCAATGATTAATTTAGTGCGTATTTACCTGATTTCGCAATGCTATGCCACACGGTGTTTCCTCGATTTTGGGAACATTTTCTGGAATAAGAAGGAAAACTTTTATTAGTTTAAATTTCGAGAATAAAAAAATGTATAGTTAGTTTAGTGCGTACTTACATGATTTCGCAGTAATATGCTGCATGGGGTTTTCCTCGATTTGTGAATATTTTCTGGAATGGAAAGGGAATTATATTCCAGTAGTGACTTTAAGTCGATAAGTTTTTTTTCCAATAATTACCTGTACGGTGTAATCAGCTTTTATGCCATGAAGGCAAGTGATTGGGCTCCTTGCTTCTTCTTTGTTTTTCTTTTTTTTTACATTAAGCTGATAAGCACCAGGAGCTCCGCCTTTTATCCCGCTCTAAGAGTGCAAGCAAATAGTTAAGGGCTAGTAACCCTAATAATCATAACAAGCCATGATAATCATAACAAGCCATAATAATCATAACATGCCGAAAAGTGCATAAATAAAAGAGGCCAATGAGCCCACCGTCATAGAAGCAGCTAGAAGCAGAGGTTTGCACCCTCAGTTCCAGCATTTCCGGACAACGTGGGACTTCGCAATCCAGCAGTGGTAATAACCTCACACTAGTAAGTTTCCTTGTCATTGTTACTTGATCTTTTGTGTGACTATATTTAGATCTTAGTATTATTAATAACTTCATTTAATTAATGACGGATAGAGTTAGGTTAAGTTCAGTTAGTAGGAATCAGGCTAGCGTAAGTACATATAAGTCCCAATGAATGTGAAGAGGGATGATCGGCGGAAATAGGAAATCAAAAAGGGAAGGAAAGAACAAATGAAATAAAGAAAAAAAGAAGAAGAAAAGTTTTTTTAGCGACAAGTAAAGAAAAGTGTACTAGTTGTCTCTGAGTATCCTCCTTTCACCCTTTTTGTTTTTTTTTCATTATCTAGGGTTTTAAACAATCCTCCGTCAGTCGTTGTGGAGGAGCATCTATTCGGTATGATCTCGCTTCTCTTTCTGGGCACAACTTGTACTATTGCAGAGATGTCTAATTAATCAACTATTGTGGAGGGTGGAGGCATGATGGGCCGTCGTTAACACACACACGTATGGGGCTGAGCATTTTGGTACGGCTTTGGAGGCTTAACCAGGGTGGATGGGGGCGAGTGGGCCCAATATTACCCAAAGCCGGGGTCTCAACAGCATCGGAGACCCCCCTCTCAGCTCTCTCACCCTCTCTCTCAATCATTGATCTGCCAGAGTTGAAAATTCTCCGGGTGAATTAGCGCTTGTTCGGCGTTGCTGAGGTCTTCTGTTCTTCTTTTCTTTGCAGCATTTAATAAAGTAAATTTGCTTCTTTCTAGGCTTTCAGGTTCCACAAGGAGAAGGAAGCCTGCATGGATCTTTTTTTTCCTGTCCGTCTGCAGTCACACACTCAAGTCCTTTTTTTTTTTTAATTGTCCGTCCGTCTGTCCGGTCAAACATTTTTCCTCTTTATGCACAGCATCAAGGGATGTGGGTGGCAAGAACCAGCCCAAGCCGGCTGATCGCTAGCGGCATATTTGCTGTGCAGCCACCCACGCTAATCCCGCGATGATTTTGTAACAAAGAAGTGTCGGATGCGGTATGTACAGGTACAAGTGGATGTAGGTAGATCTGTCGGCTGACAAGCTCTTCGTTACAAATGGCGCCCAATCTTGGTTTTTTTCGGCCTTTAGTCAAGCTTCTCTTCACTAAAGTGCAATTACTATTTCAATGATTATTTCTGGTCGCCCATTTGCTTTACAAATGGCGCCCAAGCTAGATTTTTTTTTCTGGCCTTTAGTCAAGCATCTCTTGGCTAAAGTGCGATTACTATTTGAAGAATCATTTCTTAATTTTTGTTACCAGTATTAGATTTTTTTTTGTGTAATGGAAGAGCTCAGTGTTCTAAACTGATTCAAGTGATTTCGGTTTACTGCAAACTGGGTTGTCGATGAAACTTATGCTATCTTTTGTTCGCAACGGTGCGTGACCGGTCGTCAGTAGCCGGGCGGATGCGGTTACTCCCATGATAGCTCATTTTTGGCTCTCGTTAGGCTCGACCTTTGTATCGCGGCTGGGTCGCCCGACCATGGTCCTGGCTGTATGTGCGATGGTAAATTGCCTTCAGTCAAGTCTAACTCAATTTCTACCCTAAATTTAATGGCTTCCTCTGTTTAAGTGCTCATCTCCTCGGCAACAAGTGAGTCTTGTGCGCGAGGCGTACCACTTTTGAAGCCAAGCTTCGGCTCGTGGATGCCGAGATGACGACCACTTGACAGTTTTACTTGCATGACGAGGTGGTCAGCTGACCCAAACCTGGCAAGTTGCTGAACGATGTTCTTCTTCGGATTCTGTCCTTGTCTGGGCATTGGAGTCAGCTTACTGGTTCTAGCGTGCGACCTCGCACCCGATTCCTTTTTGTTCAAGCCCCTCTTCCCTTATTATTAAATTCTGTAATCCCTCTTGATGCTCCTTGTTGGAAGTGTGAGTTGTTCAGTTTGCAGTGGTCAGTTAGCGTTGTATGCGATGCATACGCTTTTGAAATTAATTCCGCTTACATCTGATAGTTCCAGGGAGAAGCCAGTATATTATTAAATTTCTATGTTGTTTCGGGCTGTGAGCCATTTCAGTTTTGGGTTTCGTAAAGGTGGTTCGAGATTTGTATTGTCACAATGGGTATATAAGCATTCACAGTTATTTTTTGCTTGGTAATTATTTTGAGTTATTAATACATACAATCGGCTACTACTTCTCCCCTGGCAGCCACTGAATCACTGACAACTCACATCCGCCTTTGATCTCAGCTTCACTCCCCTGCCAAGTTGATGGGCGTTGTCTATCCCTTCTGATTTTTTTTTATCCTTGGTAAAGGTGTGTTCGTCCAGATCATCCTATCATGGGACGGCAGCCCTTCAGGCTCCGGTTCCACAAACTTAGTTTTCTACAATTGCTAGTAGGGACTGACTGAAGTGCAAAGAGGAACAATATTCGGTGGCGAAGAGAGAGAGAGAGTTTTGTTTTTTTTGTCCAGCTGGGCTGGAAAATAGGATTTTTTTTGTTGTTGTGGTGCGAAGGAGGCTGTCCTTCCGCGTTGATATGTCATGCCGGCACCCCCCCTTTCTTAAATGAATACCGTTGGTAATACGCATAGTATAAATCGATTGCTCGTGTAAGACACGCAAAACGTATAATCTCAAATCAGAGTAGTGCTTCTTTTAATCGTATCGGCACAGTTCGTAGGACTTCCTATCGTTATTATTATAAACTTTTTTTTTATATATATCTGGCACGATATTTTTTTTTTTGGTTGACCTATCTTCAGCATTCGCATAAACGCATTTATGCGTTTTTTTTTCTTTTTTTTTTCTTTTTTTTTACATACATACTTGGCACAATTTTCATCGGAATTATTTTTGTCGTTAGTATAGACGCATTTTTTTTTCTCTATACGTTAGGTTTACTTGGCACAATTTTCAGCTGAATTAGCTTCAGCACTAGTATAAACACATCTATTTTTCTTTTATTTATACGTTTGGCACAATTTTTGTGGGAATCATCTCTGGCCTTATGATAAAGGCATTGTGTTTTTTTTATATATATACCTAGATATTTGGCACAATCGGCGGAATTTTCAGGTGAAGTATCGTGAGTAGTCACATCAGTGCTTCCCTATTGTATTGGGTACAATCGCTAGTTGAACTACTCTTGGCACTACTATAGACGCGTCCTTTTATTAAAATATTCAGTATAATTCTCGGGTGAATTGTCCTTTGGTATTAACTTCAGAGCATTTCCTCGCGGGTTTGCTTTTCTTTCTGTTGGTTTTGTTTGTCGGGGAAATTCACACCAAGATGGACTTCGCCTTTTTATCACCGGACGAGCTTGAGGTTGAGTTCATCATACGCAACCTTAGATCTGCTGACGCTAACGCCCGCCGTAAGCTCATGGAAGTGTACGAGGCCGAGAAGTTGGAATCCGGCAGAGCACCCTTTAAGTCTCATGCTCATAAAAATCCATCGCGTGAATTAGACTATATTATTAGTCGGGTCGACGCTCTAAACCATGATTTGAGCTCAGATCCCATCCGAACCAACGAGGATCGTACACGCTACATCAGTCAGGTGCTCCATGTACTCCATAGAGCCCGACGGTTGTACAATACGTCACCCTCTGTTCAGTTTGGGAAGGTCACGTATTCCGTCGATCAACGATTGGTTGGAAAGTTTGAATAGAGGTCCAGTCACTGGAGTATCTCCGCTGCCGAAACAAAGTAATACTGGGTCTCGTGTACCACCTTTACCTGGTTTGTTCGTTTCTCCGCTTAACAATCCAACTCATACTCGACAGCCAGCAGCGAGGGACCGTAACAGCGTATCTCACAGTCCTGTCTTCCGCTGGAAGTTAAATTTTGATGGCACATCCGGTTTGGATGTGACAGAGTTCATATTTCGGGTAGAATCTCTGGCAATACTAGAACAACTATCCGCCTCCGCACTGTGTGCTGGGTTTCATACACTCGTTACCGGGAAAGCTGCCAACTGGTATTGGCTATACTTACGAAATCAGCGTACGCACTCGTGGCAAGAGTTACGTTCAGCACTCCTACGCGAATTCCGCAGCCAGGAAACTGACTACGAAATTCGCAAGCTAGTTGAGTCAAGGAGGCAAGGAGTTAACGAGTCCTTCAGTGATTTTTGATTAGCGGTTCACGCGTTAGTGTCCAAAATGAGCATACCGATTCCAGAAGCACAGCTGGTGGAAATACTGCGACGTAACAGTAGGATAGTGGAAGCCTGCTTTTCGAAAAGTCAAAAGTAGAAAAGTATAAGAGCTATAAAATCCGCTATCCTACGAACCGAAGGGGCTCCATTGATTAAGCCACTCAGGCTAAGTCACCCCCAACAATCGGGTAGATACCATCTCTAGGCGCCTCTGCTCCAGGCGGGCAAGCGTTCACCCCAATTAGTGCACATGCACCACCCAGGGATACCAGTGAACAGTCCACAGAAGGAAGAGGAGAAATATTTCAAACTCCCACAGAAGGACGAATAACGATCAGCCAGAACACAGCTCGATAAGCAGCCTGAAGTTTCAGCCAAGCAGACGACCAAACGCTAGTACGATCCGGAGTTGAAGAGGAAATCGAAGACGGCTCATAAACCCCCTTTTCAGCTAGATCCAGGGGAAGTTAGGACGGCCCAAGGCCCCCCAGCTGCAAAAGTAAGCCGAAATCAACCGACAAAGGATTCAGAGGGAACTCGAAGGCGGTTAAAGAAACCCCCCTCTCAATCACAGCAAAGGGATTTAAGCAGGCAAGGAGCCCCCCTTTCATCAAACAGCGCATCATATGCCAGCCGACAATCCTGCTTCCCCTCAGCAGGAAACAGAAACAGCAGCGAGGGAAAACTCTCCATCTTTAGCCGACGCGGGATCAGCCCCAGGTGCAAAAACTCAGCACCCCGGTGAAGGTACAGCATCTGCTGCTGAATTTCGCCCAACAGGACCTCGACTTCGAAGCGGAACCGTTCTGCCAGGTCCGAATACTCAAGTTTAGATAAGTTTTTAAATAAATTATACGAGAGAGCGCGGGAATCGGATAAACTGACGATTACCCATTGTGACGCATTAGATCACAAATTAAAAACAAGAGCGTGAGACCAGGCTCGCCAAGTTAAAGACATTAAAAGAAAAAACAATAAAGTTCCGGGAGGAACTAGAACAGTTTTCCGAATCTCGGCGCTCACTCTGTTTAGATCTAGAAAAGAATAAGAGTGTTAGGTTAAGTGACAGTGATAGTGATAGTGACAGTGACGGTGAAGTAGCTGAACCCACTCCCGAAGACCTGCTGATCGATTGGCTCGAAGAATCCTTAACGGTATTCAGCCCAGAAACAAGCCCAGCTAGTCTACCCACATTTAAATTTCCAGTCAATAGACTATACACAATGGTGGACTACGCTAAAGTAGCGAAGCTAACAGATCAACTCGTTCCCTTATTTTCGGGTGAAAGTACGCCACAATTGGGACGAGAGCTACAAACCTTCATTGGCTGCTGCAAACAAACTATGCAGTGCCTAAATAATGAAGAAAAAGTAGCTTTCATTCAGGTTCTTCCCACAAGACTCAGAGGTGACGCATACCAATTATTCGCTTCAGACGTCCCTGCTTCATTTAGTGAAGTAGAAGAACGCCTAAATAGAACACACCTTCCCCGTGAGACATATCAGGAGCTGGTGAACAAATTAATTACCACCACTCACTGTTTTCATTACAAGATTGAAACAGTTGTTGACGATTTGCAACGAGGCAGCGACACAGAAGTATGGAGCTGAGGCAGTCCCTGCTGTGAAAACACAGCTGATGGATTTTGCCAAAAATGCTTTGAAAAGTGGAGTAACTAGCCCACACCTGTGTCAATATTTGTTCACGCAGGGAGAAGGTGATTTGGAAGCACTAATTCGAAAAGCCCTGGGCCCCTATTCTGCATTCTCACTCAATCAACTCACTCACTCACTTGCCCGATTCCACGTGTTTCTTTATTCTGGAACGCAAGTGAGTGAGATTTTTGTGGGAAAGTGAGTGAGATATTACTACTGGGTATACGGTACTCGAAACGGCCATTTGTGTTTGATTTTAATAGCTCCTCCGCTCTAAACTACTATTTATACAGAAAAATGGTATTCTGATAATCTTAAGCTTGTTTTCTTATCTTTCGAATCGAAATAAATTTGTTATACCTTTCCTAACAAAATTATATAAAAAAATGTATCTGAACCAAATGCCTACGATTCCTCAAACAAAAACTCTCAGCTAAGTAATCATTGTATATGACGCTGTGCCGGCATGGCATGCCGTGGGCTGATGATATCTAATGTAGCTGCCTACAGATTCAGACTTTGGCTGTATATACACACATGCAATTATTACTCAGCTGAGAGGTAGTGAACGTAAAATGGTAAGGTTAGTTTGTAATCACAACTATTTTATTATTTTGTTAAGTAAGGTATATAACTAGTGTAGCTTTGTGAAGGTAAGGCACCAAGCTGTAAATTACTAGAAGACTATTTTCCTGTATGGATAGTAGTTCAGGCTCTATAGCAAATATAAAGTCACATCAAAAATATTCACCACGAATGTGGTGGATTATTTTATTTGACAGTGTACATCTCATCCCATTTGTTTTCTAGAATAACTAAATCGTGGGTGAGTGAGATCGAAGTGAGTGACTTCTCTCATACAGTCATAAGTGAGTGAGACTGCAGAATAGGGGCCCTGGACATGGAGAAATTACAACAAAGTCCTACATTCGTCTAGACTCCTCTGGTACAAACTCCTCCAATGGCTCCAGTAGACCCCGATTTACGAGTGAGAGCTTACTATAGAGCTCCCTACTATCAAATGC